>CM038797.1:140849254-141312648 GCA_021764765.1 Vicia sativa
CTTTTGACAAAAGGCAAACTGCTTGTGATACTGATACCCAAAAGGAAAGAGTACTCCTCAAGAGTAGGTGCTAACTGATAATCTTGAAAGGTAAAACACCTGAGCTCACTATCATAAAACTGGAGTAGAGATTGCATGGCATAGAACTCATAATCCTCCATTAGTAACGGCAATATGTTCCCATGATATTTTCTGAACTCTCTTTCAATCAGATCCTTCACAAGAATACCTCTGGCTCTTACTTCAGAGATGTCGAATGCACAGAAAGAGTATGAAGAAGTCTTCCTTAGGGCCTCGGTGTTGGTTTGATTGTTGGTATCCATCCTGATGTTGATAGTAAACCACAAGAAGTCCTGGAAATGATATGCATGCGGGGTTAGATAAAATAACATGTTTTTTTCTGACATTTCTTTTAAAAATAAACATGCTATGATGCAAGTACATTATGCATTGATCATGGGTTTACTACTTCCATGAACACTGATCAAACTGTTGCGCTGTTTCTGCTCTGATTGAAGAAAAACCAAAAATCGGACAGAGTAACGGCTAGAAAATGCCACCGAATGATATCATAGTCACCAACAGAAAACATCAGATCATCAATAGAAAATACCAAGTCACCAACAGAACATAGTCACCAACAGAACATAGTCACTAACAGAACATAGTCACCATCTGTACCTGTAATAATCATGATCCCGCCCCACTCACAGGTGAAACTAAGGCTTGGGTAAGGTCAAGGTAACTCCAGGATCTAGTTCGCCCTAGAGAAACTACCATCATAACACCTACGTGAAGATGATAACCCCCTAATTGAACCTCCTCTGAAGCATGGACGACATGCCAGACTACAAGATCTACATCCGGTATCTGACATGTTCCACTCTATTCCTATGTGTTCCTATGTGTCTCTTGGCCGGGGTATGAGGCCTTTTACCTCTTGTAACTCCCACCCAAATCAGAAATAGATCACAGCAGAACAGCTCAACCAGTATATGAAAGCAGTAAATATGCCACATAGAATGCAATGCAAGCATACAAAGGATGATGCGATAAAGCAGGTAAATAGATAAACAAATAAATAAACACCCAATAGACATGAAAATAAAAGCTAGGATCGACTCCTGATCGGACCAGCACAGGTCTCCCGATCCCCAGTGAAGTCGCCAGCTGAAACAACCGGCTGAACATCATCCGATAACTGTATCAATGAAGTCGCCATCGAACGTTTTTTATCTCGCAAAAGGAGAAAGGCAAACGCATAGCGAAAACCTAAAAGGGATAAGGCACAGTCTTGCGACCGAGAGATAGGGTAAGGGAATCTATTACGCGAAGGGAAGGTATTAGCACCCTACACGCCCGTAGTACTCTACGGTATCCACTTCTACTTTCTGTCTAAAAGGGTGTGTTATATCTATTTACTGCTATATCTGTATGCTCAAATAGAATGCATGTGAAAAAAATAAAATAAAGAAAACACGGGGAAAAGAAGGAAGTATTTACAAAGTTTGCTCGGTCGAGCCCCGTGACAAGATGCCTACGTATTCCCGCGTGCAATGGGAAAGTCAGAGCACCGTAGTTCGGCTCACTTGTTTTGGTGTGTTTTATGTTTTTTTACTTGTAAAAAAGGTTTTAAACACAAAAAGAAAGAAAGCGCGCAAAGGCGAAAAGAGTTAGTGTTGGTTGGTTGTTTTTACATTGAGAAAGGAGTTTAAACCATTATTAAGTGTTTTGTTTTCAAGAGAAAAAGAAGTTTTAGTTTTAATTACATGCAAAGATGCAAAAAAGAACTAGCAAAACAAAAGGAAACTAACTAGTACTAGCCCTAATGTTGTCATGCAAAGATTGGACTTATGGTTGAGGATGTAAGGGAATCTCTACCTATGTCAGCATGCAAAGGATGTAAATCCTAATGTCTAGGCTCGAGAATCTATCCTAACCGAGCCGCCCTACGGGAAAACTATCCTATATCCGTCTTGGTTGTGGAACCAAGAGATGCAAGGGGATGAAGCAAGCAAGTGCTTTGGCAAAAGCACACAAACAATGCAATGCAAACAAACAAATGACACACAAGCGCAGGAATCATCATGCACCAGGGTCTCATGGTTGGGGATAGGAGCACCTATCCTCACGAGGTTAATTGAGTCCATATACTTGATTAACCATAACCCGTTTCCACTCCATCTCAGCACGCGTATCAGAATACCTTCGCAATTGAGTTTCAAACCTCGATCCAACGTCGAGTGTATTTTCAAAACCTTTTTCATAATAAAATACAAGTTTATAAGTCGTTGGACGCTAGACCAGTTGCTTAAAAAACTTGTCCCAAATGAATTCTTTCAGTCTTTAAGTCGTCGGACGCTAGACCGGTTGCTTAAAGACTTCTAATTAACATGAGAGTTGTTTCACTTCTTTTTCTTAAAAAGAAAACCTCTTGGCTCATAGGCCGATTTCTTAAAGGGTTTCATAGTTGAGGATGGGCATGGCCATCCTCACGAGGTTAATTAAAGCCCTTGTTGCTTTAGTTAATCATAACCCGAATCATTCTTTCTCTTCCAGTCCGTTACCGAACCCCATCTAAAATACTTTCATAATTACAATTCCAAACCTCGATCCAATGTCGAGTGTCTTTTCAAAAATTCTTTTCATAATAAAATCCAAGTTTTTAGTCGTAGGACGCTAGACCAATTGCTTAAAAACTTGTCCTAAATGAACTTTCAGTCTTTAAGTCATTGGACGCTAGACCAGTTGCTTAAAGACCTCTAAACAACGTGAAATTCGTTTCACCTCACTCTTTCATAAGAAAATCTTTTTGGGTGATAGACGACTCGTGCGAGCATTCGTTCCTCGGGTTTCTAGTATTTGAATCGTGAGACGCTAGCCTCATTGTTCGATACTTTTTCATCCACCTAAAAACAATTAAACTCACTCAAAACCCTTTTATCGCTCATACACGATCATTAAACTCTTTTCGGACAAAGAGTGTGCAATAGTCGTTTCAAATACGAGCGAGGACTTAAGCTTTTCAAACAAACAAGACAAGTCCTAGCTCAAAGCATTTGAAACGTCTAAACGCACGATTTTTCAGATAAAATCAATGCAACCAATTAAAGCCTTTTTAAGAGGAACTACAGAGTTTTGACTTTCCCATTGCACGAGGGAATATGTAGGCACACGGTTCTGAAACCGTGCCAAACTCAAAATAATAATAAACAAATTCTGTTTTCTCTTAGCATTCATAACTTAGTAAACACACACACAAACGCGTAGAATTAAATGGGTCCCATCGAGTACGATGGATGTAAGGGGTGCTAATACCTTCCCCTTACATAACCGACTCCCGATCCCACTTTTTGGTCACGTAATCGCCTTATCCGCATGTTTGGGGTTTTATCTATATTTTCCCGTTCTTTTCAGAACGAATAAAATTAGGTGGCGATTTCACCTGTTTTCGAGAATTAAAAGATTTTTGAAAATCGAGTTGCTTCAGTTGGCCAACATAGTACCCGTCTCCAAGAAAGATGGAAAGGTCAGAATGTGTGTTGACTACCGGGATCTAAACAAAGCAAGTCCAAAAGACGATTTCCCACTACCGCATATTGACATGCTAGTGGATAGCACTGCAAAATTCAACGTCTTTTCCTTCATGGACGGTTTCTCTGGCTACAATCAGATCAAAATGGCTCCCGAAGACATGGAGAAGACATCTTTTATCACGCCATGGGGCACTTTTTGCTACAAAGTAATGACGTTTGGATTAAAGAACGCAGGCGCGACTTACCAAAGGGAAATGACTACTCTCTTTCATGACATGATGCACAAAGAGATTGAAGTCTACGTGGACGACATGATAGCAAAGTCGGACACTGAAGAAGAGCATATAGAATATCTCTTGAAGTTGTTTCAACGACTAAGGAAATTTCAGCTTCGCCTGAATCCTAATAAATGCACCTTTGGGGTGAGGTCCGGAAAACTCCTGGGTTTCATCGTCAGTCAAAGAGGAATTGAAGTGGACCCTGACAAAGTCAAGGCTATTCAAGAAATGCCTACGCCACATACTGAAAAGCAAGTAAGAGGATTTCTTGGACAGTTGAATTACATCTCCGGATTTATCTCTCAAATGACTGCTACCTGTGGGCCGATATTCAAGCTCCTCCGCAAAAATCAAGAGGTTGTGTGGACAGACGATTGCCAAAAAGCTTTTCTCCATGGCCTTTCTCCACAAACAGATAAACGTTCTCTCTTCTCCGTGGCCTTTCTCCATGTGGGGCATCGACATGATCGGGATGATCGAACCAAAAGCGTCCAACGGACATCGCTTCATTCTAGTGGCTATTGATTACTTCACCAAATGGGTCGAAGCAGCGTCTTACGCCAATGTTACAAGACAAGTGGTTGTGAGGTTCATCAAGAACAACCTAATTTGCCGATATGGAGTTCCAAGCAAGATCATTACAGACAATGGATCAAATTTGAACAACAAAATGATGAAAGAACTGTGTGAGGAATTCAAGATCGAGCATCATAACTCGTCTCCTTACTGGCCAAAGATGAACGGCGTCGTTGAAGCAGCCAACAAGAACATCAAAAAGATTGTCCAGAAGATGGTCATCACCTACAAAGACTGGCACGAAGTGCTGCCATTTGCTCTGCATGGGTATCGTACTTCAGCACGCACTTCAACAGGGGCAACTCCTTTTTTTCTAGTATACGGCATGGAAGCAGTGCTCCCCGTAGAAGTTGAGATCCCGTCGATGAGAGTTCTCATGGAAACTAAGTTATCTGAGGCCGAATGGTGTCAAAGCAGATACAACCAGCTGAACTTAATTGAAGAAAAGCGCCTGACCGCTCTGTGTCATGGACAACTATATCAAAGAAGAATGAAGAAAGCTTTCGACAAAAAGGTCCGACCTCGTGAATTCCGAGAAGGCGACCTCGTGCTTAAAAAGATTCTGTCTTTTCAACCAGATTCTAGGGGTAAATGGACTCCCAATTATGAAGGCCCATACATCGTCAAAAGAAGCTTTTCTGGCGGTGCTATGATTCTCACAACCATGGACGGCGATGAACTCCCGCATCCTGTGAATGCTGATGCAGTCAAGAAATATTTTGTCTAAAAAAACAAAGAACATTTCGGTAAGTCGAAAACCCGAAAAGGGCGGCTTAGGCAAAAATGAGCGTCTCGGTGGATTGAAAACCTGAAAAGGCGATCCAGGCAAAAGTTAGAGACAATAAACAGAAAATATCCTGATAGATTGAAAACCTGAAAAGGCAATCTAGGCAAAAACAAGGATACAAAAGAATGACAAAATCGCTATCTATCGGTCGTGCCGTCAATTTGAAGAATCTTCCATCAACGGATCTTCAATCAAATCTTCTGAAGCAACACGCACAATTGGAATTCAAAGTTGTTAGGGATAATAGCGGTTATTTGCTTTCAATGTAGCCTTTTCCCAATAAATTATCATTTCCGACTTTTGTAAATAGCTCATGGAATCACGCCTTTGGCTGATTACCATTCCATCAATAAATTTGAACCTTGTGCCTTTTGTTTGCAATTCCTACTTTATTCTGTTTTGCAAAATAACGTTTTTATTGTGAAAATCACTTTTTGAAACTAAAATGTTTTAAATGAATTTTTACTTCAAAATTTTGAAACAAAAGCAAAAAAATGTTCCTTTGAACTATGAACACAGAAAGAACTTCAACAGTTCCTCCACGAGTGTTTTAATCTCCGAAGGATAAAACAACTGCTACAACAGTCTTCTCCTCAGCAGAAATCATCAAAGGACGGTATTCTTATCCAAAAAGAATCCCCAATGAAGTTGCTAATGAAATGCCTTTCTCAGAAAGTTTAAAGCATGCAACTCAAACTCTTCATCAGTGAACGTCTGCACCATTGCTGTAATTTTCACTGAATATTTGTTCGAACTGTGACGTGGTCCTTTTTCCAAATATCTCTTTAGTGTCTTTGTCAAAGTATTGTTAGCATGCATATAACATTCATGACATTCATACATAATAACATCATTCATGCATTTTTGCATTCCTCGAAATGTTTGCTTCCACATCACTGGTCTAAATCACACCTACTCATGTAGGTACGATTATATCCCCAGTAGACCATCCCCAAGCAGAGAAATACATTTCTTTTCTCTACCATGTTCCCCAGCTGAGATCATTCCTCATTCAGAACAATGTCTTGATTGACTGTTTCTTTTCAGTTCATTCCTGGATAGAACCTCATCTCTAATCAACAAAGCAATAAGCAATAACCTCTTCATTTGAGCCGCTTATTTCTCTTTTCATTCCTAAACTTGTCATGAAAGTTTGTTAATCTCAACAAAGTCAAATCACGACCGTACGAGAAATTCCTTAGCAGTTGTCTTTCTGATTAAAAGAAAACCTGTGTCTCCCGATCAAAATGCCCGCGTCTTCTTAAAAAGAGAGATCCTCGACAAGATTGTGTCAAAAAATAAAAACTCATTTTGAGTTCTGCTTCTTTCGCTGTTTGTTATTCACAAAGCTGAATACACAGCAAATTTCTTAAAAGATTTACCTTGTTATAGTTATCACTTTGCTGATAATTGGTAACATCTTCAAAACTCATTTTGAGTTCTGCTTCTTTCGCTGTTTGTTATTCACAAAGCTGAATACACAGCAAATTTCTTAAAAGATTTACCTTGTTATAGTTATCACTTTGCTGATAATTGGTAACATCTTCAAAACTCATTTTGAGTTCTGCTTCTTTCGCTGTTTGTTATTCACAAAGTTGCATACACATCAAATTTCTTAGAAGATTTACCTTGTTATAGTTATCACTTTGCTGATAATTGGTAATATCTCCAAAGCTCATTCGAGTTCTGTTTCCATTACTGTCTGTTATTCACAAAGCTGAATATTCAGTAAATTTTCTCAAAAGATTTACCTTGTTATAGTTATCACTTCGCTGATAATTGGTAACATCTTCAGAATTCATTACCATAAATTATCACAAGGCTGATGATTGGTAATGTCATTTTCACTTACCTTAAACACTGTCACAAGGCTGACAAAAGGTAATCTCTCTGTTTCCAAAGCGAGATAGACATTCACATATTTTGTGAATCATTCTTTCCCCAGCAGGGACGTATCCACAAATTTTCCCCCACCATGTCATTTCTTTGATATCATCTGGGTGAAACTTTTACAATCATTTTGCATCATCCGCATCTTTTGGTATCTTAGGTCCAAAATTTGCGTATTCTGATATTTAAGTCTCTTTACACCTATCAAAACAAAGATATTCATCTTCGTCTTTCAGGTTAAAGAAACTTAAATAGGGGCATCTGTCATACCCCAATTTTTGACCTAATATACCACCTTACATTTGCATCATTTGCATTACTAACAGTTCAGACAACATTAATCGGGTGTAGCATTCACAGGTCAAAATTAGGGTTTCATCAGATTTTCATCTTATTCAAGAGGCAACAAATTAGGGTTTGAGTTTTTATCACCTCATTTGATCTATCTTGATCAAATCATCAACCTCTGATCATCAGATATCCAATTTTTCTTACTGATCAATCAAGGATCGACCAATTAGGGTTTTGATCGAGCATGAGTATTCTCTGACTTTTTGAGCAAGAAATGACTTTTTTGGATAGATATTGGTCATTATATCTTAGATACAACATCTTGACCTAATTTCTGGATTCAAAACATCACAAAAGTTCACAGACTTCATCAGTCAATTTCAGAAACATCTGATGAAAATTCATTTGCACAGAAAAGTCAAACTTTGACTTTTGGTCAACTTTTTCAAAACAAAACTTTTTCAATCATCAAAATACTTCAAATGATCCATCATGATCATAAAAAATCAAAGAATTTGGAAAAGTCAACAAAAAGTCAAAAGTTCCAACACTTAGAAAAATTTCTAAATGTTAAAATTTCTTATTTTTTCCAAACATCATGGCATTTTTTCATCTAGTTCCACTTTGAATTGGAAAAAACTCAAAACATGAAAGTTGTAGCTCTTGAAACAAGCTTTCCAAAATATCCAAGAACTCTCAAATCCATGGAGTCTAGCTATACTTTTGAAATTGAAACATAAGGCTCCATGAACATGGTTTTTCAAGGTCAAAACTTCACATTTATAGGTCATTTTGTGATTTCTTCATCTAGAAGCAATGCCACCTTGCCAAATGGAGTTTAGAGCTGATAAATATCAGCTAGAGATAATTGAGAAGAGATAAGATCAATTTGTGATTTTCACACATGGTAAAAAGAGGAGGCTTCCTTTTTCCTTTTGCAAAATGCCTTTCTTACCCTTTAAGGCATCTTTGAATTACAAAGCCTTGTACTTGTGCCTAACATTTCAGAACTATTGGCCTATAAATAGAGCATCATTTTCAAGTTCAAATCACACCAAAGCAATGCAAATCCATGCTTTCTCTCTACTTCCTTGAAATTTAGGCAACATAGTGCAAAAGTGAGAAACATTGCAATTTTGAAAATCTGTAAAAACCATGATGAAATTTGGTGTCTAACATAACCTATAATCATTATGGAACATGTTTGAATCATAAAATCAACACAAGAACCACTGAAAATCAGATTTCACATTTCATGATCCAAACTTTCCAAAACTGCCTTAACATTCGAATTTGAAGTTTGGCTTGAACAAGTTGTGTTCTAATCACTCAAACACCTTCCATATACATCATATGAATGATCCAGACCCTTAGCAACAAACTGTAACAACTTTAACATCGATTTCCAGTTTTTATTTTGAGCTTGTGCAGGTCGACTTGGGTAGAATGATCCAGATGAATTCATGATGTGCATACCACTTCTACACCTTCCATATAGGCCGTTGATGCTCTAAGAATCATAAAATCAGTTCTGGAAACACTCTAACACCTCCTTCGATCTCAGCTTGAACAGGTATGAACTCAAACTTCAATCTCATGATTCCTTGCACTTAAATGAAAAAACTCTTGGCCAATCTTTTTCTGCACCTAACACGATCATAAACCCTCAAACAAATTGAAAAATCATCAACCATACATCATTTAATTTAGAATTTTCAGTTCTAGGGTTCTTCACGATTTCTGGAAATCCAATCATGTTAAACATAAATTAAATGCAATTAACATCCACCATCGTGTTCCTTGTGAAAAATCGAGCAACTTTCATGTTTACTTCATCTAATTTCATTGAGAAACGAAGATTATAGCATGGATATAGGATCTGAGAATCAAAGAGGAAGAACATGGCTTCGCGCGCGCGTGTTCTTGAGTTTTTAAATTCAAATTTTCCAATATGTTATCTACACGTGTTTTGATTCACAAACATAAAAACACGCTTGTCCCAGCGGTTGCCAGCTTGCTCGTAGTCCTTTGTGCCACGTAGCCACCCCAATGGTCATGGGTTCAACTCTCCAAAGGACCATTTTTTTTAAAGCTTTTCATATTTTTTTCATTTTTTCTTACAAACTTCAACATTTTTTTAACCAATAAAAACTCCTCATTTTGAGGTGATTTTTTGTACACTTGTCAATAAGTGTATCTATTTTATGATAGTGCAAAAATTTTCAGAAAAAACTTTCATCTGATTATATTTTAATCGAGCCAAAAACGACGTTCTGAGCACTTTTCAAAACCACTTTAAAAGGTGAATTTTTCGAACTTTCGACTTCCGATTCTTTTCAAAACTTCTCATAAATGAACTTCACATTTCAAAAACACTTTCAAAATCATTCTTCAAAACTTTTCATCAAACTTGCATCTTTTTACCATGATCGATCCGATTAAAACGATAAAACCGAATTCGTTTTCTCTCAAATTTCTCAATCGATCATGGGCCTCCCTCACGGTGTAAGTCCCATAACATTCTTTTATGTACATAATATTTCTTTGTACATATCAAACTCTCTTCAGATACATACAAATTTTTATCTGTACATAATACAAATACTTTTTATACTCAAGTACAGACAAACTTCGATCGTTTGTTTTCATTCCACTTGTGTATACTCAAACCAACATTCTTCTATGTACATACATATTTTCCTTGTACATATCAAATACTTTTTCATACAAATTTTTATATGTACATAACACAGATACTTTTTGTAAATACTTAAACACAGATAAACTTCGATTGTTCGTTTCCGTTTCATCTGTATATACGCCGAATACCATTGGTATTGAAAGGAGCATTATTCCCTGTGAAACTGCTTTTAAACCAATGGGCCTCCCTTACGGTGTAAGTACCAACCCTCCTATGTACATCCATCTTTGTCTGTACATAAATACTCGTTCGTGTACATATTTACTTCCTTGTACACAGTTCAAACTTGTAGATAATCAAGTTACGCTCATTTTAAACGTTCGTTTCACAGACACTTGTTTATATTTCATAAACTCTTGTAAATAAACATCATGCATTGTTTATATTTCCTTCATAAACTCCTGTGAATACATATCACACACACACACACTTGTTTATACAACTGTCTAATTATAACATAACAATTAGTCTAACCAATAGGTTCCCCACAGTTGTAGCCTCCTCTGGGGCTTTATACAAGATAATTCATCCCCAGCACAGTTTAGCCTCTGCTTGGGCTTTATACAAGATAACTCTCCCCACAGAGTTAGCCTCCTCTTAGGCTTCATATAAGAAAACTCATTCATCTGAGTTTAGCCTCCGCTTAGGCTTCATATAAGACAACACTCCCCTGTTGAGTCAGCCTCCTCTTGGGCTTCGTTCAAAAGAACTCCTAATTGAGTTTAGCCTTCTCTTGGGCATCATACAATGAAAGAGATCAGGAAGTCTCTTAACAGCCTCCTATTGGGCTTCCAATACAAAGAATCACCCGCGTTAGGATAGAACCCAGAGAGTATAATTTCCCGGTGAAATTGCTCTAAATTCCAAAAGGATGGTTTCCCGGTGAAATCCCTTTTAAAGACAAAGCTAGCCATACCCTATAGCTTCCTCTTGAGCTTCATACAAGGACCCTCGATGACCCTCGGAATGCCTTCTCTTGGGCTTACAATACAAGGACCCATGAGCTTCTTAAAAGCATCCCCTAATCCAATCAATTTCTCCTTGAGATTTAGACATCTATCATCTCTATGGAAGAAGTATCTCATCTATCACATCACATACAGTCAAAAACTTTTTCAAACTCTTTTCAAACAAAAACATCTCTTAATTGTAAGTGGTAACGCTTGTACACTCAAGCAAAACACCCAATGCTTACAATTAAAAGATTCAATCATCTTTTTCAAAACATCTTTCTTAAACATGTAAGTGGTAACGCTTGTACACTCAAGCAAAACACCTATAACTTACGACGAAAGATTTTTATCAATCAAACTTTTCAAAAATGTATGTGATGAAATAGATTAGATACATTTTTCATTAAGATGACATTTGTCTGTCTCTTACTAACTTCCCGTTGCTTTCCACTAGCATAAGTGGGAACTACGATTGCTCTGACTTTCTCAACATCCTTTTGAGAATACGTAGGCACAAGGTCTCATCCTTGCCGAGCAAATTTCTATCTCCCTCAGACCAAACAAACCATAGATCCCTGTAGATCCGAGCTACAAATGCTCTGATTCCCACTAGGGGATATGTATGCAGAAGATCCAAAGATCTTTGCGAGCACAATAATAACAAACACTAGGATCCCACATAATCTACCTTTCTTAAAATCCCAAAGGAGAAACTTTCCCAATCATAGAAATAACAATTAAAACACACAAACATATCAAACATATTCATATATAAAGCTATGGATAACCATATATATTTAGGGTGCTCCATCTATTCCCTTTATATAACAAACCCCCTTACCCAGAATACTCCCTAATGCGTTGCGTCTAGTTTGCGCTAGTCGTTACGCATATCAAAATCAATTGAGGGTATTAACAGCTTTCCCCTTTTTCATAATCATTAAATCATAATTTCTTGTGTTGAAAATAATAAAGCTTGATGCTCGCGGCATCTTTATAAACAAATCAAAAGAGTAAATCGTTTCGAGCCAGAGGAATTTGAATTCACATTCAAATCCTCTAGCGCGTCACCTTTTAACGTGAACACTTAGCCATACAAGTTCTTTAACTTGTCCCAAGCTTCTTTTGCTGACTCTTCTTCGATTATCTTCTCAAATACATCATAATATACACACTGATGAATCAAGAACAATGCTTTACAGTCTTTCTTCCTCTGATCTTTGTGCGCAGCTTTCTAGGCTTCCGTCTCATTTGCTTCCAGCTCCGATACACCATCATTCAAGATTTCAACAACAACTTGAAATCTGAAAATGATCTTCATCTGTGCAACTCATCGTTGATAGTTTTCTCCTTTGAAAACTGGTAGATTTGCTGGAATCTGTGTCGATGTTGTTGTTTCGTTTGCCATTATATTCTCTCTAAATCGCAACCAGGCTTTGATACCAATTTATTGGAACAGAAGATAGAAAGGTAGAAAGCTAGATTTATGAAGAAGAAGAAGATTAAGGGAATTGAGAAGAGAATGAATGTGAAAACTGGAAATGAAGGTATATTGTAAAATGATTGTGTATATCTATTACAAAGAAATGCTCCTTATATAAACACATTTCTGAGGCCCAATAGTGGAAACTAAACTAAGGCCCAAAACATCTAAAAGCCCAAGGAATTCGACTCTAGCATACTTAAGAGTAACTACTTCGACAACCTAACTATTCAGCCAACACTCTTAGCGGTCAAATCAATTAGCTAACAACACTCCAACTCTTTCAAAACACTAGTTCGACATTTTAATTCGAATCTTGAATTATACATATTCTAATAGGGAGGTGCCCAGTCTAGCCGAATTTTGGTTCCTTCTATGCGTACAAGCGAATTTGAAAACTCAAAGAGCACAAAAGAAGATGATAGGCAAAACTCTAAAATTTTGGTGTGATTTGAAAAGTGATGGAAGATCCCTATTTAAAAAAATTAATTAGTTTCAACCTATAATAAAAGGATTCTTTAGATTTTTTTTTATAAAAAAAAACCAACTCAAAAATAGGATTGTTTAGGTTTTTATTTTACTTTCCCTCTATAAATTCAACACAATTATACAATTAGTTACAAAATTAGGATCCCTTGTTTTTCTCTTTATAACCATTCTTCTATTATAAATTTTTATTGATTATTGTTATATACAATCCTTATATGTTTTGTGTAACCATATAGAATTATGTGGAAAATTATTCAGACCACCCACTTTACAAAGACATGCTAAAGAGTTTTATATTTGTTTCTATACTACTCTTAATAAAATCTGTAATATAAGAAAAGTTGATGTTCTGAAAATCACCCTTTTACCCTTTATTACTTTTCAAACATATTACTAATTTGAGGTTAAATATTGTCTTTTTATTATAGATTTCAACCAATTCTCACGTGGTTGTTCATCATTTCATGTGCAACAAAAAATCATTTTCATATTTTTATCTTTCTTTTTCATTCCCAATGTTATCTTTGACAATCTTATCATATCTCTCATCAATACTTTTTTTATTTCTTAACCCATTTTATTTAACAAACACATATATCTTCATATATTTCTTCTCACCTACTCATTCATCATGTCTCTCATCTCACCATATTTATATATATTTTTCATTATCTCACAATTTTGAAACTTCCTCATTGTTTAAATTTTTTCTTCCAAATCTCTTCTTTCAACATTTCATAATATTAATTTAACATTTGATACATTTTTCAAGATAAAAGGTAAATATGAGTTTCAAATAGTTTTTCAATTTCATCCTTCCAAGTATAGAATAAGAAATAATAGAATTAGAAATAATAAATATAACTTCTTTTTTTAAAATAAAAATAGTTGAAAATAAATTTTTTTCTTCATATCTACTCTTTTTAAAGATTAAGTTTTATTGTTCTTAAACAAGTTTCATAGATCTTTTTTATTTTATTTTATAGGTTTATCCTTTTTTCTTAAATAAAAATGGTGAGAGAAACTTAATAGAATTTATAGAAATGTCATATTTTATTTTTCGTAAATTTTCAGATATATTTGTAATTCATACCTAAACAAAAATAATATTTGCATACGGGAAAAAGTCTATTATTGATTCAAATGTTTTTATATACGAAAAATAGTATTTATGATTCAAATATTTATTTTATCTAAAAGTGATATATGAGATAACATCTATTATAGATCTAAATATTTTAATATACGAAAATTTACTATTAATCTAGATATTTTTGTAAACGATGCCTAAACAAAAATAATATTTGTATACGGGAAAAACTCTATTTATATACGAGAAATAATATTTGTATATACTAAAAATGATATTTATACTACAAAAATCTTTGATTAAAAAATGGTATACGGGAAACAAATTTATTATTGATCTTAATATTTTTATATATGAAAATTTACTTTTGATCCAAATATTTTTTTGTAAATGATACGAAAACAAACATAACATTTGTATACGGGGAAAATGTATTATTTATCAAAAAATTGTAAACGGAAAAAATTATATTATTGATCTAAATATTTTTTATATACGAAAATTTACTATTGATTCAGATATTTTTGTAAACTATATCTGGAAAAAATTATATGCTCAAAATAAATCTGTTATAGATCTAAATATTATTATATACAAAAATTTACTATTGATTTAGATAATTTTGTAAACGATACCAGAACAAAAATAATATTTTTTTACGGAAAAAATATGTTATTGATTAAATATTTTTATATACGAAAAATAGTATTTATGATCCAAATATTTATCATCCTTAAATGATATACGCATAAAATCTATTATAGATCTTAATATTTTTATATACGATATGCGCGTAGCAGATCAGAATCCGTGCGTAGGCACGGTTTTGTTACTAGTTTAAATAAAAGAGAAAGAGAGAGACAAATATACTTCAAATTTCCTTGGCAAAGTGTCTTTCCTATCACTTTTCAAACAATCAAAATTAATCAAAATTAAAATGTACAAAATGAATCATTATTTTATCTAATGACACATCCATTAAAAGTATTAATGATGCATAAACAAAATGATTACCTTTTATTTTGAACTCTTTATAAATTATACTCACAAATTACATTATTATATTAATATATGATTTCAAGAGTAAAGATGTAGGATAATCATTATCATTATGTCAAGCCAAACCATCATTATCATTATGTCAAACCAAACCTGAACGGAGTCCGCATACCAACTTTCAAAGAATTGCTACGATTGATATTGGAGGCTACTGTAACAATATTTTATATTTTATATTTCCTGTTACGAAGTTGAAACCTTTGAATAATTTAGAATTGGGAAGAGTTGCACATTTATATATTCATTCTCTATCTAATATTTTGAGTCCGAGGACTGCGTAGCAACTTTTAATTGTGAATCAAATTATGCAACAAAATGTAGAATCCAACCAACAGTAGATCAAATAATAAATAAAACCATCAACACTAACTAGAAAATATGTAACAGTAATATATTTTTTTTTGTAAATGATACAAAAACAGACATAACATTTGTAGATTGAAAATCTATAATATAAGAAAAGTAGATATTCTGAAAAATACCAAAATAACTTTTTCGCTTTGTCCTCCACCTCATTAATTTAGGGGTATTTTATGTCTAAAAAGTATTTTTTCTTTTAAATTGAAAAGTTGGTGGACCCCACCGATGTGTTTGATCAAAGATTTTGTTGTGTTTCCATGCACACTTTTCCATTTTAATTTTGACTTTATTTTTCAATTTTAATTTTTCTTTCTTTGATTTCTCTCCATCTATTCAAACTATTATTATTTCTCATAATTTTTTTATAATTGCAAGAAACTATGTTTTTCAAACATCAAAAATCTTTTTCGTTTCAATCAATTTTTTTTTTCCATAACCAAACTATCTCTTTTCCACGAACAAGTCTATTTTTCATACCATTAGATGTAAGATGGCAATCAAATCAAACAAAACATGATTATTTTTCAACTTATCACTTTACCTGTTTTCACAAATCTTATCACTTATCATAACATCACTTATTTTTTTATAAACACCGAATAAAAATATATTTTTTAGAAAAAAACAAATAAATTATGGTTAATTTGTATTTAACAATATAAATCAATTATAATGCCATAAATAAAAATAAATTTATTATTGATTCAAATATTTTTATAAATAATAACAAACAAAAATAATTTCAAATAAGAAAAAAAATTATTATTAATTAAAATCTTTTTTTATACGAAAAATATAGTGAGTATGTTTTGTTTTTGCTTGCTCATGTTCGCAAATTATGATGATATTTTTGTCATGTTCATATTAAACCATCATTACTCTATGTAATGTACAAGTATTTTTATTAGAACTAAGGTTAGCAAGTGAGAGCTCATCTAACAACAAAATTGTAAACTGCATTTATCAGTACTAGATAAAATTTATTGTTGGTTTAAATATTTTATATAAAAAAATTATACTTATGAAACAATTATATTTTTCATTTAAAAATGTATTATCACTAAATATCTTTATATAAGAAAATTTACTGTTGATCAAAATATTTTTGTAAAAGATACATAAAAAAATATTTATTCTGGGATAAAATTTTATTATTGGTGTAAATATTTTTATATACAAAAATTGTATTTATGATCTAAATATTTTTTATTCAAAAATGATATTTGAGAAAAAATATATTATTAATCTAAAATGATATTTGAGAAAAAATAATATTTATATATGAGAAAAATTTATTATTGATCTAAATAGTTTTATATACGATAACAATATTTATGATTCAAATATTTTTTATTCAAATACGATATACGAGAAAAATATATTATTGATCTCAATATTTTTAAATCAAAAAATTTACTATTGATCCATATATTTTTATAAAAGATACATAAACAAATAAACATAATATTTGTGGGGGATAAAATCTATTATTGGTCAAATATTTTTTATTCAAAACTGATGTACCGGAAAAATATATTAATAATCTAAATATCTTTTTATAAGATAATTTACTATTGATCAATATATTTTTGTAAATGATACCTAAAGAAAAATAATATTTATAGACCGTAAAAATATATATTATTGGTATAAATATTTTTATATACAAAAAACAGTATTTAGGATTCAAATATTTTTTTTCAAAAATGGTATACGGTAAATAATTGATTATTGATCTATATATTTTTATATACGAAAATTTATTATTGATCCACATATTTTTATAAACGATACTTAAAGAAAAATAATGTTTATATCAAGGGAAAATCTATTATTGATCTAATTATTTTATTTAAGAAAATGGTATTTATGACCCAATTATTTATAATTCAAAAATGGTATATGAGAAAAAATCTATTATTGATCTAAATAATTTTTATATACGAAAAAATATATTATTGATCTAAATATTTTTTCTCTCTATTTTAATCTTCTATTTAAAATAATATTTGTATACGGGAAAAAATATATTATTGATTTAACTATATTTATATACGAAAATTTATTTTTGATTCAAATATTTTTGATAACGATACCTAAGCAAAAATAATATTTGTGCACGGAAACATGAAGTTATTTATTAAAATATTGATTATTAACGGAAAGATGAAGTTGCTGATCAAAATATTTTTTTTATTAATTATAAATTCAAATTTTTTTTTTACAAGTAATCAAATATTTTTCTATTAAAATATAAATACGCGTCCCGTACCGGAACCAGGCACGGGTTTGTTACTAGTTAGAATATATGATATAATGTTTTACGAAATCACTGTAATGTACGGGGACAAAACCATCAACACTAACTAACAAATAAAAGGAAAATAAGAATAATTTCCCAAGTCACATATTCTATAATTCATAAACTAACATTAACCCAAGAAGTAGTAAATAATAAGATACACAATAGTAACATCTAAAAAGGAGATATCAAACTCTCACCATAAAATTGTGGTGCCACTTCATGATCATGAATATTGTTTTGCATCTCAGGAATACGAAAAGTATTATTTATAGAATCATAGACAACCAAACCATATCCCTGCTGCCATATAAGGAACTCCATCAACAATTGATCATTCTGTGAAATGTATAATACCTGCGAAATGCAGTTAAATGTACCTTTTTCCATGGAAGGAATACTAAACAATTTAGTCCAAGAGTTTTCATTCCCATATTCCTTCATGATCCAAATATTAGAAAACTTGCCTCTATAAGAAAAAGAAAGGATGGATAAACAACCCCTCAATGCCTCAAAAGCAACTGAAATTTGGTCATCATCATAAAAAGGGGTTGAAAGCTTTTGATATGACTCCTTCTCTAAATCAAAAGAAACAATGACCTTGACCGGTGGCATACTAGTATCATATGCAAACCAATTAACAGTATCACTCATAAATATTCCAGGTGTACGATTTATGGAAGAACATGGAAAGTCCTCCTGAATTCTTCTCCAATAATCGGTGCCCAAAGTGTGAATGTGAACTTGTTGTTCTTTGCTATCACTAACAGTAGCAATAACCTTATAATTACTAGTGATACGATCATACACTAGGGTATACTTGGCATTTTTCAAAGGAGGCAATATTTTTGATTTTCCAGTAGAAGGATTATACAAAACAGCTGAAGATTCATTTATAGGAAAACAGAGGATGCCGTCACAAGTGGTAATTGCCGGACGACACCGTTCATTATTAAGAATACCTGTTAGAGTTTGACTAAGCTGCTTTACGGTAACAATGGAAGCAGGGCTGAAAAAAGAGGATATTGGGGAATGACATACAAGGAACTCACGTGATTTTGCGGAAGTAGATGATAGGAAGAGGTGGTGGCGATCACGGCGGGAGTTTGACAAACTGAGTTGCTTTCTGGCGAAGTTGGAATCAAGAGAGATAAGAGAATTCCATGATTTGCAGACGCAACAGAGTTGAAGGAGATGTTTCACAGAGAGTCTACATAGTATATCTGAAACTAGATCCAACGGCAGATGCGGCGGTGTTGGGGTCAGTGACAGAGAAGAAAAAGCAGCTGCCGTCATATCAAAATTTAACGGGAGATGGGGTGCTGTTACGGTTGTTTCCTCTGTCAGTGACTGAAAAGAAGAAGAAGCTGCCGTCGTATCTAAATCCTAACTCAGAATGAAAGACAAACTCTTCTTATTTTATACTTTAGGTTTAATTCATAATAAATTCTTTGATATAATTAGATATTATATTTTAAATTTATTTTAAAATGAATTATAATGAAAAGTGACATGATATATGTGTATTAGTTATTTAGTTATTATTGATAGGGTGCGTCTTAGTTATTATAGATAGGGTGCGTAAAATATCTGGTTGTAAGACTTAAATTCATAATCAAATTCAAATCTATTTTAAATATATGAATATAATTGAATGATTATTAAGCTGTTTAATATTTAATGTTTGGTTATCCATTCATATAATTCGGATAAAATTAAATGGTTATTAACCGAAATTTTTTTGTGGATTCGGTTATAAACCGGTTGTTATCTAATATTTAATTTTTTTAATTTTCAAAATAAAAACAAATTTTTTGGTTTATTTTTTTAAAATTGGATTTTTTTTTAAAATAACCGGTTATATAACCATAACCAAATTTATAACCAGTTTTATAACAATTTTGACTAAAATTTGATTTTGATTATAAATCAAAAACATTAAATGGTTTGAAAGTGATTATGGTTTAATTTTTAAAAATAAACAACCATGCACGCCTAGAGGAGTCAAAAAAGTCATAAATTACAAAACCCTAACAATTAAGCCTTTATAAGGCCTCTTGTTTTAGGCCGTTACTAAAAGAAAAAATTTTGAGCCCCATTTTTGTAAGTCCCTCATATTTTTGTGTTTTATGGGTCCCTAAGTAAAGGACATAAATTTGAATTTATTAGAAATTAAATCGTTTGAAAAATAAAAAATATTTTTTAAAAAAACTAAAACTCACTTTATTTTCTTAGAAAATTAAAATAATCGATTATTCCAAAAATATAGAAAGTCGACGTTTTCGTAAAAAAAATGATTTTTTTGTTGAAAAAAAGAATAATAATTTTTTTTCTTTTGAAAATATAAAAACGTGCATTTTTTGAAAATAAGAAAAGTTGATTTTATTTTAAAATAAAATTTTAGATTTTTTCGGAAAAAATAGAACTTTTGTCGAAAATATAAAAAGTCGACTTTTTCAAAAACAAACCGATTTTTTGTCGAAAATATAAAAAGTAGACTTTTTCAAAAACAATTCAACTTTTTTTCGAAAATATAAAAAGTCAACTTTTTCAAAAACAAATCGGTTTTTACGAAAATATCAAAAGTCACCTTTTCAAAAACAAACTGATTTTTTGTCAAAAATATAAAAAGTCGATATATCCGAGAAAAAAATCGATTTTTTTGGCGAAAATACAAAAAGTCAATTTTTTTTGAAAAAAAAACCGATTTTTTATTGGAAATATAAATAGTTGATTTTTTGGCGAAAATACAAAAAGTCGATTTTTTTGAAAAAAAACGATTTTTTGTCGAAAATATTAAAAGTCCGGTTTTTCAGAAGAAAAAAAAAATCAATTTTTTGTCGAAAATACAAAAAGTTGATTTTTTCGGGAATAAACCGATTTTATGGCGAAAATTAAAAATTGTCGATTTGTAAAAACATTGATTTTTTGTCGAAAAATATAAATAGTCGATTTTTTCAGAAAAATATCAATTTTTTGAAAATACAAAAAATGACTTTTTGTCATAAAAATAAAAATGTCTATTTTTTCGAAGAAAAAAAATTCCTAGATACAAAAAGTTGATTTTTTTCAAAAATAAAAAGTCAATTTTTTTATGAAAATAAAAAAGTCAATTTTTGATTAAAAATATTATTTTTTTTTAAAATATGAAAATAAATTGTGAAAAATTTAGGGCATTAAGGCTTACTTAAAATTTAGGGCCTTTACTTTAGAGGCCCTACTTATTTTGGGACTCATTTATTTTTTAAAACTTAGGCCCCTTATATTTTGAGGGCCTTAAATATTAGACCCTGACCCTTTAAATTGACAGCTCTATGCACACCCCTAATTATAGAAAGTCTATAAACTATTTAAGAAAGTTTAAATAGCTTTTAAAATTAAAAGAAATTGAAATCAAATGTTGTTTCTAAGCCTTTAAATAGGATCTTTCTGATCCTAATTATTAAGATGTATCATCCAATGTTATTTTCTAAGCCTTTAAATAAAAAGAATGTTATTAATGGAGTTGAGACTAAAAATACCCAAAACCATGTCCTAAAAAACGATGTACAAATGATTTATAGTGTTTCAAAGTTACAGACTGCACTTAGCCCGCATAGAGGGCGCTTAGCGAACGACCTGCTGTGTTGAAAATAAATCAACTCTTATTTTCGCCATAACTTGAGAACCATAATTCTAATTTACAAACAATCAAAAACTTTGGAAAACTTATTCAATGTTCTATATTAATATTACTAAATATCATTGCTTGGATACCTAAAAAATGAGATAAAAAATAATCAATTGATACAATATTTACTCGAAAATGCGAATATACACAATATTTCTACAATAACGAAATGTGTACATATTTACATACAAACTGGGGTTTATTTACTATATTCCAACGAAATAAATTAATAAATACTACAAAACTATACACAAATATAACTATAATTTGACACTTATCAGATTGTTGAAGTAATCATGTATAAAGATCACCTTATATTTATGAGAAAGGTTGTTATGGAAGCAACTCCTGAATAAGAAACCATAACCACATTGATATTTTCCTGAACAATATAAAGACTGTTATGAATCGGATGCCTTGGAACAAAACTTAAACTTGTTGCTTAATGATCAAGAAATAATTAGGGTAGGAAAAAGGAATGAAGAACACGATGAACACAAGGATTGGTTATTAACTGCTATTCTTTCGTTACTCTTGAAATAAGATTGCAGGTATACAAGAATAACAAATAACCCTCTCACCCTAAAATAGAATTTGTAGTATGCAATGATGAGAGACTAATATGCTATTTATAATAAACCTAACATACTAAACTAATGGGCTTTTATCACAAATATCCATTAGAAGCTAACTTAAGGTACAAGATAACTTAACCAATTGGACATAACAAACAGAACCAATTCGATGCTAACAATCCTTGCATCCTTCGACACTACAAGCTAGAACACACTTCGACTACAACTTGTAACACTTCGACAACAGCATGTGAGCAAACTTCGACTGTATGCTAAACTTCGTCGAACCGTTGAACCAAGATACTACCTTCGACCCAATAGAGTTCGATCAAATATCTCACAAATATCCACCTTAGAACAAACTCGATTATCAACTAACGAACTAGTTTTCTTCATGCAACTTTATCAACTGCATACAGTGGAAAAACTTGCAACTAGGCAATGTCTTGGTGATCATATCAACAATATTATGACCTGTCGAAACCTTCAGCACTTGGACTTCTCCACGCTCGATTACCCCTCTGAGGAAATGCAACCTCACATCAATGTGCTTGGTTCACTCATGATAGGTTGAATACTTCAACAGGTGTATTGCACTTTGACTATCACATTTAATAGTGATAACTTCACCTTGAATTTTTAGCTCCGTAGCAAAACCTTCAAGCCACAATGCTTATTTCACAGCTTCAGTTAAAACAATATATTCCGCTTCAGTGGTTGATAATGCAACAACCTTCTAAAGTGTTATTTTCCAACTAATTGCTGTACCAAACAAAGTGAAAACATATCCAGAAATAGATTTATGAATCTACGTGTCTCGTAGATCATGAAAATGTATTCTCTCTAATTTTTTGATACATTTTGAAGTCTCAATTTGAAGTGTAAGTGCTTTACGACCGGATATTCTTTATTATAATTTTATTTCGATTTTAACCATTTTGATAATTTTTCTTTAATCTTTGTGACCCTTAGTTTATTTTAATGTACTCATTTTATTTTTCGGAATAATTTAGTGTTCGAATTTATATAGTTTTTGATAATTTTAAGTGTCCAATTTTTATCTCCAAAAATAAAAACAAAAATGTTTTCGAATAGTTTAATTTTTATATTTTTGGGCCTTTATAGCCCATTTAATCATTAAGGACATTTTTGGAATACATAAAATATGGTGAAAACCCTATTTCTCTTGTATATATATTGTGTGTTATTGTTGAAAAAAAAGGAAAAGAGAAGTGAGCAAAAGGTGTGAGGAGGCGGATAACAGATCTGAAACTATCTTCCATTTCTTCCTCTTTTCCTTTCTCAACACACCTCACCATCGCTCATTCCGTTCCCTTCACTCATTCAGCTTGTAAATGATAATGAAAATAATAAATGTAATAATGACAACACTATGTAAATTCTGTTTGCTAACTAACTTTAGGAGTTAGTTAGAGTTAGTTAAGAAGAGTTGGTTAGGATCTAACTACTTGTCTTAGCTATATATAGTTGTCTTCTACATTGTAATGATTGAGATTGAGAATTACATTTCACTTTTGATCACATACAACTTCTCTTCATTCAAGCTTTTTCTTTCCTTTGGTTATGGAGTTTCAGCTTATTGTTGTATGTTCACATGGTATCATAAGCACGTGATTACATTTTCATGCGATCTTTCTCAATCTTCTTCTTTCGATCCATTTTCTTTCTCTGCCTCTGCAATTTTGTTGTTTCTCATCATGTCATCTTTAAGCTCTAATAGCGTGATCATGGTGATTACGCTTCAAGAAACAACAATAAAGGTTATCAAAATGATATCCTAAACCCTTATTTCATGCATCCCAATGAAAATCCATCTTTGATTATGGTTACACCATTACTTTCCAATAACAATTATCACTCTTGGTCGCGTTCTATGACCATGGCTTTTCGTTCTAAGAGCAAATTGCATTTCATCAATGGTGTGTTACCACGACCTTCTGATCTTGATCCAAATTCTATAGCATGGGATAGATGTAACACCATGATCATGTCTTGGATCAAGAATCTGTAGAAGTTGAAATTGCTCAAAGTATTCTTTGGATGGAGAATCTTTGCGATATGTGGAATGAGCTCAAGGGCGTTTCTATCAAGGCGATGTTTTCAATTTCGATATCCAAGAAGAAATCGCACATTGAAACAAGGTGATACTTATGTTTCTTCATATTACACAAAAGCGAAGATTTTATGGCAAGAACTTGATAATTTTAGACCTATTCACGAATGTGCATGTGATATTACTTGTCTTGCCATTATCAAGATTCGTACTTACAAAGCTAGTGATCAAGTAATTCGTTTCTTGAAAGGGTGAATGATCGATACTACGATATTAGGTCACAAATAATGCTTATGGATCCTCTCCCTAGCATTTCCAAAGTATATTCTTTGCTTGTTCAACAAGAAAGACAAGCTAATCTTCCGATTGATGAGTCAAGATTTTGGTCACTCCATCTTCGATCGATCGGACTAATCGTGATACTCGGTCTAAATCATATTCCAATATGCGTGGTAGAGGCGACTCTGAGGAGGTAGATCTTATGGTGGCAGGGGCAGAAACAACCGTGTTTGCACACATTGTGGCATAACTAATCACACCATTGATACTTGTTTTAAAAAACATGGCTATCCTCCTCATTGGAAGCATGATGGTGCAATCAATCAATGCAATACTACATCTCATAGACCTGAGAACACATCTGGATCTGATATTGAAGCAAGTGCATCAGCATCTCATGGTTTGGCTTTTACACGGACATCAAGCATTGCTAGCCTTACTTCAAGGCTCATCACACTTGCAATCTCATACCATTAACGATTAACATCTCAAACTAATCTTGGATCGGGTACTATATGCACTATTCAAATTCCTTTCATCTTGCATCATTCATATTAGATACAGGTGCAACTGATCATGTTTGCTTTACTCGTGAATATTTTCAGTGTCTTAAGCAAATTAAGCCCATTACCCTCAAACTTCCAAATGGCGGTCTTGTTACCACTAATCTTTCGGCACTATTCGGTTTAACAATTTTACATCACGATGTTGTTTATTTACCTAATTTTGCTTTTAATCTCATTTCATCACCAAATTACTCAATTATCAACTTGTTTTTAATGATACTTCATGTACTATACGGACAAGTTTTCTCGAAGATGATTGGCATTGAGTTACATGGTGGATTATATCTCTTAACCTCTCCTTGGTCACATTACCTAAAACACCTCTCATACATTGTATTAATTCTTACATTAATAATAGTCATGATCACGAATGTAGCCTATGGCATATCAGTTAGGACATGCTTCTAATTCAAATTGATTGAACTCAATAAAGATTTTCCTTTCATTAAACTGTCAATATCAAATTGCCTTGTCTTTGTATGTTTTATGCCAAAGAAAAGACGCCTTTTCTCCTAGTTCTAATGTTTCTCTATCCACCTTTGACACATTACATATGGATATTTGGGGTCCATTGGCCATACCATCCATGATGGGCTATAGGTATTTTTTAACTATATTTGATGATAAGAGTAGATTTACATGGCTGTATCTTATGAGACTAAAATCTGAAACCACTTCTCATGTCAAGTCTTTTGTGGCATTGGTTAAAACTCAATTCAATTGTCATGTCAAGTGCATTATATCAGATAATGGCAATGAGTTTTTGATGCATGATTTTTACAATCAATTAGGTATCATTCACCAAACATCTTGTGTGGCTACCCCTCAACAAAATGGTATTGTTGAAAGAAAACATCAACATATCTTGGGTATCACTAGAGCTCTTTTATTTCAGGCTCATTTGCCTCCATTATTTTGGGCTCATGCAGTGAGTTATGCTGTTCATATCATCAATAGACTTCCCACACTTTTCTTAAAACACAAGTCACCATACCAAATTCTATACAACATTTTACCTGACATGACCAACCTGAAAGTTTTTGGTTCTTTGTGCTATGCAACCACTCTAAAATCCAATAGAAAGAAATTAGATTCAAGATCTAGAAAGTGCATTAACCTAGGTCATAAATCTGGTGTGAAAGGACATCTTTTGTTTGATCTGCATAATAAGGAACTGTTTATTTCTAGAGATGTTACTTTCTTTGAATCTCATTTTCCATATAAACATAATCCTCCTTTGTCTTCATTCTCTTCACATACTACTACACACATGGATGCTTTGTTTGATGATATGTTTCTGCCTCATTCAGTTCCCAATCCTATATTTAATCATTCAGTTGACAATGGTCATACTGAGCATAATTTAGTTGACAATGGTCATACTGAGCATACTTCAGTTGACAATAGTCATACTGAGATTACTTCTCCCTCTACAGATTTCACTACCAATGAAACCAATCATCTTCCTTCTATTAACTGCGATCCCATACCATTAAGAAGATCACATAGACAAGTTCATACCCCTAACTATCTAAAAGATTATCATTGTAATCTGCTTCACCATCCTGACTCAGCTATGGCCTCATCTTCATCCACCTGTAAGTATCCTATTTCATCTTCTATATCCTATGATTCCTTTTCCTCTTCTCATAAACATTACATGTTAAATTTGTCTGCCAACCCTGAACCTCCATCTTATGAGTATGCTATTTGTGATGAGAATTGGAGAACTGCTATCAATACTGAATTGCAGGCTCTGGTTAAAACTAAAACATGGGATCTTGTGCCATTACCTTCAAACAAGAAAGCCATTGGTTGTAGGTGGGTTTTTAAAGTAAAAATGCATGTTGATGGTACTATTGAGAGGTACAAGGCACGACTTGTTGCAAAGGGGTTCACTCAAACTGAAGGATTAGATTATACTGACACTTTCAGTCCAGTTGTTAAAATGACCACTGTTAGAGTTTGCTTAGCTATTGCTGCTGTTCACAATTGGCCTTTGTTCGACAGTGTTAATGACCTTCCTCCATGGTGATCTTAATGAGGAAGTTTACATGAAGCCTCCACTGGTCTTATTTTGTCTACTCAAATCTTGTTTGCAAATTACAAAGATCTCTTTAGTGCAGGCGGGCTAGCGGACAATGGAACACAAAACTCATGACACACTTATTGCATCGGGTTATATCCAATCCAAAGCATTATTCTATTTTCACTAAGACTTCTTCTCAAGGTTTCACTATGATTACGGTTTATGTTGATGATTTAGTAGTTGGAGCCGATTCTCATGAAATTTTACAAATCAAAACTTGTTTGGATGCTAAATTGATATCAAAGACTTGGGAGTTCTTAAATACTTCCTCGGCTTTGAAGTGGCTCGTAGCTCTCATGGTATTTCTTTGTGTCAAAGAAAATACACCCTTGATTTGATTTCGATCTTTGGTCTTCTTGGTGTCAAACCTTGTTCCACCTATGCAACCTCATCTTGACTTCACAAAACATATGGCACACCTCTCTCGATCCTACTCCTAGGCTTATTAGTCGTTTATTGTATCTCACACATACTAGACACGAAATTTCCTATCTTTGTTAGCAAACTAAGCCAATTTCTTGCTCCAACAAATAAACATATGTTATTTGGTCTACATGTTTTGAAGTATCTCAGTCCGGCCAGGACTCATTTTCCAATCTAATGCCTCTTTATGTCTCAAAGGTTTTGATTGATTGGGGCTTGCCACGATACGAAGATCCTTCGGTTTTGTTATTTTCTTGGCACTTCACTCATTATTGGAAGAGCAAGCGACCTATCATTTCGGATCTTCATCGAAGTGTATCGTGCTCTTGCTCGAGCTACTTGTGAAGGGTTTGGCTTCTCAATGTTCTTCGTGATTTTCACATCACTCATTCGATTACCTATCATTCTTTCTTTGTGATAACAAATCGCCATGCATATAGCCAATCACATGTTTCATGAGCGCACAAAACACATAGAGATCGATTGTCATGTTGTACGTGAGAAAGTTCTAGTTCGAGTTGTTCATCTCATGCCTGTCACTTCTAAGGAGCAAGTTGCGGATATTTTTACCAAGTCTCTTCAACCCGGTCCTTTCAATACTTTGCAATCCAAACTTGGAATGATTGATATTCATTCCAGCTTGAGGGGGGCTGTAAATGATAATGAAAATAATAAATGTAATAATGACAACACTATGTAAATTCTGTTTGCTAACTAACTTTAGGAGTTAGTTAGAGTTAGTTAAGAAGAGTTAGTTAGGATCTAACTACTTGTCTTAGCTATATATAGTTGTCTTCTACATTGTAATGATTGAGATTGAGAATTACATTTCACTTTTGATCACATACAACTTCTCTTCATTCAAGCTTTTTCTTTCCTTTGGTTATGGAGTTTCAGCTTATTGTTGTATGTTCACACAGCTTCCATTCATATAACCGAAACACTCCCTCGTCCCTTACACCACCATAAGAAGCTTCATCCTTCTAAATTCATAGAAGCCACCACCGTAGGCTTCATAATCATATCCCTCTGTCGGACCTTGTCCTCGCCCAACTCCATCATCATAAACCACCACCATCTTGCTTTCATCCTCTTTTCTCCACCGCTGCCATATACCCACCGCGGCCAACAGAGACAATAACTCACCTCTTCATCTTCCATCCGCCTTTCTCTTCTTCTCCATACATACCTTCTCCATTCCAACTCTCTCTTCCCACTATCAACCACCGCAAACCTTCGACCTCACCAGCTTTCCTACAACCGTTTTCTCACGCACACTCCCTCTGCTCCGGAAACACCCTCGCTGGATCCAGTTTCCTCGACCTCAATCTCATCAGCATACTTCCTCCGTCGAAGCTACTTCTGCTACTCTCCTTATCTCTTCCACACCTGTTCATGCTACCGACATCACCATCATCAATTCACTAAACACAGCGAATGCTCTTTATCTGTACTGCTGTTCATGACCAACTCAAATCATCTCTCAATACCTTCATCTTCCTTAGCTATGCTTCTGCTCATCGGAACGACACAAGCCCTCCGTTCAGTTCACGGTATTCCTTTCTGTGGCTCATGTTTTGAGTAAATTTCACCGTTATCTCATTTCAATTTAATTTGTGATTATTTGTGTAGATTAGTTTTGGTTTTGTTTCTACTAAAATGTGTTACATTTTTATTGTTATCAATTAGTGCTAGAGATTTGAGTTGAATTGTTAGGGTTGTGTTTAAGCTGTTGTTCATGAGTTAATGTTGATTTTGAGAATCTGAATTTGGGATAGATATTGTGGTTGGCATTGTTATGTGTTAAATGGTGAGTTGAATAATGAACCTATAAAGTTAATTGTGGACTCATGTCGATATCGTTGTTGAAGTGAAATTGATAACGTTGCTTATGTGGTGATAACTGTCTTGAAATTAATTAATCTTGGCATTTGTTGTTGTTTTGATTGTGTTAAGTTCGTTGACAACTCTCTTATGAGAGTAAGGTTGAAGTTTCCATGTTTTTTTTTAAAAAATATTTGAATTTAGTTGTGGTATCGAATACGCGAGTGCCATATTACTAATGCCATGCAATTTTTAAGTTGTGTTATTCGGACAATACCGTTCTTGTTAGGAGTTAATGTATGGTGAATTCTTGAGTTTTGTTCTCATTTGTGGATTGAAAATCATGATGATCATCGATTTATTTGGGAGAATTTGTTTGAAACATTAGGGTGATGATTTTGGTCTAATTTGGTGTTTTCTTGATTTTGAGTTGTGTTCATGTCATACAATTTCAATTTTTACCTTACTTACTAACCATCTTCCAATTTGTTGCAATTATTTTTTTTTTATTATTATTTTTTTAATTTCTATCTCACACTTATGCTACTAACAAGTTTGTTATTTGTGAAGATATCCAGAGAATGTTCAAGCATTCACATTCAGTTAGCACATTTACACTTGCTCATAACATTTTAATGTTGAATTACTATTTCTATTTAATATTTAGTAATGTATATGTAAAATACTTAGTATTTATATATTTAGTATTGTAAATACATAATTATACATACTACTTTTTGATCTTATACTTTATTCATTTCATTTGTAAATAAATTCAAGTTATATTGCAATGATTCTTCTTGCGTTGTGATTTCAAACTTTGAATTCAATTTGATTTTCGAATGCATGTGAACACAAAAATGTTGTTTGTCTCCTAGAATTGATTTTTACATAAATCTATTCTAATTAATTTAATAAATTGCAATAGTCAATAATCAATACTTGAGCTTTGTAAGCTTCTCCGTTGTTGGTTTTGTTTGTATCTCGTGTGATGTAGGAATTTCTATCCGACTTTCATCCGATACATTGAGCTAAGCCGATTCTTTACATTCCTACATAACATCCCGAGTCTACACGATGTGATTCCCCTTACCATGCGACAAAAGCTTTTAATTAATTAATTTATTTCTATTTAATTCGATTCGATTGAGTTGTATTGTTTGTTTATTTAGACTTTTAACCGCACTTCCCGATTTGATGTATCCCCATTCATAAACTTGTACCCCCATCCCCGCATGGTCTGTAATAGCTTAGGATTTATTTTCTTGCGTGTTTTAATTACTGCTTAATTACGCCTATGTCATTCAATTAGAATACATAGTCTCCTCTTGGGATCTTCATCAATGGACAGATATACATACACAGTGCACACTCACACACATTCATAGTTTGGTCCTGGGCTTTTCTACAGCGACAACTATTCGATAGATTGTTCCAATCGGTTGTTTAGAATACTAGCGCCACGCTAGTCCCATTTTCTAGGAGCATTCATATAGCCACCTTATATGGGCTCGCTTGCTTTCCTACTTCATGACCTCTTTAATCGGATTCTTATATCCTCTTGGCTCATAACCAAATTCCTCAAGGGTTTCATAGTTGGGGGATGTGCATGACCATTCTCACAAGGTTAATCGAAGCCCTAGTTTGCTTTGATTAATCATAACCCGAATAAATTTTGGTTCATACACCATTTGTCCATGCACAAGGGTTTCATAGTTGGGGGTAGGAACACCTATCCTCACGAGATTAATTAAGTCAATATACTTGATTAATCATAACCCGATTCAACTTCTCTTGGTCCATATACCAAACTTTAAAAACACTTTCATAATAAAAGTTCAAAACCTCAATCCAATGTCGAGTGATTTTCAAAACTCTTTCCATAATAAACCCCGAGTATTTAAATCGTTGGTTGCTAGACCAATTGTTTAAAATCTCGTGTTAAATGAACTCCGAGTCTTTAAATCTTTGGATGCTAGAACAATTGTTTAAAGACTCTTAATAACGTGAACTTTGTTTCACCTCATTTTTCATAAGAAAACCTTTTTGGGATGATAAACGACTCGCTGAGCATTAGCTCCTATGGTTTCTAGTATTTGAATCATAGGATGCTAGTCCTATTGCTCGGTACTTTTCACCAACCTATAAACAATTCAACTCACTCAACTCTTTTTCGCTCATATGCGATTATCAAACTCTTTTCTTACAAAGAGTGCGCAATAGCCATTTCAAATACAAACAAAGACTTAGCTTTTCAAACAAACTAAACAAGTCAAAGTTCAAGCATTTGAAATGTCTAATGCACGATTTTTCTTATTAAATCAACACAACCAACTTAAACATTTTTAAGAGGAACTACAAAACTCTGACTTTACCATTGCACGAGGGAGTACGTAGGCACAAGACGCGATGTCTTTGTCGAGTTCAAAAACCCAAAAATAAATACCGTTCTTCTTTTCTCCTTTATTAACTTAGAAGTAAGAAAAAGAAATAAACACACGCAAACACACACGAACTAAACGGGTCCCATCATGTACGATGGATGTGAGGGGTGCTAATACCCCCCTTGCATAACCGACTCCCGAATCCACATCTTTTGGTCTTGTAGACCGCCTTATGAATCCTTCGTGAGTTTTATCTATATTTCCCCGTTCTTTTTAGAACAAATAAAATTAGGTGGCGACTTCATTGTTTTAAAATAACAGATGAAAAAACGAGTCATCACACTAACAATCCTAGGTCCTTCGACACTACAAGCTAGAACACACTTCGTCTACATCTTGTAACACTTCGACAACAACATGTGAGCAAACTTCGACTGCATGCTAAACTTTGTCGAACCGTCGAACCAAGATATTACCTTCAATCTAATAGAGTTCCATCCAACATCTCACAAACACAAAGATTGTTAGTCATTTTAGCAATTGCATTGTTATCACGCAATGTGTTATCATTATTCCCTTGTCAACAAGTTTATCAACATCCTACTTGTATTAATCAGAAAATCTAAGAGGATTCTATAATCTGTTACATAAGTCCGAAACGGATAATGACATTGCTCAAACACTTCCTCAAAAGAGCCTCGTTCCAGTGGCGAATCTAAGGCCCGATCATCATCCTATTTCCTCCAACAAATACACCACGAAGATTCTCACCAAAGCTTCCCCGAATTACTCTCTCAGTATTCGTCGTGACGAAGTGGTTCTGGCACCCAGATCCCTTAGATCATCAGTATTGATTCTGTTTCGTGTTTGTATTTTTGGTTTTTTTATGGCAAGTTATTTTTAACGGTTTCGACATAGTTTCGAGTTGTGCTATAGTTTGCTTGTGATTCGATTTTGGTGCCAATTTTGGATTGAATTAAATAAACAATAGCCAAGCAACATTATAGCAATAAATGGGATGAGCAAATGCCTATAAAAATGAAGAAAATGGTGATCTCGTCTTCCCTTGCAAAGTGCTTGATAAAATGTCACAACGAATTTTCTTGATTCTTGTTTTTGTTTCGATTACGCTTCTTGTATGTTGGTACCAAGAAAATCGTTTTTTGAATTTACTTTGTGATTAATGTATAGTAATATCATTGATTGATAATTGTATTGTCTAAGAAGTTGGTCGTCCTTTATAAAGTTTTTATATACATTACATAACTAGTTTGGAATTAGTTTCGATCATATTAGCTTAGAACTTTTATGCTTATATTGGCTATGGCACTCATATGTACTTCAATTGTCCTTGTGATATGCTTTAGGCTGCCTTCCCCTAAACCACCTTCCTAAAAGACGCTAGCTAGTTGGAAATCTAGCAGAAGGAAAACCACTTTTACTACTATAAACATTACCTTGTACTGTGATGGTCAATTTTGACGCTATTCAAATTACCTGAAAAATGCATAACTCTGTTTATTGAGCTGAATGGTCCACCATTAAGTCCAAGACAAATTGTATACTGCATGGTATTAGTATGTAATGAAGTTATTGTTAAAGTTAATTTGAATGTCTGTCTCTTAACAAAAAAAATTGGTTCAAGTCACTATCTCAAAAGGTATAAAAAAATGGTGCAGCTGAAATAAACTTAATAACATATATTCTCTATCTTTGTTTTATTATCTATGCTGCAACTTTTCATTGTTATATGTAGTGGTGTATATTTTGGGTGGTGGATGTCTTGTTTATTACAATGGCCATTGATATGGAGCTAATACATAGGAGATATTAATATAATCATGTATAGAATCAACTATAATAGAAAAATATGAGTCACTCGGTCTAGCGTCAAACCTTGAATCCAGGGGTGTGTTTGTTTCAAAGTTTAGAAATTACATTCATGAGAACACATAGCTAAAAAGTGAGGATACCATGTTTACTATAAGATTGGAAAAAAATTATTCCTAAATATGAAGTCTCTAAGGAACAAAATAATTTCATATAACTTCTTTTATTCCCATGGAATTATTCACATGTTATATATATATTAAATAAATTAATAAAAATTATAATATTCTTGAGAATAGTAAAAATTTTGTCAAACAATTTTTCAAAAGAATACTTTAGAATAAATTTCTTACATTTATTATTTTTAGATAGTAATTCCAAGGGATAAATTTTGACACCTTGAAACAAACACCTCTTAGGTATCGTAAGTGCACCCTTTAAGAGTGAAACAAATACTTCCTCTCCTAAAATTAGTTCAATTATAAAAAATTCAACAAAGCAAAAATAATATAAAGGAAGAAGAGTCTCGGTTTAAAACTTTTATGATTTTTCTAAAATTTATCAGGAAAATGTTGACTTGTGAGACTTTTAATGAACTTTTTCATAACCATTCTAATAAATAAATCTTAATGACAAGATCATTTTCAAAGAAACTATTAGAAATTGTAGTGTAAAGGACCCTTGGCTATAAGAGAAACAAATTTTATTTGGGCAAACAACAAGTGGGTAATCGATTTATTGCAGCGAGACTAAGCAGGCAGGGTAATATTTTTCCTAATTTCTCTATTACACCCCTTACGAGATATAAGTCTGACCACTGGCCAATTTAAAATCTGCTCAAGCACACAAATATTCATGAAATGGTGGAAGAAGTTTGGATCAATAATAATGGGCAGATGGAAGAAGTTTGGATCAATAATAATGGGCTGATGGAAGAAGGAAATTGTATAATGCCCTTCCTTCACTCCACAAATTAGAATCTTATGATATTGGAGCCACTGTAGCTCAGTTTTTTTATTTTATTTTATTATTACTATTATGCAGAACTTGAAATCTTTAAACAATTTAAGCTAGAATATTAATTGTCCATCCTTTTGTACATGATTATCAATTTTAAAACTGGGAAAAATTGCAAGCAATTCTATTGAAAAATGTTCAAGGTAAAATTGTATTGTAAAGTTTGTCACATTCAAATTTATATATTCATTCTCTATATGTAATATTGAATTAAGTTTGTTTGAAGCCAAGGATTTTGCATATTGTTTGAAGCCAAGGATTTTGCATATCAGCTTTTAACTGTAAGTGGAATTATGCAGCAGAATGTAGAACCCAATCAATAGTAGAGTAAATGATAAGAGAAATTTACAATATATGATAGAGGATTTGAATGATTGTTAACTATATAAAATACAATATATGGCGACAAAACCATCAACACTAACTAACAAATAAATGAAAAATAAGTGTAATTTTTCAAGTCACATATTCCATACATCATAAACTAACATTAATCCATGAAGGAAGTAGTAATCACACCATATAGAAAGGAGATACTAAACTCTCAACATAAAAATGTGGTGCCACAACATCTAGAAAGGAGATACTAAACTCTCAACATAAAATGTGGTGCCACATTGCGATCATCGATATTGTTTTGCATTTTAGGAATGCTAAAAGTATTCTTTGTAGAATCATAGACAATCAAACCATATCCTCCCGTGTTTTTGAACTCCATCATGAGCAATTGATCATCCTCTGAAATATATAATACCTTCACAAAGAAGTAAAAATCATCTTTACCTACTTTTGTGCGAGGAATACTAAAAAATTTAGTCCAAGATTTTTCATTCCCGTATTCTTTCATGATCCAAACATTATAAAATTTGTCTCTACAAGAAAGGATGGATAAACAATCTCTCAATGCCCCCATGGCAACGGAGACTTCATATCCTGTATCATAAAGAGGGGGTGAAAGCTTTTGATAGGACTCCTTCTCTAAATGAAGGGAAACAATGACCTTGACATATGGCAAACTAGTATCATATGCAAGCCAATTAATAGTATCACTCACAAATATTCCAAGTTCACTATATAAGGAACGATATGGTAAGTCCTGAATTCTTGTCCAATAATCAGTACCCAAAGTGTGAATGTAAACTTGTTTTTTGCGGGAATAACTGAGAGTAACAATAGCAACAATCTTATAGTTACTAGTGATACGATCATACACTAGGGTATACTTGCCATTTTTCAAAGGAGGCAATATTTTGGATTTTCCAATAGAAGGATTATACAAAACAGCTGAATATTCATCTATCTCAAAACAGAGGATGCCATCACAAGTGGTAATATACACACGAGTGAGTTCGTTATCAAGAAACCCTGTTATAGTTTGACTAAGGTGTTTTACGGTAACAATGGAAGCAGGGCTGAAAAAAGAGGATATTGGGGAATGACATACAAGGAACTTATGTGATATTCCGGAGGTAGATGATAGGAAGAGGTGGTGGCGGTTTTTGTTGGAGGTTGAGAAGCTGAGTTGCTTCTTGGTGAAATTAGAATCAAAAGAGATAAGAGAATTCCATGACTTGCAGACGCAACAGAGTTGAAAGAGTTGTTTGACAGAGAGTCTACAAAGTATATCTGATACCAGATCGAACGGAAGATGAACAGAATTGACAGGAGACGGTGATGTTAGGGTTCTGGTTGGAGCTGCGTTGTTTTGGCTCATATTGAAATCTTAATGGAGTACATAGGCAATTGATAAGCCTAATCATCTATTATAAATCTATAAAAATCAAAGTACCATTAACTTATCATAATATTTTAGTAAATTTCAATTTAGTCTTGATTAAAGGATACATTTGTATCTTTGTGAAATACTTGCACCATATTGATTTGACATTTAATTTTACTGATGTGTCACTCCCACATTTTATGTTACACTTGTTTATTTTTTTATATCACAAAATTATAAATATTACTTAAATTTATTTAATAGAGCAAAAATTCAAATTAGTGGGATAATTATAAGCCGCAACGACCAAGGTCTTGGGAAGGAAAAAAATAGCTGCCTATAGATTCTCAATCGTCTTCCTCTACTCCTTCTTCCCATACAACCTTTCGTTTTCTTTCTCAAACTTTGCAACCATTACAAATATAGATGGACTCAGCCATCATTTTTGCAAATTTTATCAACACTGTTTCTTACTTTCTCTTCGTTTTGTTTGTAGATTCAGCAGATCAGGATGAGATTCATGCAATGAAAGATCTGCAAGTTTAAGTTCGTCACGTTTGTGGACAAATATTTCTGATATATTTTACTATTTTTCTGGAAACTCCACTGTTCTTAAACCTCCAACCCAAGTATATAAGTATTCATATCATAACACATACATATAAATAATTATAGTTGTGGATAAATATTATATGGTTCATTGCTTTAATTTGATTGGTTTTCCATCATAATTTGTTTGAGTGATGTTTGTAATTGGTTTTCTTAAAGTTTGAGGTTTATGTCTGTTTTTGTTCAGAGGTTGAATTTGAAGTTTATGAGGTTAGAAGATGATGAAAATAAGCTAATGAGTTGAAGTTTGATGATGACTTGAGTTGAAGTTTGATGATGGTTTGGATAGGTTCGCAGTGATGATTACTGTAAATCAGAAAGTGTTGGTTTGGATAATGTTATGCTCAACTATTTTTCTAAATGGCTGACATGAAATTGGGTGCAAAGCAGATGCATGATTCTGAAGGAGGAACTTTTGAAAGTGAAGGTTCTGCACAAGGTCCAGAAGTTAACCCGTTCCAGAATCAAAGAGTTTTAATAATTATTCTGACCGTTATAATTGTATATTAAATTCCCATTAATTCTATTCTAATTAAAACCAATTTTATTTGTACAGTGAGTATGTGTAATATAATACATATTCTTTTGTTGTCAGTTTAAGATGATTTTGATTCTGCACAAATTTTAGAATTGGTAATATTTCTTTTGTAAAGATTTTGTGCAGTAATTGTGAAATATTTATTTTATTTTATAATGTTTCTTTTGTGATGTTTGATTTGATTTTGTTTCTTTTTGAAAGATTTTGAAATCTTTCTTTTGTATATATATATATATATATATATATATATATATATATATATATATATATATATATATATATATATATATATATATATATATATATATATATAAAATCTTTAAGTTTGTCTTTAAGTATTCTCTATAAATATTTGATTGTATTTTTATTTTTATATTTACATCTCATGTGTATTAAGTTAAAATGTGTATGTTTATTTGTATAAAAAATATTGTATTAATTTATTATATATTTTATTATATAATTTATTATTGTAGATGCAAAGATATATATATATATATATATAATAAATTTATTGTTGCTTATATATAATTGAAGTTATAAAAATTGTTGTACGATTGTTTATAAATACAAATAAGTATTTAAAAGTTGATAGTGAAAACATGTAATGTGTATTTTGATTCAAAATATTATTTGGTTCAAAATAGATTAATTTTTTTTGTTGAATTACATTAACTTATCTTTATCTTAGATATATATTAATGAACTTTACAAGTCATAATTAGATACATGAAATATAAAATTTCGACGGGACCCGTGCGACAGCACGGATTTCTTACAAGTTTTATAGATAAAATTTATATAATTACTTTATTGTCATCTAAAAATAATGCAATTAACGAATTAAAGTGTCAATTAGAACAATGTAACAAAACTCATGGGTTCATTATAATTCATTCTAAACCTTGTTTTTATTATGGAAGATAAAATAATTTAGTCTTACACAATTTTTTGGGAGTGAAAAAAAACTTTTATTCCAAAAAAAAACAATGTAATACAAGCCGATTCAAAGGAAAGGATACACGCAAAGCCAAACAAAGCTCAAACACAACAACTAACTAGCAACTTAGTTTATACAAAGTGTATCTTTGTTCACACGGTCTCTCAAATTTTTGTGAAAAATGCTTCTCATTATCACATTTGTCTTAATGTTGTTAATTAGGTTCAGATCCATAGCCTTTTCAGCAAAAATCAATTCATGAATCAACCATAAATTCTCTCTATCCCATATGGAAACCTCTTTTTTGTATTCATTCCACTTCAGAGTATAGTAGCCCATATATCCTTAGTGTAGTTGCACTAAAAAAGTAAGTGATTCAAGGATTTCCGTTGTTGACATAAATTACAAATGCCATCTGTCACCACCTCCAATTTCTGCAGTCTATCTATAGTGGGGAGCCTGCCAAGCATAGTCATCTACAGAATGCATCTAGCTCTAGGTCTGGCATGATTATTAAGGAGCAGCTTTTTCCAGTTAACTAAACAACTTGTACATGGATGCAGTATGAAATTTACCTTGTTGCACACTCCCATCCCAGTACTAGCTGGTTATTTATCTCTAAATCTATACAGTTCATAATTTTGTTAAGTATCCAAGAGCTAATTATGTTGCTTTGCCATTACTTGATATTTTTCCCTTTCATATAATAAGTATCAAGCCATCTAATTCAAAGATTATCTTCTTTGGCATGTAAATTCCAAAATAACTTTAACAAAGTTGCATTGTTCCAGTAATTTAGAGAAGTGATGTTTAGACCCCCAGAGTTTTTTTTCTCACTGACTTTGTTCCAAGCAACATGAACTTTCATGCTGCCGAGTCTTTGCCACCACAGAAAATTCCTACAAATGGCCTCAATTTGCCTAATGATCTTCTTAGGAAACTGCATCCGAAAACCAGACACAGCCAACACACACTTTTCACTAATTTTAGTATTTCACTTATGATTCATGATTTTAATTGGTAGGTAAGGAAAAATAGGAATGTAAAAATGGTTAAAAAAACCCTCAAATTTAGGGAGGTTTGAAACCCCCTCAATCTAACATTATTTTTGCGTTGCCACGTCAGCTTCCGTTAACTAAATTGATGGCATAGACCAAAAGTCTGGACGGAAAACTTTTGGAGGACCATTTTTTGAAGAAAATTTTTATAGGGACTAAAATTAGATTTTATGTTATTTATAGGGACTAAAAACATATTTAACATTTAATTTAATTTATGAATTTAGTTTGATCACTTAATTAACTAACATTAATTTTTAATTATTTAAATCTTTTGTGCTGGACTATTAAGATGTATGTGTTGTTTGACACTTAATATGTTCTTGATCTTGTTAACTATTGTTATGTTTCAGTTGCATTTCTAAAAAATGCAACTGACATACAAATAAATGCTCATCGTGATCCGAGGAAGAAAGATCAGAAAGCGTTGTTCTACATCCACAGTGTGTAGATGTGAACGTGTTTGGGAAAATCGTTGATTCGACAATGGTGAAGGTTGTGTAGGACACACTGGTTAGGTGTTATGATGGTGATGCATCAGTGAAGAAGGTGAAGCTTCACTCCCTACATAAGTAGTATGAGAATCTCAACATAAAGGACATTGAGAAGGTATTTGAGTACATCTCTAGAGTGATTTTGATCACTAATGAGATGAAAGCTTGTGGAGAACCTCTTTATGAACAAGTAATCATTGAGAAGATATTGAGGTCTCTTACCCCTCATTTTGATTACATTGTTGTAGCAATTGAACATTCTAAAGATATGGACACTAAGAGAATAGAAAAGTTGTAAAGTAGTCTAGAGGCGCGAGAGTTGTGTCTGATTGAAAAAACTTCCGAGGGAAGTTGAATAGGCTTTGAAAGCTTCTTTTGTCAAGAAGGACTAGAATCATTCTTAGTCAGAAGCATAGAAAAATATGGTATTTCTCAGAAGTAAAAAACCTGCACTTGTGATGAGAAGAATATTATAAGGGATGAGAAGAAATATCATAAGGGAATGGAGAACTACGACAAGAAGAAGGTTGAATGTTATTGTTGCAAGCAGTTTGACAACTCTTCTAAAGTTTGTTGGTCAAACAATGGAAGGAAATCAGAAGAAGCAAATATAGTTAGAGGAGATCCCAATGATGAATCTATGCTATTAATGGCACTTGAGTCTGATGAAAGGTGTTTGGTAGACTGATGGTAAATGGACACTGGCTGCTCAAATCACTTGACTGGAAACAAACAACGGCTCATAGATTTTGACTCTAGAAGGAGGACAAAGATAAGATGTATTGATGATAAGAAGCTTAATGCAGAACGTATGTGAAATGTAAAAGTCAAAGGGAAGAATGAGAATACTGTTATGACCAAGGATGTTTGGTATGTTCTTTGTGTTAAGAGCAATTTGATGAGTGAGGGTCATCTCATTGAAAAATGTTTCTCAGTTGTTATGAAGAACAATCTCTTGAAGTTATATGATTTTAATCAGAATATGATTATGCAATCTGAATAACGAAGCAACAAAACATTCAACGTGAATGTGAAAAAAACCGAAACAGGGTGCCTTAGTGCATAAGGCACATAACGTGTTAGTAAGTTATGGCATAAGAGATTGGGCCATATGAACTACAAAAGTCTAGGGCATCTGAGTTCTAAGAAGCTCGTGCATAGAATTCTAAAGATTGTGAAGTCTGAGAAGTCATGTGAAGCATACATGAAAGGCAAGCAATCACGAATTCTATTTACGTCAAAAGTATCTCCAAGAGAAAATCATGCATTAGGAGTAGTGCATTCTGACGTGTGTGGACCATTTCCAAAACCTCCACTTAGAGGAAACAAGTATTTTGTGTCTTTTATGGATGATTTAAAAAGAATGATGTGGGTAGCACTCATCAAGTTTAAGTATGAAGTGTTTACCAAGTTTCAGAAGTTCAAGGGGAAGGCTGAGCAAAAAAGTGGTCAGAAGTTAAAAATTCTTTGAATTAATGGTGGAGGTGAGTATAACTCTACAAAATTCCAGAAGTTTTTTTAGAGGAGAATGAAATTGAGCATGAGGTTACAACTCCATACAATCCATAGTACAAGGGTTTTGCTGAAAAAAGAAATAGAACTTTGATTGATATGTTAATAAGTATGCTGAAAGAGAATAAGCTACTTCATACCTTGTGGGGAGAACTCATTGCCACTTTAGCGTATAAACTCTTCAGGAGTCCGACGAAGAAGCTAAAGGAAATTTTTCCTTTAGAGAAGTGGACTGGAGACAAGCAAAGTGTTATCCATCTAAAGGTGTTTGGTTTGTATGTTGCAAACATGTCCCAGAAGCTAAGAGAAAGAAGTTGTATGATAGAAGCAAAGTAATGTTACTGGTAGGGTACCACAATGCATATACATATAAGCTTTATTGTCAAGACTCTAATAAGGTGGAAGTCAGTAGAGAGATCATTGTGAAAGAGTCAGAAGCATGGTATTAGATCAAGTCTCAATCCATTTCTGGTGTAGTTCCAACACTATAGTTAGCTTCTGAAGATACTTCAGAATGTTTTGAAGATGACTCAGAACCTGAAAGTTCTGAAGAAGAGTTAGAGTCACAAGATAATTATGGAGACTCTAAAGATGATTCGGATGGTCAATCTGATTCTGATCCAGATTTTGATGATGATTCAAAATTGGGTGGTGATCATGTTTATGAAGGTGGTACTTCTAAAGATGGGGGTTATATAGAAATTCATAAAAATTTTAGACCAGAAGAAAGTGATCAGCGTCATATGAGTTTTCAAGGTAAAATTTAAGGCAGATGAATCAATTGAAAAATACAAAGCAAAGCTAGTGGCTAGAGGCTTTCTTCATAAACTTGGGCTAGATTACTTTGAGGTGTTTGCGTCTATAGCTTGACATGAAACAATCAAACTAGTGATGTCTATAGTTGCGAATAGGAATTGGTCTCTAATGCATCTGGATGTGAAGTTCGCATTTCTAAACGGTTTGTTACAAGAAGAGGTATATGTGTCACAATCTCCTAGATTTGTGAAAAAGAATCAGGAAGAAATGGTGTTCAAGTTGCATAAAGCCTTGTATGGCTTGAAGAAAGCGCCCATAGCTTAGAACGTGAAGGTTGACTCATTTTTTATGAAGCTGGGGTTTCAAAAATGTGAGATGGAATATGGCGTTTCTGTGCAGCATTCTGGAGGCAATATGATTCTAGTGTGTCTCTATGTTGATGACATATTGCTAACAAAGAGTTGCCTAAAAGATATAGCCAAGTTCAAGGAGGTGTTGATGAATGAGTTTGAGACGACTGATTTGAGAAATATGGTATTTTTCTAGTGATGGAGATTTTGTACTCTGAGAAGGGTATCATTTTCTACCAGGTGAAGTATGAACTTGAACTTCTGAAGAGATTTAAGCTGCAAAATTATAAGACTGTTGTCACACCTTCAGAAACCAATCATAAATTCGATTCTGATTCTGAGAATGAGGATGTGGATGCTACAACATTCAAACAATTGGTTGGTTCTCTGAGGTATATGTGTAATAAAAGACACGATATTTTCTATGTAGTTGGAATAGTTAGTAGGTTCATGAATAAATCTAAGTGGTCTCATTACCAAGTTGCTGTCAAAATTATGAGGTATATCAAGCGAACTTTGAAGTATGGAGTATTATTCCCTTCTGGAAGAAAGACTAATTCAGAGTTGATGAGTTACTCAGACTCTGATTGGTGTGGAGATAGAGTTGATAATAAAAGTACTTTTGGATACTTGTTTAAATTTCCGGGAGGTCTTATTTCTTGGTGATCCAAGAAGCAATATGTTGCACAGTCAACGTGAGAAGCCGAGTACATTGTATGTGTTGCAATGCAGGTCAAGTTGTTTTCCTTTTGAATCTTCTACAGAATCTGAAGATCAATGTAAGCAAGCCGCTGAAGCTTGTGATTGATAAAATGTATGTAATCAATCTTGCCAAGAACCTAGTGTTGCATGGGAGAAACAAGCATATTGAGACAAAGTATCATTTTCTGAGAAGTCAAGTCCAGAATGGAGTATTAGAAGTTGTGCACTGTAGCACCTAAAAACAGCTCGTAGATGTTCTGACAAAGGTGATCGATACAAATCAATTTCTCCACTTAAGAGATGAAATTAGTGTTGTTTTGAGTAAGAAATACTAAATTAAGGGATGATATGGAAAAATAATTTAATATTTTAGTATATTGTCCATGTGACCCTAATATGTGTGTATAAATAGACTGATGTAACAGTCATATCATATTTCTTTCTTCATCATTATTATAGCCGTCATTACTAAACAATAAATATATATTCTCTCATTCTTTATGTTTTTCATCACCTGATATACTAACAATTTTTTCCTCAATGAAATGAATACCAGCCGGATAAAAAAAAGATGTTGATTGTTGCGCTAAACTCACGTTGGGCTATGACTATGAGCATGTGCAGTGCAGCTAGTAGAATTTCATGTCAGCTGCAAAAAATCCAACAAATTTTTGCAAGCCCGGGAATAAACAAAGGCAAATTATATCCGCAAGAAAATATTCTGAGGTAGTAGAAAATCAGATTCACCTTCATACATAGCCTTCATGAGTGGAGTTGCAAGGATCGATCAAAGGAAGTGTGATAATGAAAGACCAGTATGATTCATTTCAAACCTCCTCTAATATCATTAATCTTTAAATGCAATAAGACTACAATTAAAACTAAAAAAGAAAAAAAATAATCTGAACACAATCTGCATATATGAATTCAAGACTCACTTTGTAAATGTTGCTGGAAGATATCACTTGAATGATAAAGATGGAACTTAAAATTTTTCTACAAAGTTATTTATGCCTACACACATACATTGATCAGGTATGCAATGTTTCGACCATTTAATACAAATGTAAGCTAGTAACATGTTAATATATATCTGAGTTGGAATCTAAAGAATAAATCACTTTACAACATTGTCTAGCAAAAACTTCCACCAAATGATACATTAAAGTCAGTTGAGTTATTCTATCTTCTAAGATCCACCATTGTTGGAATTGCTTACCAATTAGTATCTCCATTGTATTAGTATTCTATTATTACTATTAATTAGAACTTGAATCTTTTGAAAAATTTAAGCTAGAATATTATTATCTATCCTTTTATACATGATTATCAATTTTAGAACTTGAAAGAGTTGCAAACAATTCTAATAAAAAATGTTCGGGTAAGATAAAATTCTCCTTTAAAGAGTTGCAAGTTACCCACCATCAGTAAGACAATATCAGAATAAAATATCTCATAATTAACCAAAAATAAATATTATAAAGAATCTAGATCCACCAACAAAAGAGTAAATAATAAGAGAACTCAAACTAACAAATATATGAAAAATTAACATTAACCCATAAAGTCAAAAGTAATCATACTAATAACAAGATCATTTAAACATATATATTGCAGACGAAATTGCTACAACACTTCACGCAGCACAACGTCTAGGAAGGAAATATCAAACTCTCAACATAAAAATGTGGTGCCACCGTAAGATGATCAATATTGTTTTGAATATTAGAAGTATTATTTATAGAATCATAGACAACCAAACCATGTTTAGTATTTCCTGCCTTAAAGAACTCCATCAGCAGCCAATCATCCTCTGAAACATACAATACTTTGGCATAGCAAAAAAAACTACTACATTGTTGTGAGTGAGGAACACTAAACAATTTAATCCAAGATTTGTCATTTCCATATTCCTTCATAATCCAAACATTAGAAAAATTAGAATTTTCTATAAAAGAAAGAATGGACAAATAACCCCTCAATGTCCGCAAGGTAATAGAAAATTCGCATCCTGTATCTTTATAAGAAGGGGGTGAAAGCATTTGATAAGATTCCTTCTCTAAATCAAGAGAAACAATGACCTTGACCCGTGGCAAAATAGGATCACATGCAAACCAATTTATAGTTTCATTCAGAGATATTCCAGGTTTATGAATGCGATTAGGACCTGGGAAGTCTGGAATACTTGTCCAATAATGGGTACCCAAAGTGTGAATGTAAACTTGTTTTGGGCTATCACTTAATGCAATAGCAACAACCTTATAATTACGGATGATACGATCATACAACAAGGTATATAAGTTCCGAAAACTTGTTTCCAAAGGAGGCAATATTTTGGATTTTCTAGTGGAAGGATTATACAAAACAGCTGAAGATTCATTAATCGGGAAACAGAGGATGCCGTCACAAGTGGAAATTTGCACACGATTTTCTTGATTATCAAAATTAAGAGACCCTGTTAGGGTGTGCGTAAGCTGATTTACGGGAACAACGGAAGCAGAGTTGAAAAAAGAGGAGATTGGAGAGTGATAGAGAAGGAGCTCACGTGAAGATTGAGTAGAGTATAGGATGAGGTGGTGGCGGTCTTTGTTGGAGGTTGAAAAGCTGAGTTGCTTCCTGGCGAAACTGGAATCAAGAGAGATAAGAGAATTCCATGATTTGCAGACGCAGCAGAGTTCAAGGAGGTGTTTTATGGGAAGTCTACATAGTATTTCTGATACCAGATCTAATGGAAGCTGTGGCGGTGATGAAGAAGAAACTACCGTCATATCTAAATCCTGATTAAAGAAGAATCTGCCGTCACTACCCTAATAAACTTTGTGTAATGGGATATATATACATACACGTCTTTCAAATTTGTTTGTTACCTTACTATTCATATTTTATATTTTAGGTTTAGGTTTAATTAATAACAAATTTTAGATGTATACCGTATTTCAAATTTATTCTAAAATGAGATATAAAAAAAGTGACATGTATTAAATTTAATTAAATTTTTGAGATATATGTTCACCTTAATTATAGGGCCTCTAAACTATTTTAGAAATTAAATATTGCAACAATATTAAACTAATTACATGAGTAGAATATAATTATAAAGGAAAAACTTTCTTAAGCCCTTAGGTTAATAAATATTTAAATTAAAAGAAAAAAGTAATCAAATTTTTAAAAAAATTTATAATTAAATTTTCTAACTATTAATCATTTGTTAATCAATCGTGTCAAATAGAGGATTTTAGATCTCTCCATCTATATTAACCATTAAACTAACTCAAAAAGTGAAGATGATAAGGAAACATATCAACATAGAGTATCAAATATATAATTTAGAATCGATGGTTTTATATTTTCAATTTCTCGCCTCCGTCATACAAGTTCTTCAACCTTTCCCACGCATCGTTCGCTGATTCTTCTTCAATTATCTTCTCGAATACATCAGAGTCCACAAATCGATGAATCAAGAACAACACTTTACAATCTTTCTTCCTCTGATCTTTGTGCGCAGTTTTCTGGACATCCGTCGCGTTTGCTTCCAGCTCCGATACACCATCATTCAAGATTTCAACATCTTTAAATCTGAAATGACCTTCATTTGTGCAACCCACCGTTGATAGTTTTCTCCTTTGAAAACTGGCAAATTCGTTGAAATTTGTGTCGACGTTGTTGTTCCGTTTGTCATTAGATTCTCTCTGAATTGAAACTGAGCTCCTTGATACCAATTTGGGTTTTTAAGAAAGATAGTTTAGTGAATAAGAAGAGTGATGGAATTGAGAGAGAGAGTGATTATCTAAAACTGTATGAAAAGTTGTTATTGATTGTGATTGTCCTTATATAGACACATTTTTCAGGCTCAAGAATGTAAACTAAGCTAAGGCCCAAAATATACAGAGGCCCAAAGAATTCGACACACTCCAACAGATAGCAGAGCAATTCGCCATACTGGCTATTTCGACCAACACATTAACTAGTTCGACTAGCACACAAACTGGACTAGTTCGACTGAACATTATATATTCTAACAAACCACTCACATTGGTCCAATGTTGTCACAGACTTTAATGTACAAAGAAAAGAAGTTAAAATCAGCATCACATAACACATTCATGTCAATAATAAAGGGGGAATTTGAGTAAAAAGAATATCGAGGTGTTGGCTATTATACGATTCTATTTATAGTTCAGGTCCCCCTCAAGTAGTTCCCTCTGGTAATTCTCACAATGCAAAATAAAGACCAAGACAACAAAGATCGACATAAGTTGTTTCTCATGAAAACAACAATATATAGAACCTGCAGAACCCCGTAGCAAGGGTCAAAACATCATGTACCGTGTCATTAACATGCCTACCGCTGCCACTGTCAGGTGCCTGCATCAGAGCGTCGTATTTCATCCGTCACAAAACATTGTGTGCCTTCATCACTACATCAGCCACCAACCAAAGCTGAAACATACAAAAATCTGTGTGGCCAGCTCATTACAAATATAGTCGACAGTAAAAAAAGTAAACCTAAGCATTATGTGTGTTGTGCTACTCATTGGGGCATTAGCTCAAACACTTGGTGTTTCTTCAAAATCACTCACATTTCAAGTCATTCTTAGTGCATCAGTCATCATTTCATTAACTAAATCATCCAACTCAATTCAATAATCATGTTGTAGTTTCAGTTCAGCCATACCTTTGCACAAGCGTTCAAAACCATGTCCAGCCTTAATCATGTAGTATTCACCCATGCTCATCCCAAGCTTTGCTTCCACACAAAAAAAAACCTAATCTAATAATCTGAAAAAATAAAACAATCATAGAAAAAATTTATTTCATGAGTTTCAACAAAATATATGCATAAAGTTTGAAGCTTTACGACAGATCAACCACCACGAAATCACACATCATAGTGAAATCGCCAAAAGAAGTAGACGGTAGATATCGTCCGAGAATCAGATAACATTGACATATATCATCAGATGACAAAATGCTTACATATTAGCCTAGCAACAATTCAATTTGCGAAATTATGCCAAAGTAACTGGCGGATCTTTGTCTCGACAGTAAAATCCAATATCCAAAGACGGGTTAATTGAATCTAGAGGCGTGTGCCTGCTAATGTTGTTTGGAGTTTTTAAAATTTAGATATAAAGACAAAAATATTGCAGTAAGGGCATGTAAATTAGCTAGACATAAAGCATATCAGTAACACCATACTCTCCTTCAACAAAAATATTGCAGTAATGGAACAGGTTATTTGTTATTTCTATTTCCTAGTATCCACCATTGTTGGGATTGCTTACCGAATATCTCACGGCCGACTTTCTAAATTGTTCTCTGCAACATATTTGGAAAATCTTCAAATCTTTTCACTATGTTTGATATTGTTAGCTTAGGACAGGGTGGACAGAAAATTAGATCCATTGTTGTTATTTAGAATTTGATTGTTTTATCATTGTTGCTAGAATATTATATTGTCCATACTTTTATACATGATTACCAAATTTAAAATTGGAAAACGATGCAAGCAATTAAATTGAAAAATGTTCAAGTAAGGTAAAACTGTACTTTAAAGTTGGTCACCTATCAAGTGCAAACAACACAGATGATAAAAACTGCATGTTATCAACCATTAGTAGACAACTACCCAAAACAAAATATTTCATCCAATAAAATCAGTAGTAGTAATCAGACTAAGAGTAAAATAAATAATCATACATTAACCTATAGGTTGCAATTGAGTCTCCAAACAAGATCAAATGGCACAACTTCTAGAAAGGAGATATCAAACTCTCTAAATCAAGAGAGACAATGACATTGACCGGTGGCAAACTAGTATGACATGTAAACCAATTTATAGTATCATTCACAAATATTCCAGGTTTAGCAATGTGATTAGGACATGGAAAGTCTTGATTAATACTTGTCCAATAATCTGTACCCAAAGTGAGAATGTAAACTTGTTTTTTCGTAGAATTGAGAGTAACAATGGCAAAAATCTTATACTTACCAGTGATACGATCATACACTAATGTATATATATATGTGGGGGAAACATAATTGTTTTGGAATTTCCAAAGGAGGCAATATTTTGAATTTTCCAGTGAAAGGATTACACAAAAGAGCTGAATAATAATTTATCCTAAAACAGAAGATGCCGTCACAAGTGGAAACTTCTTCATGACTGACTCCTCTGGTAAGAACCTCGGTAAGAAGGTGCCTAACCTGATTTACAGGAACAATAAATGATGATAACTTGGAGTGGAAGTTGTAATGATTTATTGACATTGAATGAACAATAAATGAGCACAAGTAAGAACTAGTATGGAAGTGAATTTGAAAAGATTCATTTTAGTCTCACATACGAGGGAATACAAATACTATTAGTCCTGAATTCTTCTCCAATAGTCGGTACCCAAAATGTGAATGTAAACTTGTACGTTGTTATTACTGGAAAAAAAAAATAACAATAATCTTATAATTCCTAGTGATACGATCATACACTAAGATTATGTTTGGGAGTTTGCAGGGGAAGGTAGGACTTCCAAAAATAACTTTTTTTAAAATATAAAGAAAATTATCATTAGTTTGGAGGGGAAGGTAGGGCTTCCAAATAATATTTATCATTACTGTATTTTTAGTTTTTAAAATACTATAACAAAGAAAATTATATTTGAACTAGGGATGTAAATGAGTTGGGTTGGACCGGGTTTGGCCTAACTCGTTCCTCAACCCATTCAAATTTTAATGGGTTGGGTTTATCGTCCGCAATTTCATTGTCAAAATCGACCCAAACCAACCCGCTCATTTATGTGTTGGGTTTGTGGGTTGTGTTTAAAATGAAAAATATTTTTTGATGATTTTTTCTGACATTCAATTTTGATTAAAGACATCATATAACATCTAATAAAATTCATACATAACACTTGATAATATTATAATATTCGATAAGATACGTTATTTTCATCAACACGACATAACACTTAATAATATTATAATATTCTATAAGACACGTTATTTTCATAAAATACATTGCAAATCATGCAAAAGAAAATAAGAAACAACATTTAGTCTTAGAATTAAGTAACTTCATTGGTATAATAGTATTAGTGGTAGATAATAAAACTTTTTTGGCAAATTTATGTTAGTAGTGAGATATTTATTTTAAATTTTTGTTTAAAATAATAATAAACATCAATGGGTTGGGTCAACGTGTCTGCGGGTTGTGAAACTCAAATCCAAATCAAAACTGTATGGGTTATTGTGGGTTAAGTTGGGTATATCCCGTAAATGAATGAGTTTGGATAATTTATGGGTTGAGTTGGTTTGGGTCAGCAGGTTCGTGGGTCCACCCGCATCCATGAACACCCCTAATTTGAACAAATTGATTAAGCCGCAAAATCCTCCAAAGCCTTCATCTAATATAAATTAAGAATTTTTTTGGTGTTATGAAGAAAAACAAATCCTTCAAAACCATCCTAAGCAAAATCTTTCTACTTTTTTTACCTAATCTTTTCTATTTTTGAAAGTCCTCCCTTCCCCTCCAAACTCTCAAACATAGCTTAAGGTAAATAAACATGATTGTTTAAGAGTTTTCAAAGGAGGCAATATTTTGGATTTTCTAGTGGAAGGATTATACAAAACAGCGGAAGATTCATCTATCCCAAAACAGAGGATGCCATCACAAGTGGTAATATACAGACGAGTGAGTTGGTTATCAAGAAACCCTGTTATAGTTTGACTAAGGTGTTTTACGGTAACAATGGAAGCAGGGCTGAAAAAAGAGGATATTGGGGAATGACATACAAGGAACTCACGTGATATTGCAGAAGTAGATGATAGGAATAGGTGGTGGCGATCATGGCGGGAGTTTGACAAACTGAGATGGTTCCTGGAGAACTTGGAATCAAGAGAGATAAGAGAAATTCATGATTTGCGAGCCAATGAGTTGAAGGAGTTGTTTGACAGAGAGTCTACAAAGTATATCTGACACCAGATCGAATGGAAGATGTGGAGCTGTTTGGGTTGTTTCCTCTGTCAAAGAAGAAGAAGCTGCGTCATATCTAAATCCTAACTTCAAATTTGTTTGCCTAGTAACTCTTCTTATTTTATACTTTAGGTTTAATTTGTAATTAATTCTTTAATATAATTAGAATATTAATATTTTAAATTTATTTTAAAATGTGTTAGTAAACCTTCATTATTATAGATAGGTCTCAAAACTATTTAAGAGTATTAAAGTAGGTTTTAAAATTTAAATAAAAATTATAATCAAATTTAATTTGAATGACAATCTATTATATAAATTATAATTTGATTACAATTTTAATCAATTATAAAAATATTATAAAAATTGTAATCAAGGTTTACTCACATATTATATAAATTAAAATATTTTCTTCAATAATAAATTTGATTTGAATGACAATCTATTATGTTCACAAAGATTTCTTTAGTACGGTTTTTCAAGTTTATTTTCAAAAAATAATAAAATAGAATGTGATCATACATAAATCATATACTATATGTCAAACTTAAAAAATTTCATTCTAGGAGCCTAAAAAGAGATTTGATATGGACTGCAAAGAGATTGTTAGTATTCCAGTACCAGATAAATATGATTTTCCTTTTGATATCATAAAGTATCTAGATATAATTGAATCTTTATTTTATTTTATGACAACCCGCACTTACATTATGTTTAGTGTTTATATATGTGACTGTTTTGAAACAAATACAAAGGAATCACACCTCTCTTCTGTGAAACGAATCATGATATATCTCACGGAAATAATCGATGTTGGACTATGTATCCTAAAGGTAGTATACGTGACTTAGTTGATTATTTTAATTTAGACTATGTAGGATGTACAACTGGTCGCAAAAACACGAGTGAACATGTCACATCCTAGGAAATGCATTAGTGTCATGGTCTTGTAATAAACAAACATGTGTTTCTTTTAGCACCTCAGAAGCGGAGTACTTAGCAGCGGGTAGTTGTTGTTCACAAATTATATGACTCAAGTAACAACTTTGTGACTATGGACTTGATATTGGATGCTTTCTTTTACGATGTGATAACACAAGTGCAAACAATATTACAAAGACTCCAGTTATGTATTGAAGAACTAAACACATCTATATGCGACATCACTTTCTATGTGATCATATTCTTCAAAGAGATGTCGAAGTCAAATTTATGGATACACTAAATCAACTAGTAGATATCTTCGTTGAACCTTTGGCAAAAGATCCATTTTACAAAATTAAGAGAGCTAAGGATCTTGGATGAAAAGGACATTTAATCACTGTTTTAGTTATTGGTGAGAACATATCCAAATCCTAGTTATTAGTGAGAAGATATCCAAATCCAATTGAAAGTGAAAACTTCATCAACAACAAACTAATAATGTGAGTAACATTGACTTTGTTGGATACAATATCTATGGTGCCAGGCTTCAAGTATTAACTTTAGAATAATTCTTTGTTTTACATGCTTCAGTAAACACAATTCTCTCTCATTTTCTTGGACTCCTTTTTCACTAGAGTGGTAGGGAGGACTATATCATTGCCACTTAGTGTGATAGTCATTAAAAACTCAGGACAAGGTTGACAAAAAAATTAAATACATTGCTATTATCATGCCAAGAGATCTGATCATAATATAAATTAATGTAAATCTCAAATTTATGAGCAAATTAATTACATTGCAATGATTGATATGAGAGCTACTGTAACTATGTTTTTTATTTTAGAATTACTGATATGTACAAGTTGAAACCTTTGAATATTTTAGAATTGGGAAGGGTTGCAAGCAATTCTATTAAAAAAATGTTCCAAGAAAAATTGTATTGTAAAGTTTGGTCACATATCATGCGTAAATGAAAAAACTGCAAGTTACGAACTAATAGTAGACAACTAACAGAAGAAAAAACAGAATTAATTTTTTTTCCATCTCATTCACATTTATATATTCATTGTGAATCAAGACCAAGAATTAATTGTGAATCAAATTATGCTGCAGAATGTAGAATCCTACCAAAAGTATAGTAAATAATAAGAGAAATTTATAAAATATGATGAAAGATTTAATGAATGTTTAATTAAATAAAATCATTAAAATTTAAAATGAAACCTACGCGGCCAAAACCAGTAACACTAACAAATAAATTAAAAATGCCCGCAACTTCTGAAATCCCACATTCCATATATCATAAACTAGCACTAACCATATTATACTTAAAATAAATAATAAAATGCACAAAATAAATAATAAAATGCACAATACATCTAAAAAGGAGATATCAAACTCTCAACATAAAATTGCGGTGTCACCTTGTGATCATGGATATTATTTGGTATATTAGGAATACTAAAACTATTATTGATAGAATCATAGACAATCAATTCATATTTGTCCCGCGTTAAAAACTCCATCAACAATCGATCATCCTCTGAAATATATAATACTGTCACGTAGAAGTAAAACCTACCTTCTTTCATCCCAGGAACACTAAACAATTTAGTCCAAGATTTTTCATTACCATATTCCTTCATGATCCAAATATTAAAAATTTTGGCTCTACGAGAAAGGATGTATAAACAACCCTTCAAAGCCCCCAAGGCAACGGAATGTTCGGATTTTGTATCATCATCTTCATAAGAAGGGGTTGAAAGCTTTTGATACGACTCTTTCTCTAAATCAAGAGAAAGAATAACCCACTGAAACCCAGTTTCATATGCAACCCAATTAACAGTATTATTCAGAAATATTCCAGGTTTACAATGGAGACCAGAACATGGAAAGTCCTCCTGAATTCTTCTCCAATAATCGGTACCCAAAATATGAATGTTAACTTCTATTTTGCCATCACTGAGAATAACTGTAGCAATAATCTTATAATTACTAGTGATAGGATCATACACTAAGGTATATAAGTTTAGAAAACGTGTTTGTTTTGAATTTTGCAAAGGAGGCAATATTTTGGATTTTCTAGTGGAAGGATTATACAAAACAGCTGAAGATTCATTTATAGGAAAACAGAGGATGCCGTCACAAGTGGTAATTGCCGCCGGACGAGTGTATTCATTATTAAGAATACCTGTTAGAGTTTCACTAAGCTGCTTTACGGTAACAATGGAAGCAGGGCTGAAAAAAGAGGATATTGGGGAATGGCATACAAGGAACTCACGTGATATTGCGGAAGTAGATGATAGGAAGAGGTGGTGGCGATCACGGCGGGAGTTTGACAAGCTGAGTTGCTTCCTGGAGAAGTTGGAATCAAGAGAGATAAGAGAATTCCATGATTTGCAGACGCAACAGAGTTGAAGGAGGTGTTTCACAGAGAGTCTACATAGTATATATGAAACTAGATCCAACGGGAGATGCGGCGGTGTTGGGGTCAGTGACAGAGAAGAAAAAGCAGATGCCGTCATATCTAAATGTAACGGGAGATGGGGTGCTGTTAGGGTTGTTTCCTCTGTCAGTGACTGAAAAGAAGAAGAAGTTGTGTTGCTTTGGCAGTCGTCTTGACTACCTGCCGTCGTATCAAAACCCTAATTGAGAATGAAAGCCAAATCTTCAAATTTATTTGTCACTTAACACTTCTTATTTTATACTTTAGGTTTAATTAATAATAATAATAAAAATTGTGTAAGCAAGGATTTATATATAATAGAAGGTTAAGAGTTCTCCAACCTTGTTACACATAGAACGAGAAAAAATCGATAAAAAAAATAAAATTACAAATTAATTGAGCTTAAGATAAGAGTAATAAAGGATCTTTGAAAAACTCGTAGAAACTACAATTGAAATAAATAATTTCTCCCATAAACGCCCACCTCCAAATCAAAATTTTAATATTCCACACCATATTGTTCAAATTTCAACAGTCCTTTTAGAAACAAATAGCATTCCGCAATAACCAAATAGTCCAAGTAGTTGCTAACCAAACAACTCCTAGTTTACCCTTTTTGACCTTATTTTTACAAAATATCTATCATTCCATAAAATTCGTTAAACACTCTTCCTCCTTCTCTTCCGACATGCCCATCCATGAAGTTATTTTCCTCCAAATAACTTTCAACGCCAAACACTTGAAAAATGTAAGATCTCTATTCTCCAAATCTACACCACATAAAACACACTTTAATGCCTCGGCTGAGTAAACCACCCCTCTAAAGAACAAAAGATCCTTTGTTGGAAGCCTATTGACAAAAAGCCTCCTACCAAAAACTTTAATCTTAAACGGCACCTCCATCTTCCACACCATACTCAAGACTCCATCATTCATATTCGGAGGACCAAAAAGAATTCGAAAGCTAGCATAAAATTTGTAACAACTCGAGACCCAGTACATACCGTCTGGAGCCAAATCCTTGCCCACCAAACCCGTAACAATATTAGTGCACCTCTCTTGAAAAGAAACCAAGTTCGGTCGTCTACTCGTATTCCCATCCACCGCCAAATTTAATCCCCTATCTCCCCAACACCACCCTTTGTTCCTCATTCCTCCCATACAAGCAACAAAACTCTTTTTAACCTAGATTCCTCGTATAATACCGGATATTTATCCTTTAGACTCATCTCCCCCAACCAATTAGATTCCCAAAAAGGAGTTGTAAAACCTTTCCCTATTTTGAAAGGACAATTCTCAACCATATGATCTTTTTGGGAAAGAGATCTAATATTGATAATATCCTTCCACTAAGTAGAACAAGAAGACGAAGTTTTGTTACTTTCTCCTCCACAAAAAACCAACATTGAAACATCTCCATATCGAGCATTTAATACATTAAACCAAAGGGATCTATGACCTTGAAGAATTCTCCATCTACATTTATTTAAAAGAGCTAAGTTAAAATCCGCCAAATTTTTTAAACCTAACCCTCCCTTATCAAAAGGAAGATAAACTTTCTTCCAACTCACCCAATAAATTTTCCTCTTATCCTCCGTACCCCCATCCCCACAAGAATTTTCCTTGTATACTAACAAATTCCTTAACTACCTTTAGACTGTAATTTGAAAAAGGACAATGAGGAAATAGTTAAGGAACTAAGAACGGATTTCAAAAGTGTGCTCCTATTATACGTATTTTTCATAAACAAGTATTTTTAATTATCGTTTCCACAGGGATTGATGTGATATTGTCGTTGTTCAATAGTTAAAGCGTATTTTAAGATTTGGTAACACAAAGATTTTGTTTCCTAACTACAAGAATCATAAGTTTCAATCAAACAGAGTTCAGTATCCTTTTCAAAAGAGAGATGTTTGGATTAAAGAGAGTTTCGAGTGGTTTTCAATTGGTAAAAGCATGTCAAGATTAGTTTCATTAACCTAATTTCATATAAATTCAATTAATCAAACGGATGAACTAGTTGATGATCGATATAATTACGTATCCTCTCAATATTGTTGATTTCCAACCAATATTGTGAGTTTTATCATGTTAATCTTTAAATGATTTCTCACTCTAACTATTGACATGGTAATCTTTAAGTTCAATACAAGTAAATACTTACTCACAAATCTATATCTAGCATTTGTTCCTGATAAGTGCCAAAATTAAGTTATTTGTATATATGTTAAGTGGCACTTATCGGTTCTTTTGTTGATATTCTTCGAATAAATCCCCCGCTTTTTGTATAAATGTGTACATAATAGAATAATTGAGTTTTTGTGTAAATATTGTATCATTTGATAGTTTTTCATCTCTTTTATAGGTATTCATTCATAATTGGAGCATTGAGTAATAAAGTGTCGAAGACACGGCTTCAAACGCGCAATTTGAGCAACTCATCAACGAATAAAGCTCAAAATCAAAGAATAAAAATCATCAATTTGATTTATATTTTATCATGGTTAGATAGGAAATTTAATAAGCTTTTCAACTATTCAAACCGGGCGCAATTCCGAGTTACGGTTCTCAAGATATGGCAAAAACAAGTTGCTGATTTTTTTTCCGGAACATCACAGACCGCGCTTAGCGCGCCCTGCGATATCAGAATTCTTTAAAAGGGGCTAAAAACACATTTTTAGGTTATGGGTTGGGTATTTTTGAGTCCCACCACCATCAACATCATTTTTTGGTCTAGAGAGCTTCGAAAACAACATTGGAGCTTGCATTTGGATAATCCGGAGTCGAATCCCTCGTCGATTGGTGTTGACAAACCAAGAAATGTTTGGTTCCTCTTCTTCTCTTCTCTTTGTAATCTCTTTTGTTGGGTTTTGTATGTATATCTACTCATAACTCATGATATTTGTCGCCTTTGACGTTGTATAAAGCTTGCTTTACGAATCTGTGTTTGTGATTGTCTTAGGTTTTTACTCTATGTTAGGGGTTTGAGCTTTACTAGAGATAGATTGCTTAGATTCTTTCCTAGGATGATTATCTGTTAGTTTCTGAATGCTTGAAATGGGTTTAGAGCTGACATTCACTATAGAGTATATGAACTTAATGCCTCTGCGTTGGTGAAGTATGCCAAAGATGGGTATAGAGGTGACGCAGTTGACTTCTGGTTGTTGAGGTAGGCCAGAAATGAATATTTAGGTGATTCGAGAGGATTCTCAATTTGGGATTAGAAATATCTTAGGTTGTGAGAGGTATGTGATGACACGGACGAGTATCGTAGGCCGAGTATGACATGGGTGGTAGATTTAAGTCTGTGACGGGTAGTTTACATTCGTTCCGGACAAGTTGTCTATCCTTTATACTTTTTGTTCATTTACTTTTGTCTTTTATTTTCATTTCTTTTAATCTCAAACTCATTAACGGTAGAATTGTCGAACGACGAATCAATAACCAATCTCTGTGGACACAATACGATATAACCTAAACGGTATATATCACCCGGTAAAAATAATACCAACTCTTTGCTTGTCGCTTTTTACCGCAGCAACGGTTCCTTAGTAGAAGAACATCTTAGGTCAACTTTGAAGCATATTTATCAATCATGATCCAAAGCATAAAAAGAGATCAAAAGAAATACATGTATATCATCAACCAAGTTCATACACCAAGAAATCAAAAGAAATACATAAAAGTTAGGTTAACTACCTCTAATCTTGACACAGAGGAGCTTAGCTACTCATTCTCATGGTAGCTTCACTTGCAAGAATTTTAGAGATGATGATGAACATGGAAGGAAATATCAAGAAAACAAGATTCTAGGTCAAATTGTTTTGTTTACAATGATGATAATGAAGAAGGAGTATGTTCCTGGTTTTCTAGGACTGATTATGTGGTGAAATCAGGGAGTGGGTGAGAAAAATATCTAAGCATGGGTTATTGTACTTTTCCTGAAATCGCAGGCCGCGCTAAGCCCACTTTATGGCACTAAGCGCGCCCATGTTTTAACCGCGCTAAGCGTGCCCTGAAGCATGCTCCTCCTTCCAAAAATAGTTTAAAATTGCTCCAATAGCTCTTCAAGCTTCCTTGAATCCAAGCTTGAAGGTATAATTACCAAAAACCTACAAATTAAACATAAACAAAGTTAAATAATATATTATAAACAACAATAAAATAAAAACATAAATATATCAAAATACTATATTAAATACTACTAATTAATCTAAAGACATTGTAAAGGACCAAACAATTATCTACAAAATCTACATTTTGGTCCTTAACACCACCGCCAAATTTAATCCCCTATCTCCCCAACACCACTCGTCGTTCCTCATTCCTCCTATACAAGCAACGAAACTCTTTTTAACCTAGATTCCTCGTATAATACTGGATATTCATCCTTTAGACTCATCTCTCAGAACCAATTAGATTCCCAAAAAGGAGTTGTAAAACCTTTCCCTATTTTGAAAGGACAATTAACAACCATATGATCTTTTTGGGAAAGAGATCTAATCTTGATAATATCCTTCCACCAAGTAGAACAAGAAGACGAAGTTTTGTTACTTTCTCCTCCACAAAAAACCAACATTGAAATATCTCCATATTGAGCTTTTAATACATTAAACCAAAGGGATCTGTGACCTTGAAGAATTCTCCATCTACATTTATTTAGAAGAGCTAAGTTAAAATCCGCCAAATTTTTTAAACCTAACCCTCCCTTATCAAAAGGAAGATAAACTTTCTTCCAACTCACCCAATAAATTTTCCTCTTATCCTCCATACCCCCATCCCCACAAGAATTTTCCTTGTATACTAACAAATTCCTTAACTACCTTTAGACTGTAATTTGAAAAAGGACAATGAGGAAATAGTTAAGGAACTAAGAACGGATTTCAAAAGTGTGCTCCTATTATACGTATTTTTCATAAACAAGTATTTTTAATTATCGTTTCCACAGGGATTGATGTGATATTGTCGTTGTTCAATAGTTAAAGCGTATTTTAAGATTTGGTAACACAAAGATTTTGTTTCCTAACTACAAGAATCATAAGTTTCAATCAAACAGAGTTCAGTATCCTTTTCAAAAGAGAGATGTTTGGATTAAAGAGAGTTTCGAGTGGTTTTCAATTGGTAAAAGCATGTCAAGATTAGTTTCATTAACCTAATTTCATATAAATTCAATTAATCAAACGGATGAACTAGTTGATGATCGATATAATTACGTATCCTCTCAATATTGTTGATTTCCAACCAATATTGTGAGTTTTATCATGTTAATCTTTAGATGATTTCTCACTCTAACTATTGACATGATAATCTTTAAGTTCAATACAAGTAAATACTAACTCACAAATCTATATCTAACATTTGTTCCTTAGTAGAAGAATATCTTAGGTAAACTTTGAAGCATATTTATCAATCATGATCCAAAGCATAAAAAGAGAGTAAAACAAATATATTCAGCATAAAAAGGTGCCATTGGAGAAGAGAGGATACAAGGAGTGCACAAGCCGGAGTCGAAAATTGGAATTTCAACCGAAAATTTGACCTACCGTAAAATTAAGGTAAGAGTGGGGTTCTAACTCTCTAAACGGGATTATGATAAATCGTATATGGGGTAAGATTATATAAATTTCTCTCCATGAATTGTTGTTAGACATTGGTGAATTGATTGTTCATGATTGTATTGAGAATTGTATAAGTGGATAATTATTAAAGAAGAGGAAATGAATTGTGAGACGGGGACCACCAGATTGGGGACGGACGCCCCATGATGGTGAAGGAAAAGTGGCTTTTCCACTTGGGCTAAGGGCGGGCGCCTTGGCCCCATGGAAGAGAAGGACGGTCGCCCACTGCCCAAGACGGGCGCCCCAAGGGTAAGCATATAGTGGGGGCGGTGGCTACATGTAAGGGGGCGTGGGCCTCCTATTGTTATGTACTTTGTAGCTTAATTCTTGCTTTAGTAATATATTAGGAAAAGAAATGAACATTGGGAACCAAGTGTGAATTATTAAACATAAGTAGCATAAATTGGTTGTTGGTTTGTTTAGAAAAATTACTAGTGTCAAGCATGCCTAGTAGAATAGGGAGAACAAAGGATAAATAATTTAAGTAGAGTAACAGAATTAAAAGGAAATGGTTTAGCAGGAATGAAATTAAAAGCTGTAGCAGAATCTAGCAGTAGTAGAAATTTAGAAGAAAAATGGATTTGGCATAACAGTGATGAAGTTGGATCAGTGGGCATTAATTAACTGAAAGTTTGATTAAATTTTACAGGAAGTTTAGTCGATAACAATAATAGCAAAATAATGTTAATAATAGTTCCGATTTAGCCGAATATCAGAATTAGGCGGTATAATTAGTTCTCCGGAATTTAACGAAAATTTACGCAGTAACAAATACAAATTAGTAGATAATTGAGAATGATTTATTTTGTCAAAATTGTGTGAATGCATCATGTTGTTGATTTGTTTGCGAATTATTGGCGAGGAATATGCTGTTGTATATTGTTGTTTATGCGAAGTTGCAGGGTGTTTTTAGTGACGATGATTACCTCTAATTATTGGTAATAACAGTGATATAGGTGTATGCCTCGTGAAGTGAAGTTATGTTGTTGTTGTATGTTGTTAGTGTTGCATTACATTTGCATCCTTGTGAAGGCCTGTATTGGCGGAATTGTGAAGAAGGTTTATGCCTTGTGCCTCTATTAATTGGCAATAGTGAAGGGAGTTGAAGCTCTGTTGGTACCACATGCATATGCATTATTGTGTCTAGTTTGAATTATGTTGTTGTTAACTGTGAAGTAAATTATGTTGTTGCTGTAACGCCCTGTTTTAATTAATATTATATTATATTAATATTTTTGAATTACCGATCAATATTTATTTTGCGGTGAGAATATTTATATTAATTGATATATATGATAATATATTTGGCGACGTTTCGTTCGGTCCGATTTTTATTCCGTTCCATTCGGTAAAATATTATTTGGATCTGATATTTAATTCCCCAGAATTATTCTAATTAATTGGATTAATAATATGATTAAATATTATTAGTGTGTTATTTATAATTAAGTTAGGGGTGTGGCGAGCAAGTAGTGAGGATTGGGTGTACACCCCTAGCTAGTAAGAAAACATAATTATAAAACCATTTTCTTTCCCTTTTCTTCCCATTTTTCCTACACCAACCAAACTTAGAAACTTGGAGGAAAGAAAGGATTTTGGGAGAAGATGAGTAAGAGAAGAAGAAGAGGAAGAGCATGAGCAAGCTTGAGGTTGGAGTTGTTGAATCTTCATGGATCAACCAAGCTAGAGGTAAGGGGTTTGATTCTCCATCTCATATTGTTAGGTTTCGATGTTTATGTTTTGGATTTAGAGGAAAAGTTGATAAGTTGATTTATAGGGTTTTGGTTGATTGTTTAAGTGAAATAGATTGGAAGAGTTGGAATAGGAGTATGGATTAATGGGTTTTGATGATCATTACAACGAATCGAATCATTAGGAATCTCGAATGGGAATGGTAAAAGTGAAGTTTTCACACGCGTCCATATACACGGGCCGTGTTGATTAACACGGGTGCCCGTGTTGACCTCTTGAATAAGAAATATTTGCTGCCAGGTCAATCAACACGGGCCGTGTTGATTAACACGGGTGCCCGTGTTGATTCACTGACTTTGGGTTTTTTGCTTTTTCTAGTGGCTTTTCGACACGGGCCGTGTTGATTCACACGGGGGGCCGTGTTGATGCATCTGTAGCCTCCCATATTCTGATTTTTGCACTTCTTTTGCCCCGATTTATCCTGTTTTATTCTTATGACCCTGAAAACACTCAAACACATAACCAAAGCGTAAAATGCGATAAAATGACATAAGTTAGCCGATTAAATTTAGAACCCGATTATGTTCCGATTGTCCGATTTCGGTAAATTCGACGACGGAGCAAGTTGCTCTGAATTCAACGAAAATTGACGTGCTAGCTAAGTTCGACGTGTAGAACGTAGTGGTGAGGTTAGCTTTTAGAAATTTCGAGTTTTTATGAAACGACCCGAAATAGGCTTAATTACGGTTAAATTGAATCGGATCGTGTTTTAGTCAATTTAAGACACGTATGGACAATCCGATTGTGAAGTTGACGATTATGATTAATGCCGGTTATTAGAAATGGCTTTCGCGACGATTATAGGTGTTTTGACTATTTTTCAGTTTTTTGAATTTAGTGAATGAATTGACAATGGTGTGGTGTGATTCAACATAATGTTTGCGACGATGTATTTATTAATGAGTACTTGATAATATGCGATGCGATGATATATATCTTTGTACATGATGATGTGATGATTATGTTGATGTTGTTAAATAATGCTTCTGATTTATGAATGCATGACTTTTGATGATGATGAATTATTAGTGATGTTTTGCATAATGCAAATATGATGCGATGATATATTTATCTTGATGTGGATAAATTATGGTGATGTGGGCTTTATGCCAATTTGATGAGAGATGATGATGTTTAGTTGTGTTGTTTTATTGTCGAGTCACATACATTGCATTGGTGACGATAGGCTTTTATGCCAAGCGATGAGGCTTTTATGCCAAGCGACGAGGCTTTTATGCCAAGTGTTCCTAATTATGGACAAAGCGACGGGTACCACATGCATAACATAGTCGTGTCTCATGGAGTCAGTTATGTTTATGTTTGAGTTGTTTGGCGTTGGGTTTTTAGTTGCTTGACGATGATTGAATTGAGATAATATATGATGTTTTGTTTGGTGATGATCTTTATGATGAACATGAAATGAATATGATTTGATAATTTCATGATAACTATGCGATGAATATAAATGATGAGTTTTGTGATGATTTAACTTGATGAAATGCTTAATGCAAATATGATGTGATGATGTTTGTGATTATGGGCTTTTATGCCAAAAGCGACGATAGGCTTTAGCCAATTTGTGTTGACTTTATTTATGCTGCTTATGTTATTAGCATTGTTTGGTGTTGTTGTTTGATGTTGTTATTTATAATTATGAGTTGTTGTGACGACTTCGTGGTAATGAAGGTTTATATGTTGTTGTGATGAATTATGCTGATGAGGCTATGGCGATAAAGTGTTGATTATACACATTAGAATGACGATCAAGGTAAGTGAGATTTAGATATGTGTAGGAATGCACTTACTAACCTATATCTTTTATAATTCCAAAGCTATATATATATATATATATATATATATATATATATATATATGCCTTTAATTATATGTTTTGGAGTATCTCACCCTTTACTTGTTTCACCGTTACCTTTATATTGGTAACATGCAGATTATGAAGACGGAGTTTATAGCTGATGTTAGTCGAGTCGGTGTCGCTCTGATACGTAGCACTCGGGGGGAATATTTATGTTGTCCTTGTTGTTGTTCTTTGGTTGTTTTCCTTTTGTGAATAAGAACCATAATTTATGAAAACATGATTTTGATGAGGAAGTTTAATAAATGAGATGTTTTATTTTTACAGATCAATGTATGATTTGCGACGAGGCTATGTATCCGAGATTTATACTTTAAAGCGAATTGTTTAAAGTGATTTGGTTTTGAAGGTGTGGCGCCTCAGTATTTAATTTATGAAATTTTAAATTACTCTGATTTTTGCATATTATACTTTGGGTAATATTGGAGTGTTATAGTTGCTAACGGTGAAGTGGTTTTGTGTTGTTGTTAATTGGGAAGTTGTTGTGATGTGTTAATTGCGATGTGATAATTTTGTATAATTCAATCCTAATATATTAATTATCATACACTTGTTTATATTGGTAGATATCTCACCCTTTCTATTTGTTCGTCGTTGCCTTTATACTGGTAACGTACAGATAACGAGGAGTAAAGAGTTTAGTAGCTTTTGGCGTCGTCGCTCTGATACGTAGCACTCGGGGGGAATTGACGCTTATTGATTTTATATTATTTTTCGTTGCACTGTTGATGTTGCTACTTTGAGAATTTGTTTCCTTTAAATTAAGTTGTTTAAAAGATGCTATATTTCGTTTGAAGTTTCGAAATGTTATGAATCCGCTGTGTAGTTATTGAATAAATGTGAAGTATTTTTGAAGACTAATTAATAGTTATAAGTTCTTTGGATTAATATGTGCGATATATCTATTATGATAGGCTTTCTATGTTGATGGTTTTCGAAATATGAATGTAATGCCTCATATTTGTGGAATTTTTGGCACTCTGATTTTTATATAAATGTTGGGCATAATTGGGGTGTTACACTGAGCGGCCTCTGCGAATTCTGAACTTTTCAAGATACAGTAGGGTGCGCTGAGCGCGATCTGCCAAACTCAGAAAAATCAGAACAAAAACAGTTATGTTCCAGGGTTCCAAACCTGAAATTTCTTACTTCCAACCATCACCCACAATATTAGAACATCAACAACAAATTCATAGAGAGACAGTGAGTATTAGAATCATGCATGCATTTAACAATTTCACTCAAAACCCCAAAATTTCTTAAGTTTCCCCAAAACCACATTTTCTCCCAAGGTCTCTAATCTAATGAGACTCACCTTAGAGATGGAGAGGACTGCAAAAATCAGTAGTAAGAATGGTTATGATGGTTGATCTTGTTGCATGCAAGGTTGGGTTGAATGAGTATGACCTTCTTCCTCTTTCTCTCCTTCTCACAGTTTTCTCTCTTTCTCCTTCTTCTTCTATTTTATGATTTTGTTTAATAATAATAATAAGTATTATGATTGGTTGGATCCCTTATGACCAAAATGCCCCTCAACTATCCCAAAATTCCAATTCTGCCCTCGGTTCAATTCTAACTAGAATAGTTACATTTGGATCATAAATATTAGTTTTCGTATACAAAAATATTTAGATCAATAATATATTTTTCCCGTTTACAAATTTTATTTTTGTTTAGGTATTATTTACAAAAATATTTGGATAAATTTTTATATATAAAAATATTTAGATCAATAATAGATTTTTTCTCGTAAACTATTTTTTAATAAAAAATATTTAAGTAATAAATATCATTTTTTGTATTTAAAAATATATAGATTTATAATATATTTTTTCTGGATTAAATTTTATTTTTGTTTAGTTATCATTTACAAAAATATTTGGATCAATAGTAAATTTTCTTATCTAAAAATATTTAGATAAATAATTGATTTTTTTTTCGTATACCATTTTTGCATCAAAACTATTTGATCATAAATATTATTTTTAGTATATAAAAATATTTAGATCAATAATAGATCTTTTCTGTATGAAAATATTATTTTTATTTAGGTATCGTATACAAAAATATCAGGATCAATAGTATATTTTCGTATATAAAAATATTTAGATAAATAATATATTTTTCCGTATACCATTTTTGAATAAAAAATACTTAGATAATAAATACTATTTTTCGTATATAAAAATATTTAGATTAATAAAAAAAAATTACCTTTATATAAATATTATTTTTGTTTAAGTATCATTTATAAAAATATTTGAATGAATAAATAAAATTTCGTATATAAAAATATGTTGATCAATAATAAATTTTTCCGCCTTTTTTAGATGACAATATAAATTTTACCATATAAACACTACCCTCTTAATTAAATCATTTATTTATCCTTTGCCTAAGTTTTGTTGGTCGATGTCACTCCATAGTAAGAATACAGGTTTCATTTTGAAATATTTTTTAATGATTAATATTTGTCCCATAATTTATTTATTTTTGTATTTTTCGAATACAAATGTATCTAATTTTTTTAGCTATTAAATATTAATATTAATTATATTGTAATAAGTAATAACATTTAAATTGATAGTTAATATATTACAATTTTAAAAAAGAATACAAAATAAACAAATATAACATGAAGTAGATAATAAATAAATTCTTTATTAAATTTACTCAGACATGAGTAAACAATTTTTAAAAACATTAGATGCACAGGCTCACATTGATTCAACCACTCACATTGTTCCAATGTTGTGACAGGCTATAATGTACAAAGAAAAGAAAAGAAAAGAAGTTAAAATCAGCATCACATAACACACTCATGTCAATAATAAAGGGGGAATTTGAGTGAAAAGAATACCCGGTGTTGGCTATTATACGATTCTATTTCTAGTTCAGGTCCCCCTCAAGTAGTTCCCTCTGGGAATTCTCATAATGCAAAATAAAGACCAAGACAACAAAGATCGACATAAGTTGTTTCTCATGAAATCAACAATATATAGAACCTGCAGAACCCGACATAAGTTGTTTCTCATGAAAACAACAATATATAGAACCTGCAGAACCCGTAGCAAGCGTCAAAACATCATGTACCGTGTCATTAACATGCCTACCGCTGCCACTGTCAGGTGGCTGCAACAGAGCGTCGTATTTCATCCGTCACAAAACATTGTGTGTCTACACCACTACATCAGCCACCAACCAAAGCTTGAACATACAAAAATCTGTGTGGCCAGCTCATTACAAATATAGTCGACAGTAAAAAAGTAAACCTAAGCATTATGTGTGTTGTGCTACTCATTGGGGCATTAGCTCAAACACTTGGTGTTTCTTCAGTCATCATTTCAAGTCATACTTAGTGCATCAGTCATCATTTCAATAACTAAATCATCCAACTCAATTCAATAATCATGTTGTAGTTTCAGTTCAGCCATACCTTTGCACAAGCGTTCAAAACCGTGTCCAGCCTTAATCACGTAGTATTCACCCATGCTCATCCCAAGCTTTGCTTCCACACAAAATAAACCTAATCTAATAATCTGAAAAAATAAACAATCATAGAAAAAATATACACTTTGAGATAAATTTATTTCATGAGTTTCAACAAAATATATGCATAAAGTTTGAAGCTTTATGACAGATCAACCACCACGAAATCACACATCATAGTGAAATCACCGAAAGAAGTAGACGGTAGATATCGTCTGAGAATCAGATAACATTGACATATATCAGATGACAAAATGCTTACATATTAGCCTAGCAACAATTCAATTTGCGAAATTATGCCAAAGTAACTGGCGGATCTTTGTCTCGACAGTAAAATCCAATATCCAAAGACGGGTTAATTGAATCTAGCGGCGTGTGCCTGCTAATGCCGTTAGGAGTTTTTAAAATTTAGATATAAAGACAAAAATATTGCAGTAAGGGCATGTAAATTAGCTAGACAAAAAGCATATCAGTAACACCATACTCTCCTTCACCAAAAATATTGCAGTAATGGAACAGGTTATTTGCTATTTCTACTTCCTAGTATCCACCATTGTTGGGATTGCTTACCGAATATCTCACGGCCAACTTTCTAAATTGTTCTTTGCAACATATTTGGAAAATCTTCAAATTTTTTCACTTTATGTTTGATATTGCTATTAAAAGCTTAGCTTAGGACAGGGTGGACAGAAAATTAGATCCATTGTTGTTATCATGTCAAGCATGCCAAGAGATCAGTTCATAACAGTCATATGATATTCGACGTACAGGAACTATTTTTATCTTCTGTATATTATTACATTATTGTTATTTAGAATTTCATTATTTTTTATACATGATTACCAAATTTAAAATTGGAAAACGATGCAAGCAATTAAATTGAAAAATGTTCAAGTAAGGTAAAACTGTACTTTAAAGTTGGTCACCTATCAATTGCAAACAACACAGATGATAAAAACTGCATGTTATCAACCATTAGTAGACAACTGCCCAAAACAAAATATTTCATTTCCAATAATTAATAATTGCAAAGGACTAAGTGTAAAATAAATAACAAAATCATTCAATAAAATCAGTAGTAGTAATCAGACAAAGAGTAAAATAAATAATCATACATTAACCTATAGGTTGCAGTTGAGTCTCCAAACAAGATCAAATGGCACAACTTCTAGAAAGGAGATATCAAACTCTCTAGGAAGACATATGGTGCCACCTTAAGTTGATAAAAATAGTTTTGCAATTTAGGAATATTTACAGAATTATTTTTAGAATCATATACAGAAAACCAAATTTTCCCTTTAAAAGCTCCACCAACACTTGATCATCCTCAGAAATATACAATGCACTTATATAGATGTAAAAACTGTGTTCTTCCACCTGAGGAACACTTAATAATTTGATCCAAGATTTTTCATTCCAATATTCCTTCATGATCCATATATTAAAAAAACTTGTCCCTAAGAGAAAACATAGACAAACAACCCCTCAACTCCCCCAAGGTAAGGGAAAATTCGGATATTGTATCATCATAAAAAGGGGGTGAAAGCATTTGACAAGACTCCTCAAAATCAAGAGAGACAATGACATTGACCGGTGGCAAACTAGTATGACATGTAAACCAATTTATAGTATCATTCACAAATATTCAAGGTTTAGCAATGTGATTAGGACATGAAAAGTCTTGATTAATACTTGTCCAATAATCTGTACCCAAAGTGAGAATGTAAACTTGTTTTTCGTAGAATTGAGAGTAACAATGGCAAAAAATTTATACTTACCAGTGATACGATCATATACTAATGTATATATGTGGGGAAAACATGATTGTTTTGGAATTTCCAAAGGAGGCAATATTTTGAATTTTCCAGTGAAAGGATTACACAAAAGAGCTGAATAATAATTTATCCTAAAACAGAAGATGCCGTCACATGTGGAAACTTCTTCATGACTGACTCCTCTAGGTAAGAACCTCGGTAAGAAGATGCCTAAGCTGATTTATAGGAACAATAAATGATGATAATTTGGAGTGGAAGTTGGAATGATTTATTTACATTGAATGGGTAATAAATGAGCACAAATAAGGACTAGTATGGAAGTGAATTTGAAAAGATCCATTTTAACATAGGAGGGAATACAAATACTAGTAGTATATATATATATATATATATATATATATATATATTCCAACTTGGACTATTAGGTTAGGCCCCAAGGGGCACTCCAATTTTGTAAAGGAGTGAGAACACACCCTTAAGTCATCTAGACACGCGCGCCGACGTTCAGCCGGCTTGGTTCGGTCTAGATGAATTAATTTTTTATAACCAAAACCCGAAAGGGCGGTCTAGGCAAAAATTTGAGACATAAACAGAATAAATTACCCGGTAGGCTGAAAACCCGCAAGGGCAGTCTAGGAAAAAGTTAGGGATTAATGGCAAGTAACTACATCAGACAAGATTTGATCGTAGAGGCAACAATTTACATGGATCATCTTCATACCTCAACTGAAGACTACAATACATGAGTTCAAAGTTGTTACGGAGAATAGGGCTCATTGTATTTCGATGTACCTTTTCCATGTATCTACCATTTTTCAAAAACTTTGTAATCATCTGTGGGGTCATGCTATTGGCAGACTACCATTCTATCAATAAAATTTGAGCTTTTGTCCAATTTCTTTGCAATCTAACTTTGTTCAGTTCATAGAAATATTCTTTTATTACTGAAAACATATTTCAAAAACAAACAAATTTAGTAGAACATACTGGAGAAAATTTTACAATTCTAAAGTGTGTTTACATAGGATGTAATGCAAGGGGACAAGATAGCACAATTCCTATTCTTGATCAATAATGTTGGGGTTGGTCCCAGGAGAACCACTGTAGAATTATTTTTTCCCCCTAACATGAATGTCATTGTAAAGCAGGTTATCATAGTAGAACATTTCAGTTCTCCCAAGAAGAGTTTACACAAACTGTTTTCTTGATTGAAGCGTGTTGACATCTTCACAGAATATGCTAGTTAAATGATACCTGGGAATGCAAACGATGCACCTGATAGGGGTTTGCATTTTCAAGCCCACAGTTCCAGAGGATTTCATGTTGGCCGAGTGTTACCCGTGCACTACTTGATTTTCTTTGTTCATCCTCAATAAGATGTCTGCAAGCGCATTCATTTATACGCTATGAATCACTTTAATTCATTTCCCATTTGCATATGTTGATAATCCGGGTATGTCTTATATCTCACAATCTTCAACTTTGAGTAGAAAAGTTCATTCTTTTCGCTTTCCCCACAGTTATCCTTCGTGGAGAAATAGAGTATCTTTCCCCAACGCAGTCTTGGTTTGGATTCTAATCTCCAGGTAGCTTTGTCGCTCAGGTTGTAAATTCTGGATGGATACTGCATTTATTTTGCAGAAAGAAGACTTTATCTCTTAAGCCGGGGCGAATTTGACTCTTCTCAGGAAGTCTGTTCTCATTCTCCAACAATATTGACATCATATTTCTCCCCAAGCTACAACAGACGTGTTGTGTGAACAACTGATTATCCCCAGCATGTCCGCTAATGCCAATATGATCTTATTTCGATAACCTAACGAGGAATCTCTCGCTAGGGATTGACCGTTCACCTCCAGCAAGTTGAAAACTTATTGTGGAAGTCTCCGACGGGTGATTTACAAACTCGTCGATGGAAGTTCCTTTGAGTGATTTACAAGCTCATTGTTGAACGTTTCTTTGGTTTTCCGTTGGGTGATTTACAAGCTCATTACGGATTAACTCTTTATATCCGATGGGTGATTTACAAGCTCGTCGATGGAAGTTACTTTGAGGGACTTACAAGCTCATTGTTGAACTTTTCTTTGGTTTTCCATTGGGTGATTTACAAGCTCATTACGAATTAACTCTTTATCTCCGATGGGTGATTTGCAAACTCGTCGATGGAAGTTCCTTTGAGTGATTTACAAGCTCACTGTTGAACATTGCTTTGTGTGATCTACAAGCTCATAGCTGATTTAACCATTTATTCCCAATGGATGATTTACAAACTCGTTGTTGAAAGTCTCTTTGGTTGATTTACAATCTCATTGATGATTAGTCGTTTCGGGATTCCTTTGGGTGATTTACAAACTCATCGCGCATCAATTTTGATAGTTGTTTGCAACAAGATCAGCCATTCCGATGAATGGTAGCCTCGTCATTATGGGAGAAAGTTTGTCGAAGAATGATAAAATATCCTGGTCAAAGAAGGACTTCCAGCCTGTCTTTGATGGAGTGCTAGAGCTTTTGGAGATTCAGTCTTTGTTGATATTATCTTCTTACCATATGTTGTTCAAAAGCAGTTCTTGACGTTTATTCAGAATTGATGGTTTACTCTCTTTGAAAAGTCAATGTCATTCTTTTGTTTTTGCTAACTCCTCAAATTTATTTTCAAAAAATAATAAAATAGAACGTGATCATACATAAATCATATACTATATTAAATCATATACTATATGTCAAACATAAAAAATTTCATTAAACATGTTAGGAGCCTAAAAAGAGATTTGATATGGACTGCAAAGAGATTGTTAGTATTCCAATACATATGTTGATCAAGACAAATATGATATTCCTTTTGATATCATAAAGTATCTAGATATGATTGAATCTTCTTTATTTTACGACAATCCGCCCTTACATTATGTTTAGTGTTTGTATATGTGACTGTTTTCAAACAAATACAAGGGAATCACATCTCTGCTCTGTGAAACGAATCATAATATATTTTAAGGGAATAATCAATGTTGGACTATGGTACCCTAAAGGTAGTATATGTGATTTAGTTGGTTATTCTGACTTAGACTATGTGGGATGTACAAGTGGTCGCAAAAACACAAGTGAACATGTCACATCCTAGGAAATGCATTAGTGTCATGGTCTTGTAATAAACAAACATGTGTTTCTTTTAGCACCGCATAAGCGGAGTACTTAGCAGCGGGTAGTTGTTGTGCACAAATTATATGGCTCAAGTAACAACTTTATGACTATGGACTGATATTGGATGCTTTCCTTTACGATGTGATAACACAAGTGCAAACAATATTACAAAGACTCCAATCATATGCATTGAAGAACTAAACACATTTATATGCGACATCACATTCTACGTGATCATATTCTTCAAAGAGATGTCGAAGTCACATTTATGGATACACTAAATCAACTAGTAGATATCTTCGTTGAACCTTTGGCAAAAGATCCATTTTACAAAATTAAGAGAGATCTAGGGATCTTGGATGAAAAGGACATTTAATCACTATTTTAGTTATTAGTTAGAACATATCCAAATCCTAGTTATTAGTGAGAACATATCTAAATCCAATTGAAAGTGAAAACTTCATCAACAACAAACTAATGTGAGTAACATTGACTTTGTTGGATACAATATCTATGGTGCCAGGCTTCAAGTATTAACTTTAGAATAATTCTTTGTTTTACAGGCTTCAGTAAACACAATTCTCTTTCATTTTCTTGGACTCCTTTTTCACTAGAGTTGTAGGGAGGACTATATCATTACCACTTAGTGTGATAGTCATTAAAAACTCAGGACAAGGTTGACAAAAAAATTAAATACTATTATCATGCCAAGAGATCTGATCATAATATAAGTTAATTTAAATCTCAAATTTATGAGCAAATTAATTACATTGCAATGATTTATATGAGAGCTACTGTTAGAGCTGTCAAATAAGTCCAATTTTTCAAAGCCCATTTTTTTGGCCCAACTAAAGTCCCACTTTATTGAGCCCCATGTTAATAAGAAATTTTTTAGGCCCCATAATTATTGTGCTATTTTTAGGCTCTGTTGAAGGGGTTTTATCTATAATATAAGAAAAGTTGATGTTCTAGAAATCACCCTTTTACCCTTTGTTACTTTTCAAACATATTACTAATTTGAGGGTAAATATTGTCTTTTTATTATAGATTCCAACCAATTCCCACATGGTTGTTCATCATTTCATGTGCAACAAAAAATCATTTTCATATTTTTATCTTTCTTTTTCATTCCCAATGTTATCTTTGACAATCTTATCATATCTCTCATCATAAGAAGGAGTTGAAAGCTTTTGACACGACTCTTTCTCTAAATCAAGAGAAAGAATGACCAACTGAAACCTAGTTTCATATGCAGCCCAATTAACAGTATTATTCAGAAATATTCCAGGTTTACAATGGAGACCAGAACATGGAAATTCCTCCTGAATTCTTCTCCAATAATCGGTACCCAAAATATGAATGTTAACTTCTATTTTACTATCACTGAGAATAACTGTAGCAATAATCTTATAATTACTAGTGATAGGATCATACACTAAGGTATATAAGTTTAGAAAACGTGTTTGTTTTGAATTTTCCAAAGGAGGCAATATTTTGGATTTTCCAGTGGAAGGATTATACAAAACAGCTGAAGATTCATTTATAGGAAAACAGAGGATGCCGTCACAAGTGGTAATTGCCGCTGCTGAACGAGTGAATTCATTATATACAATACCTATTAGAGTTTCACTAAGCTGCTTTACGGTAACAATGGAAGCAGGGCTGAAAAAGGAGGATATTGGGGAATGACATACAACGAACTGACGTGATATTGCGGAAGTAGATGATAGGAAGAGGTGGTGGCGATCACGGCAGGAATTTGACAAACTGAGTTGCTTCCTGGCGAAGTTGGAATCAAGAGAGATAAGAGAATTCCATGATTTGCAGACGCAACAGAGTTGAAGGAGGTGTTTCACAGAGAGTCTACATAGTATATCTGAAACTAGATCCAACGGAAGATGCGGCGGTGTTGGGGTCAGTGACAGAGAAGAAAAAGCAGCTGCCGTCATATCTAAATTTAACGGGAGATGGGGTGCTGTTAGGGTTGTTTCCTCTGTCAGTGACTGAAAAGAAGAAGAAGTTGTGTTGCTTTGGCAGTCGTCTTGACTACCTGCCGTCATATCAAAACCCTAACTGAGAATGAAAGACAAATCTTCAAATTTATTTGTCACGTAACACTTCTTATTTTATACTTTAGGTTTAATTAATAATAATAAAAATAATTGTGTAAGCAAGGATTTATATATAATAGAGAATTAAGATATACTTTAGGTCCAACTTTTTCACACATAGAACGCGAAAAATCCGACAAAAGAAAAAAAATAGAAATTAATTGAACTTAAGATAAGAGTAGTAAAGGGTCTTTGAAAAACTCGTAGTAACTACAATTGGAATAAGTAATTTTTTCGATAAACGCCCACCTCCAAATCAAAATCTTAATATTCCACACTGTATTGTTCAAATTTCAACAGTCCTTCCAGAAACAAATAGTGTTCCGCAATAACCAAATAGTCCAAGTAGTTGCTAACCAAACAACTCCTAGTTTACCCTTTTTGACCTTCTTATTTTTACAAAATATGTATCATTCCATAAAATTTGTTAAACACTCTTCCTCATTCTCTTCCGACATGCCCATCCATGAAGTTATTTCCCTCCAAATAACTTTCACCGCCAAACACTTGAAAAACGTAAGATCTCTATTCTCCAAATCTACACCACATAAAACGCACTTTAACGCCTCGGCTGAGTAAACCACCCCTCTAAAGAACAAAAGATCCTTTGTTGGAAGCCTATTGACTAAAAGCCTCCAACCAAAAACTTTAATCTTAAACGGCACCTCCATCTTCCACACCATACTCAAGACTCTATCATTCATATTCGGAGGACCAAAAGGAATTCAAAAGCAAGCATAAAATTCGTAACAACTCGAGACCCAGTACATACCGTCTGGAGCCAAATTCTTGCCCACCAAACCCGTAACAATATTAGTGCACCTCTCTTGAAAAGAAACCAAGTCTGGCCGTCTACTCGTATTCCCATCCACCGCCAAATTTAATCCCCTATCTCCCCAACACCACTCGTCGTTCCTCATTCCTCCTATACAAGCAACGAAACTCTTTTTAACCTAGATTCCTCGTATAATACTGGATATTCATCCTTTAGACTCATCTCTCACAACCAATTAGATTCCCAAAAAGGAGTTGTAAAACCTTTCCCTATTTTGAAAGGACAATTAACAACCATATGATCTTTTTGGGAAAGAGATCTAATCTTGATAATATCCTTCCACCAAGTAGAACAAGAAGACAAAGTTTTGTTACTTTCTCCTCCACAAAAAACCAACATTGAAACATCTCCATATCGAGCATTTAATACATTAAACCAAAGGGATCTATGACCTTGAAGAATTCTCCATCTACATTTATTTAAAAGAGCTAAGTTAAAATCCGCCAAATTTTTTAAACCTAACCCTCCCTTATCAAAAGGAAGATAAACTTTCTTCCAACTCACCCAATAAATTTTCCTCTTATCCTCCATACCCCCATCCCCACAAGAATTTTCCTTGTATACTAACAAATTCCTTAACTACCTTTAGACTGTAATTTGAAAAAGGACAATGAGGAAATAGTTAAGGAACTAAGAACGGATTTCAAAAGTGTGCTCCTATTATACATATTTTTCATAAACAGGTATTTTTAATTATCGTTTCCACAGGGATTGATGTGATATTGCCGTTGTTCAATAGTTAAAGCGTATTTTAAGATTTGGTAACACAAAGGTTTTGTTTCTTAACTACAAGAATCATAAGTTTCAATCAAACAAAGTTTAGTATCCTTTTCAAAAGAGAGATGTTTGGATTAAAGAGAATTTTGAGTGGTTTTCAATTGGTAAAAGCATGTCAAGATTAGTATCATTAACCTAATTTCATATAAATTCAATTAATCAAGCGGATGAACTAGTTGATGATCGATGTAATTACGTATCCTCTCAATATTGTTGATTTCCAACCAATATTGTGAGTTTTATCATGTTAATCTTTAGATGATTTCTCACTCTAACTATTGACATGATAATCTTTAAGTTCAATACAAGTAAATACTAACTCACAAATCTATATCTAACATTTGTTCCTTAGTAGAAGAATATCTTAGGTAAACTTTGAAGCATATTTATCAATCATGATCCAAAGCATAAAAAGAGAGTAAAACAAATATATTCATATATATATATATATATATATATATATATATATATATATATATATATATATATATATGAGGGATCAAATTACACCGAAGAGTTACACCATGAGTTACACTAGCTCAAAAATATCACTTTGGATTAATATTTTTTAAAATCAACCGTTGGATTGAAACATATCATCATACAGATCATACCTATAAAGTTTGAGATTAATCTATAATGATTTACTATGTCATTGAACTACATCAAAATTAATGTTATATGAAAGTCCATTTTGACGTTAATCTTTGGATATCTTGATCGTATAGTAAATCATTATAGATTAATCTGAAACTTTATAGGTATGATATATATGATGGTATGTTTCAATCCAACGGTTGATTTTAAAAAATATTAATCCGAAGTGACGTTTTTGAGCGAGTGTAACTCATGGTGTAATTCTTCGGGTGTAATTTGATCTCTCCTCATATATATGTATATATATATGTGTGTGTGTGTGTGTGTGTGTGTGTGTATATATATATATATATATATATATATATATATATATATATATATATATATATATATATATCATCAACCAAGTTCATACACCAAGAGATCAAAAGAAATACATAAAAGTTAGGTTAACTACCTCTAATCTTGACACAAAGGAGCTTAGCTACTCATTCTCATGGTAGCTTCACTTGCAAGAATTTTAGAGATGATGATGAACATGCAAGGAAATATCAAGAAAACAAGATTTTAGGTCAAATTGTTTTGTTTACAATGATGATAATGAAGAAGGAGTATGTTCCTGGTTTTCTAGGTCTGATTATGTGGTGAAATCAGGGAGTGGGTGAGAAAAATATCTAAGCATGGGTCATTGTACTTTTTCTGAAATCGCAGACCGCGCTAAGCCCACTTTATGGCGCTAAGTGTGCCCATGCTTTAACCGCGCTAAGCGCGCCCTGAAGCATGCTCCTCCTTCCAAAAATAGTTTAAAATTGCTCCAATAGCTCTTCAAGCTTCCTTGAATCCAAGCTTGAAGGTATAATTACCAAAAACCTACAAATTAAACATAAACAAAGTTAAATAATATATTATAAATAAAAACAAAATAAAAACATAAACATATCAAAATACTAAATACTACTAATTAATCAAAAGACATTGTAAAGGACCAAAAAATTATCTACAAAATCTACATTTTGGTCCTTAACAGCTCCTACCACCAAGATTAAGGAAACAATTCGTCCACTTCAACAAACGCTTCTTCATTTTATCCGATAAAGGAATCCAAGACGAATACTTCCTCGAATTGGAACCAATCGAAATTCCAAGAAACTTTGAACTTACTATCTTCCACTTTACAAGAAAGAACAAAAGAGGTGGTATGTAAGAAATTTCTACTACAATTGATTCCAATAATTTTTCTTTTGTGATAGTGTTGATGCCCAACCCCTCGAAACTAGCTCAAAAGCTCTCAAAACCACCTTGATAGCCTAAACTTGTTTCCACGATCCTTCCCCAATAAAAATGCATCATCCGAAAAATTGAAAGGATGTCCACAAGACAATTACCACCAATAGTGAAACCACCATAATCCCCTATTTCAAGAGACTTCCTTGTCAAGCCCGTCAAACCTTCTGCTACCAAAACAAAAAGTAAAGGAGAAAGGGATCACCTTGCCCCAAACCTTTATCCACCACGAACTCTTTCGAAGGACTATCATTTACTAAAACATACATTTTACTTTGAAAAACCAATAATTCCATCCATCTTCTCCAAATCGGGCCAAACCCCATCTTCTCCAACATAAATCTGAAAAATTCCAACTCACTTTGTCATACGCCTTTTCGAAATTCACTTTAAAGAGTATACATTTCCTACCCACCTTCCATAAAGAATAATTAATTTGAATTTTCATAAGAAATTTGTATATTCACTAATCATAAATGTCTAATGTTTTTTTCTTCTAAAAACTATTATTTATAGTATTTTTTTAGTGTAAATGCTAACGTTTTATCTTAAAAGATACTAACGTTTTTAAAATTTAAATTTTTTAATGTATATTCACTAATTTTTTAGTGTAACAATTTCACTCCCTGTAGGCGTGATATTCTTACTTTTATCACTTACAACATTTTAAACATACACATATAATTGCATGTGACACTATATGAATCAATAATTTTGTAGGTCGTACTTACCTTCGATGGATCTCCAAGTGTGTCTATCAGTTCTCTTTGACGACACTTACATATTATATCGTACCATAATACATAAATACGTTATTATGATCATTAGGGTTTTAGTCATATTCATGCTATTTCATTATAAATCGCATATCATTTCATTTCAAGCAATGAAATGTGGTATAAGGCATAATGTGGCCTCCTTATACTATTACACAACTCTACATTAATTAATCCAAGTATGACTTTACATGATAACGTAGTCATATTTAATCATGAATAAGACATTTAAACATGTTATCATATCACCAATCAAGCCGGCTAAGGTCCATGAATTCCAAATGTTCTACTAGAACTAAGGCATACAAGCATCATTTTAATTCATCATAGGGTAGAGCAATGAACTAGATTTCCAACACATCCGACCACGTCCCAAACAGAGTTATAAAATTCATTTTATGGTGGTTACAGGGGTGCATTCAATTGTAGGGTGTATTGTGCCCCGAAAATCACACAAAATTAAGGTGTCAATTGATTTCCTTTAAGGGGCAATGAATTGCTTTTCGGCAAATATTAAAAAATTCCTGCCCATAAACTCATGCGCACAATCAATTGTATTCATAAGGCAATAATTGTTGCCACTTAAGAATGCAAAAACTGGTGTTTAAACACATTTTCCAACCTCCAAACGCCACCAAACTTATCCAAGAAGTTTACAACATTCATAACACAACAAACATAGAACATGCAACTCAGTTATCAAGCTTTAATGTCAAACCATCATGCATTCACAAAGCAAGTAAGAAAACATGGATTTCAACTTAAACCCAAATACATCCCTATATTTTATCCCCAAAAAGCTAAGCTAAGCTATAAACCCCACCTTAGAGTTATGAACCTGGATTTATTAATGAATGAAGAAGATGATGATGATTGGGTGGTTGCTTCAATTCTATAACTTGATCCCTCTTCACAATTCCCACACATGCAAGCCATTTCCTTCAATACTTGATTAATTTCCTCTTTTCTCTCTCCATGAAATCTAATTTCATTGTATTTGATCCCAAATTATTTTTATGTGCTGAATTCACAACTGAAGATATGACAGTGAAGACCCATTTGAATTATATTTTCGTAGTACTAAATGACTATGATGTTAGAACATGTTTCACTTGGAATTGTTGTTATTGTAAAATATGGAATTTATGTTGTAAAAATTTAATTAGTTTTATTTCAGACTTAAATTTATAATATATCTAGTATCGAAAGCTAATGCTATAATTACTATTCTAGACATGTGACTATGGTGTTACTGGATAATACATAACATTGCCAATGGGATAATCTTTTGATTGAAATTGATTCAACGGTTGTGATCTTGTATTTTGCTCTATTTTCAGTTTTAATGTCATAATGCATAACCTTGTCATTGGAATAATTTGTGTTTCACTATATTTTGTGTTTTTAGGTTCCATAAATATTGTGAAGAGTCTCACTTCAAACAATGTGACATGAACATTTTATAGGCGCGAACAATCCTAAATTTACAAGTTGATTTTCTATAGTTGAGTTCTACACAACAAAAAACTCAACCACAATTATAAGATGATAATAAAGTTCAATTCAAAATCCATAAGCCCCTAATATCTAGGTATGAAATTCAAAAATGTTTTGATAATATGATATGTCATTAAGACAATTATTTTTAGAATCATAGACAAGAACACCAAAATTTCCTGTTAAAAGCTCCACCAACACTTGTCCATTCGCAGAAATATATAATGCATTTATATAGGAATCAAGAGAGATAAGAGAATTCCATGATTTGCAGACGCAAGAGAGTTGAAGGAGGTGTTTTACAGGAAGTCTACATAGTAGTATTTCTGATACCAAATCTAATGGAAGATGTGGCGGTGTTAAGGTTTTCTCTATGACTGAGAAGTAGAAGAAGCTGTGTCATTTTGGCCAACAACGGGCGTACGTGCTGTCATATCAAAATCCTAAGGCCGAACAAAAGGCGACTTAGATTACTACTAACCTAATAATTCTTCTTATTTTATACCAATCGATCACGTAAATGAATCACGTGATGGTAAAAAAATTTGTACTAATAAAACACGAAAATGATCTTTTAATTTATGTCGTTTTTTGAATTGTTCAAATATATATTATGAAAAAAAATATTTCTATTTTGATTATGATATATTAAATTATGTGATTTTATGAAAGATTTATACAATCCTCATTTTTCAAAATTTCTATATAAATACAAATTAAAAATATTTAGATAATAATATTTTTGTTCATAATCCGATGGTATTATTTTTTTTGAAAAGCAACTCATAATATTGATTGGGAGTACTAGGGGTACTCCAACCCATACAAGAGACAAATAGATAAACTATTGCTACTTATACACAGATTTAAACCACTCGTAGAAAGTAAACTTCAATCTATCCTTAGTTGCTATTGTCAACCACTACCAAGAATGTCACAATATGTTAAAAAACAACTCTTCCAAATCTCCTTCTATGCTATTAAATATAATATCATTTCTTAGCTTCCAAATGTTCCAGAGCATTGTCAGCCATAAGCTTCCCACCGTCGAACTTCCCAGCTTTCCGGACAGCACTTCCACGCACATCAGCAGAGTACAGTGGAACACACGAACAAGTTAGATTAGAGTACTGTGGAACACACGAACAAGTTGCTGATGTGATGACTAAGACAATAAAGTTAGATACTTTTCAGAGACTCAGAGGTAAACTTGGCATGTGTGACCTAGCAGAATTCAATCACGATGAAGTGAACTGAAAATCTTGAATGATGAAGTGATTTCTAATAGATTGGGCTTCTATCAGTACTGTTGCTTTCATGATCGATTGAAAATTTGAAACTTTCATGCCTAAATCAATTTCATGAGTGCAATAGTCATTAAAAACTTAGGACAAGGTTGACTGAAAACTATATACATTGTTGTTATTATGCCAAACCAAATTTCAACATTGTTGTTATGATATTGGAACTACAGTACCTTAGTTTCTTTTTTATATTTTATTATTCATGTTATTTAGAACTTGAAACCTTTTGGCCAATTTATGCTAGATTAATATTATATTATTGTCCATCCTTTGTACATGATTACAAATTTTAGAATTGGGAAGAGTTGAAGCAATTCTATTGAAAAATGTTTAAGGTAAAATTGTATGGTAGGGAGGACCACGATTGATCCCTGCAACTATGATCCGGAGGAAATTGGACTTACTTGATGCCATAAATGACTCCTGAATAATGTATGGTGGAAGATTTGAATGAATGTTTCACTTTGTAAAATGTAATGTACAGTGACAAACCCAGTCACTCGAACTAACAAATAAATTAAAAATGCCAGCAAATTAAAGAGATATCAAACTCTCAACGTAAAAATGTGGTGCCACCTTGTGATCATAGATATTGTTTTGCATTTGAGGAATACTAAAAGTATTATTTATAGAATCGTAGACAGTCAAACCATAACTCCCGGAGTTGTAGAACTCCATCAGCAATTGATCATTCTCTAAAATGTATAATACCTTCGGATAGCAGTAAAACATACATTCTTCCTTGTGAGGAACACTATACAATTTAGTCCAAGATTTTTCATTTGCATATCCCTTCATGATCCAAATATTAGAAAATTTGTCTCTACGAGAAAGAAGGAATAAACAACCCTTCAATTCCCCCAAGGCTACAGAAGTTTCGGATCCTCTATAATCATGAAAAGGAATGGAAAGCTTTTGATAGGACTCCTTCTCAATATGGAGAGAAACAATGACCCGTGACAAACTAGTATCACATGTAAGCCAATTAACAGTATCATTAACAAATATTCCAAGTTTACAAGTGAGACCAAAACATGGAAAGTCCTGAATTCTTCTCCAATAGTCGGTACCCAAAATGTGAATGTAAACTTGTACGTTGTTATTACTGGGAAAAAAAAACAATAATCTTATAATTCCTAGTGATACGATCATACACTAAGATTATGTTTGGGAGTTTGCAGGGGAAGGTAGGACTTCCAAAAATAACTTTTTTTAAAATATAAAGAAAATTATCATTAGTTTATCATTCGTTTGGAGGGGAAGGTAGGGCTTCCAAATAATATTTATCATTACTGTATTTTTAGTTTTTAAAATACTATAAACAAAGAAAATTATATTTGAACTAGGGATGTAAATGAGTTGGGTTGGACCGGGTTTGGCCTAACTCGTTCCTCAACCCATTCAAATTTTAATGGGTTGGGTTTATCGTCCGCAATTTCATTGTCAAAATCGACCCAAACCAACCCGCTCATTTATGTGTTGGGTTCGTGGGTTGTGTTTAAAATGAAAAATATTTTTTGATGATTTTTTCTGACATTCAATTTTGATTAAAGACATCATATAACATCTAATAAAATTCATACATAACACTTGATAATATTATAATATTCGATAAGATACGTTATTTTCATCAACACGACATAACACTTAATAATATTATAATATTCTATAAGACACGTTATTTTCATAAAATACATTGCAAATCATGCAAAAGAAAATAAGAAACAACATTTAGTCTTAGAATTAAGTAACTTCATTGGTATAATAGTATTAGTGGTAGATAATAAAACTTTTTTGGCAAATTTATGTTAGTAGTGAGATATTTATTTTAAATTTTTGTTTAAAATAATAATAAACATCAATGGATTGGGTCAACGGGTCTGCGGGTTGTGAAACTCAAATCCAAATCAAAACTGTATGGGTTATTGTGGGTTAAGTTGGGTATATCCGTAAATGAATGAGTTTGGATAATTTATGGGTTGAGTTGGTTTGGGTCAGCAGGTTCGTGGGTCCACCCGCATCCATGAACACCCCTAATTTGAACAAATTGATTAAGCCCCAAAATCCTCCAAAGCCTTCATCTAATATAAATTAAGAATTTTTTTGGTGTTATGAAGAAAAACAAATCCTTCAAAACCATCCTAAGCAAAATCTTTCTACTTTTTTTATCTAATCTTTTCTATTTTTGAAAGTCCTCCCTTCCCCTCCAAACTCTCAAAAGGTAAATAAACATGATTGTTTAAGAGTTTTCAAAGGAGGCAATATTTTGGATTTTCTAGTGGAAGGATTATACAAAACAGCGGAAGATTCATCTATCCCAAAACAGAGGATGCCATCACAAGTGGTAATATACAGACGAGTGAGTTGGTTATCAAGAAACCCTGTTATAGTTTGACTAAGGTGTTTTACGGTAACAATGGAAGCAGGGCTGAAAAAAGAGGATATTGGGGAATGACATACAAGGAACTCACGTGATATTGCGGAAGTAGATGATAGGAATAGGTGGTGGCGATCATGGCGGGAGTTTGACAAACTGAGATGGTTCCTGGAGAACTTGGAATCAAGAGAGATAAGAGAAATCCATGATTTGCAGAAGCAACAGAGTTGAAGGAGTTGTTTGACAGAGAGTCTACAAAGTATATCTGACACCAGATCGAATGGAAGATGTGGAGCTGTTTGGGTTGTTTCCTCTGTCAAAGAAGAAGAAGCTGCGTCATATCTAAATCCTAACTTCAAATTTGTTTGCCTAGTAACTCTTCTTATTTTATACTTTAGGTTTAATTTGTAATTAATTCTTTAATATAATTAGAATATTAATATTTTAAATTTATTTTAAAATGTGTTAGTAAACCTTCATTATTATAGATAGGTCTCAAAACTATTTAAGAGTATTAAAGTAGGTTTTAAAATTTAAATAAAAATTATAATCAAATTTAATTTGAATGACAATCTATTATATAAATTATAATTTGATTACAATTTTAATCAATTATAAAAATATTATAAAAATTGTAATCAAGGTTTACTCACATATTATATAAATTAAAATATTTTCTTCAATAATAAATTTGATTTGAATGACAATCTATTATGTTCACAAAGATTTCTTTAGTACGGTTTTTCAAGTTTATTTTCAAAAAATAATAAAATAGAATGTGATCATACATAAATCATATACTATATGTCAAACTTAAAAAATTTCATTCTAAGAGCCTAAAAAGTGATTTGATATGGACTGCAAAGAGATTGTTAGTATTCCAGTACCAGATAAATATGATTTTCCTTTTGATATCATAAAGTATCTAGATATAATTGAATCTTTATTTTATTTTATGACAACCCACACTTACATTATGTTTAGTGTTTATATATGTGACTGTTTTGAAACAAATACAAAGGAATCACACCTTCTCTTCTGTGAAACGAATCATGATATATCTCACGGAAATAATCGATGTTGGACTATGTATCCTAAAGGTAGTATATGTGACTTAGTTGATTATTTTAATTTAGACTATGTAGGATGTACAACTGGTCGCAAAAACACGAGTGAACATGTCACATCCTAGGAAATGCATTAGTGTCATGGTCTTGTAATAAACAAACATGTGTTTTTTTTAGCACCTCAGAAGCAGAGTACTTAGCAGCGGGTAGTTGTTGTTCACAAATTATATGACTCAAGTAACAACTTTGTGACTATGGACTTGATATTGGATGCTTTCCTTTACGATGTGATAACACAAGTGCAAACAATATTACAAAGACTCCAGTTATGTATTGAAGAACTAAACACATCTATATGCGACATCACTTTCTATGTGATCATATTCTTCAAAGAGATGTCGAAGTCAAATTTATGGATACACTAAATCAACTAGTAGATATCTTCGTTGAACCTTTGGCAAAAGATCCATTTTACAAAATTAAGAGAGCTAAGGATCTTGGATGAAAAGGACATTTAATCACTGTTTTAGTTTTGGTGAGAACATATCCAAATCCTAGTTATTAGTGAGAAGATATACAAATCCAATTGAAAGTGAAAACTTCATCAACAACAAACTAATAATGTGAGTAACATTGACTTTGTTGGATACAATATCTATGGTGCCAGGCTTCAAGTATTAACTTTAGAATAATTCTTTGTTTTACATGCTTCAGTAAACACAATTCTCTCTCATTTTCTTGGACTCCTTTTTCACTAGAGTGGTAGGGAGGACTGTATCATTGCCACTTAGTGTGATAGTCATTAAAAACTCAGGACAAGGTTGACAAAAAAAATTAAATACATTGCTATTATCATGCCAAGAGATCTGATCATAATATAAATTAATGTAAATCTCAAATTTATGAGCAAATTAATTACATTGCAATGATTGATATGAGAGCTACTGTAACTATGTTTTTTATTTTAGAATTACTGTTATGTACAAGTTGAAACCTTTGAATATTTTAGAATTGGGAAGGGTTGCAAGCAATTCTATTAAAAAAATGTTCCAAAGAAAAATTGTATTGTAAAGTTTGGTCACATATCATGCGTAAATGAAAAAACTGCCAAGTTACGAACTAATAGTAAACAACTAACAGAAGAAAAAAAATTCAGAACCAAGAATTAATTTTTTTTCCATCTCATTCACATTTATATATTCATTGTGAATCAAGACCAAGAATTAATTGTGAATCAAATTATGCTGCAGAATGTAGAATCCTACCAAAAGTATAGTAAATAGTAAGAGAAATTTATAAAATATGATGGAAGATTTAATGAATGTTTAACTAAATAAAATCATTACAATTTAAAATGCAATCTACGGGGCCAAAACCAGCAACACTAACAAATAAATTAAAAATGACCTCAATTTCTGAAATCCCACGTTCCATACATCATAAAGACATAAACTAGCACTAACTATATTAAACTTAAAATAAATAATAAGATGCACAGTACATCTAGAAAGGAGATATCAAACTCTCAATATAAAATTGCGGTGTCACCATGTGATCATGGATACTATTTTGTATATTAGGAATACTAAAAGTATTACTTGTAGAATCATAGACAACCAAACCATATTTGTCCCGCGTTAAAAACTCCATCAACAATCGATCATCCTCTGAAATATATAATACTTTCACGTAGGAGTAAAACCTACCTTCTTCTTTCATCTCAGGAACACTAAACAATTTAGTCCAAGATTTTTCATTACCATATTCCTTCATGATCCAAATATTAAAAATGTTGTCTCTACGAGAAAGGATGGATAAACAACCCTTCAAAGCCCCCAAGGCAACGGAATGTTCGGATTCTGTATCATCATCATCATAAGAAGGGGTTGAAAGCTTTTGATACGACTCTTTCTCTAAATCAAGAGAAAGAATGACCCAGTCAAAACTATTTTCATATGCAACCCAATTAACAGTATTATTCAGAAATATTCCAGGTTTACGGAGACCAGAACATGGAAAGTGCTCCTGAATTCTTCTCCAATAATCGGTACCCAAAATATGAATGTTAACTTCTATTTCGCTATCACTGTGAATGACTGTAGCAATAATCTTATAATTACTAGTGATAGAATCATACACTAAGGTATATAAGTTTAGAAAACGTGTTTGTTTTGAATTTTCCAAAGGAGGCAATATTTTGGATTTTCCAGTGGAAGGATTATACAAAACAGCTGAAGATTCATTTATAGGAAAACAGAGGATGCCGTCACAAGTGGTAATTGCCGCTGCTGAACGAGTGAATTCATTATATACAATACCTATTAGAGTTTCACTAAGCTGCTTTACGGTAACAATGGAAGCAGGGCTGAAAAAGGAGGATATTGGGGAATGACATACAACGAACTGACGTGATATTGCGGAAGTAGATGATAGGAAGAGGTGGTGGCGATCACGGCGGGAATTTGACAAACTGAGTTGCTTCCTGGCGAAGTTGGAATCAAGAGAGATAAGAGAATTCCATGACTTGCAGACGCAACAGAGTTGAAGGAGGTGTTTCACAGAGAGTCTACATAGTATATCTGAAACTAGATCCAACGGAAGATGCGGCGGTGTTGGGGTCAGTGACAGAGAAGAAAAAGCAGCTGCCGTCATATCTAAATTTAACGGGAGATGGGGTGCTCTTAGGGTTGTTTCTTCTACCAGTGACTGAAAAGAAGAAGAAGTTGTGTTGCTTTGGCAGTCGTCTTGACTACTTGCCGTCATATCAAAACCCTAACTGAGAATGAAAGACAAATCTTCAAATTTATTTGTCACGTAACACTTCTTATTTTATACTTTAGGTTTAATTAATAATAATAAAAAAAATTGTGTAAGCAAGGATTTATATACAATAGAGAATTAAAAGTTCTCCAACCTTTTTACACATAGAATGTGAAAAATCCAACAAAAGAAAAAAAATTAGAAATTAATTGGACTTAAGATAAGAGTAATTTCTCCGATAAACGCCCACCTCCAAATCAAAATTTTAATATTCCACACCGTATTGTTCAAATTTCAACCGTCCTTCCAGAAACAAATTGTGTTCCACAATAACCAAATAGTCCAAGTAGTTGTTAACCAAATAACTCATAGTTTACCCTTTTTGACCTTCTTATTTTTACAAAATATGTACCATTCCATAAAATTCGTTAAACACTCTTCCTCCTTCTCTTCCGACATGCCCATCCATGAAGTTATTTCCCTCCAAATAACTTTCACCGCCAAACACTTGAAAAACGTAAGATCTCTATTCTCCAAATCTACACCATATAAAACGCACTTTAACGCCTCGACTGAGTAAACCACCCCTCTAAAGAACAAAATATCCTTTGTTGGAAGCCTATTGACAAAAAGCCTCCAACCAAAAGTTTTAATCTTAAACGGCACCTCCATCTTCCACACCATACTCAAGACTCCATCATTCATATTCAGAGGACCAAAAGGAATTTGAAAGCTAGCATAAAATTCGTAACAACTCGAGACCCAGTACGTACCGTCTGGAGCCAAATCCTTGCCCACCAAACCCGTAACATATTAGTGCACCTCTCTTGAAAAGAAACCAAGTTCGGCCGTCTACGTGTAACACCCCAACTAAATACCCCAAATATATCAATTAAATTAATATCGAAATCAACTTTAATCAGAGTTAACACGGCAAATGAGGGATGTCACAATTAATAGATAAAATAAAACTTCATTCAAACAGTAGCCATGCTACACTGAGGATCAACATTTTCAAATAATTCAGTCAAGTTAAGACCATGTCTTACACAGCGGAAAATATCATAACCAAAAACGGAATAATTCAATCATTGTTATTCCCAACAAAATTCTAATTAAACAATAAACCAATGTCTAATTCCTCATCTAACGTTCCCCAGTGTTACAATCTAATCAGAGCATGACACTGACACGCGGACGAAAACGATAAGCTCTAGAGCCATCCTCACCGACTCTTCAGCTGCTAACTTTAATCTGAAATGGTAAAGTAAGGGTGAGACTTCTCATAATTAAAACACATTATAAGCTTCTCATTTAACAATATATTACAAGCACATCATTTCACCCACTTAAACACAATTCAGAATTCAACATACAACCATATTCATATAAGTCATCATGCATAATCAATAGACAACAAAAGAATTGCAACACTGGAAGACATCCTAACATGTTACAATTCCATACATACACAAATGCAGACTCAATGCATGCGGTACCGACACGTGACCAAGTCACCCAACACTGATCCATCATCAACCGGATACAGTACCATCGATTCGTCCATAACCACTCGGACACGAATCCAGCCTACCATCCTCACTCGGGTATCGGTTATCGGCAATCCAAGTCAAATTCCGCACAATGGGAATTAACTTCACCAAAACAATGCATATGCACGCACATCACTAGCATGCAACATCAATCAGTCTATGTATACATCAATCTAACATAACTGAATCAAACCAATCAACATGATATACCAACTAATCATGCATACATCTAACATCAGCATAAACATGCTATTACATCTACACATTACCAATATCTCCATCACCAAAGGTCCTCTACTACACATACATCATTATGTGTCAGTTAATAATCATTTATTTCGAAATTCGACCCCTTTACAAAATAATTTCAAGTTTTCTAAAATATTTTCATTTTATAAGGTAGATCATTAAATTTAGGAAATAACGTCCAAAACGGCGCTCAAAACGGACTTACGGTTTGAAAGTTATGAATTTTTAAAGTTTTGAAATTTTTAAAAATATTTCAGTGGAACCCGGTTCCTCCCTGGGAGTAACCGGTTCCCACAGTTCAGAAAAACAGCGCCCCTGGAAAAATGTATGGGGAACCCGGTTCCTCCAGGTAGGGAACCGGTTCCTCCAGGTAGGGAACCGGTTCCCATAAATAATATTTTCATTTCTCTGGAAAAATCAACGTGGAACCCGGTTCCTCCCATGCAGGAACCGGTTCCTGAGTTCAAAAATGCCATTTTTCACCATTTTAAAAGCTGGAACCCGGGTTCTCCCACTGGGGAACCGGTTCCCACGACCTTCAGACCCAAAAATTCAGTTTTGACAGCATTATTTTCCAAAACCATTTTTCTCTTCATCCCAAAACGTGCCACATATTCTGACACCATAAATTCACTCATTCATCATCAATAACATGCAATATAACATGTTTTATTCGTCAGTAATGATCCTATATCATACAAATCAATGAATTTATACATTCTGACACAATCTGACACCATTAGGTATACACCCATGGAAACCTAGAAATTCCCAAACTAAGAATTCCTAACATGCTATGATCCATAATATCAAAATCAAAACCTATAAATATGAACTAATCAATCGAAATCACCCCTTACCTTGTGGGTTCTTCGAATTCTGACACTTCTAGGTTTTCTTCCTTCTTTCTCCTCTACTCAACTTCACGTATCTTGTTTTCTCCAAAAATGATTCTATTTTCCTTCTTCCTTATTTTATTCCTTTTAACATAAATAAAATAAACTTTATTCCTCACACCTCAATTAAATCCATCATTAATCTTAATAATTCAATATATTAATAAATTATGTTCTCAATTAATTTAATAATTAAAATTCATAATTATTTAATTACCGAATTATTTTGGGGTGTCACAACTCCCCCCAACTTAAAAGAGTTTTCGTCCTCGAAAACATACCTCAGACGAATAGTTCGGGATAAGAGTCCTTCATCTGACTCTCCAGCTCCCAAGTGACATTTCCATCAGCTGGTCCTCCCCAAGCCACTCTTACCAATGCAATTTCTTTGCCTCGCAACTGTTTCAACTTCCGATCCTCAATTCTCGCAGTATCTTCCACGATCAAATTCTCGTGGTATATCATCTACCGAATCTCATGAGACGGATCGAATGTACTTCCTCACCGAGACACATGAAAAACATCATGCAAATTGCAAGTGGCAAAGCAATCGATATGCAACCTTCCCAACTCTCTTGGTAATCGAAAAGGACCAATAAATCGGAGTCAACTTCTTTGACTTCAAAGCTCGACCAATACCCGTCATCGGAGTAACTCGCATAAAAACATGTTCTCCTTCACTAAACTCAAGATCCTTCCTCCTCTTATCATGGTAACTTTTCTGACGACTCTGAGAAGTTCTCATCTTCTCCTGGATCATCTTAATCTTTTCCGAAGTTTGTTGAACAATTTCCGGTCCAATCACGGCACTCTCCAGTTTCATACCAACACAATGGTGTCCGACACCTCCTACCATACAATGCCTCAAACGGAGCCATACCAATACTCGAGTGAAAGCTATTGTTGTAGGTAAACTCAATCAATGGTAGATAATTATCCCAAGCTCCACCCTTCTCTAACACACAAGCTCTCACCAAATCTTCCAACGACTGAATCGTTCTTTCCGTCTGACCATCTGTCTGCGGATGATAAGCGGAACTTAAACGCAACTTGGTACCCAAAGCTTCTTGCAATCCCGTCCAGAACTTAGATGTAAACCTCGGATCTCGATCCGACACAATACTAGAAGGAATACCATGTAGACTCACAATCTTTTCGACATACAACTCTGCCAACCTCTCCATCGGGTAATCCATTCTTATCAGAATATAATGAGCAGATTTCGTCAACCTATCCACAATCACCCAGATAGAATCACAATTCTTAGCTGTCCTCGGCAAACCAGACACAAAATCCATTGAGATTCCATCCCATTTCCATTCTGGAACAAATAACGGCTCCATCAATCCTGACGATTTCTGATGCTCGATTTTCGACTTCTGACAAACCAAACAAGCATACACAAACTCAGCAATTTCCTTTTTCATTCTCGGCCACCAAAACAACTTCTTCAAATCATGGTACATTTTAGTAGCACCGGGATGAATACTCAACCCGCTACGATGTCCTTCTTCCAAAATACTCTTCCGAATCTCGGCAACATCCGGAACACACACCCGATCACCAAATCTCATAACACCATTCTCGTCAATTCGGAACTCGCCTCCTTGACCTTGGTTGATCAATGTCAACTTATCAACTAACCCAATATCAGACTTCTGTCCGTTTCTAATCTCTTCCAGAATACCACTAGTCAGTTTCAACATACCCAATTTCACACTATTATGAGTAGTTTCACAAACCAAACTTAGATCTCTGAACTGCTCAACCAAATCTAACTCACGGACCATCAACATTGACATATGCAAGGACTTCCTACTCAAAGCATCTGCAACCACATTTGCTTTACCAGGATGGTAATTCAAACCGAAATCATAATCCTTTAGGAATTCTAACCATCCTCTCTGCCTCATGTTCAGCTCTTTCTGATCAAAGAGATACCTCAGACTCTTATGATCACTGAATACCTCAAACCTCGAACCATATAAATAATGCCTCCACAACTTCAAAACAAACACAATAGCCGCCAACTCCAAATCATGAGTTGGATAATTCCTTTCATGCACTTTCAATTGTCTCGAAGCATAAGCCACAACCTGCTTATCTTGCATCAACACACCACCTAATCCCATCAGTGATGCGTCACAATATACCACAAAAGACTTAGTCGGATCTGGTAAAATCAAGATCGGAGCACTTGTCAACCTCCTCTTCAGCTCTTGAAATCCTTTCTCACATTCAACATCCCAAACAAACACCTGACCCTTCCTGGTCAACTTATTCAATGGTAACGCCAGTTTGGAAAACCCTTCAATAAACTTCCGGTAATAACCTGCAAGACCCATAAAACTACGGATCTCCGAAGCATTCTTCGGCGCTTCCCACTGAGATACTGCTTCTACCTTCGTAGGATCAACAACAATTCCATTCTTGGAAATTACATGGCCAAGAAAACTCACCTCCTCCAACCAGAATTCACACTTGGACAACTTCGCATAAAGCTTCTTCTCTTTCAACAATTCCAACACAACTCTGAGATGTTCTGCATGCTCCTCATCGCTTTTCGAATAAATCAGAATATCATCAATGAACACTACTACGAACTTGTCAAGATACGGATGAAATATCCTGTTCATATACTCCATGAAAACACCAGGTGCATTAGTAACTCCAAACGGCATAACAGAATATTCATAATGCCCATACCTCGTTCTAAATGCAGTTTTCTGAATATCCTCCGACTTTACACGAATCTGATGATATCCAGATCTCAGATCAATCTTACTAAATACGCAAGCTCCAACGAGTTGATCCATCAAATCATCAATCCTCGGCAAAGGATACCGATTCTTGATTGTAACTTTATTCAACTGTCGGTAGTCAACACATAACCTCATTGAACCTTCCTTCTTCTTAACCAATAACACCGGAGCACCCCACGGTGAAACACTCGGACGAATAAACTTCTTCTCAAGCAATTCCTCTAACGCTTCTTCTCCTAATTCAGATGCCGACATGCGATAAGGCGCCATCGACACGGACTAGTTCCGTGAATCAAATCTATAGTAAACTCTACCTCCCTTTCAGGTGGCAATTCACTAACGTCTTCCGGGAACACCTGAAATTCATTCACCACGGCAATCCATCACCTTTTGCTTTTCCTCCGCTTCTATTGCGAATACAACATAAACACCACAGACCATCTTTCACTAGGTTCACTGTTTAATGTCATAATCTCACTTTCGACTTTAACCTCTTGGAAAAATGACCTTCTCAAAGCAGTTGATATGAACTGGTTGAATTTCATTCCAAGGATGATATCAAGTTGTTCTAGCGGTAGGCACACTAAATCCATACTGAAACCCCTACCAAAAATCACAACAGGACAATTCCTACAAATATATGAAGTAGTCACTGAACCCGATGCAGGAGTATCAATAACCATACTTCCATCCATATTAGCAATTTCCAAATTTAATCTTTTAGCACAATCCAAAGCAATAAAAGAATGCGTAGCTCCAGTATCAATAATCGAAATCAAAGGTATGCCATTAATAAAACATGTACCTTTAATCAGCCGATCATCTGGTTTAGTCTCTGATCCAAACAATGCAAACACTTTACCACCAGCTTGCTCTTTCTTGGGTTTTGTCCACTGAGGACGAGTATGACCCTCTTCACCGCAGTTGTAACAAGTCACCACTCACTCTGGTCATTGGCCACATGGCGAATTTCCACACTTGAAACACTTCTTATCATTGCTCAGTCCACCATACGATGTCCTGTCTCACCACACTTATAACACCTAGCGGAAGAACTAGAATCCCCTCCACCAGATTTCTTCCAACCGCCGGATCTCTGATTGCTCCTATCATAAGGCTTACCACGATCCATCTGTTGCTTACCTTTCCTATCAACATACCCTCGAGCATTCGACTTAGTGTTAGCAAGGTCTTCCTCAAGAATTCTACTACAATCAACCAGATCAGAAAATCTTCGGATACGCTGATACCGAATACCCTGCTTAATCTCATCACGAAGACCATTTTCAAACTTAATACATTTAGAAAATTCTCCATCCGCATCGTTAGGATAATGAGCATAATACTTCGCTAACTCAGTAAACTTCGAAGCATACTCACTGACAGTCTTGTTACCCTGCTTGAGTTCCAGAAACTCAATCTCCTTCTTACCTCTGATGTCCTCAAGAAAGTACCTCCTCAGAAAAGCTCTCCTGAACACAGCCCAATTCAATGCAACACCATCTTCCTCCAGTTCATCGTCTCGGTGAGTTCCATATCTCACCTTCAAGATTCTCTTGATCTCCTTCAACCACTTCTGAGCACCTTCGGGATCATGCGTGCCCTTGAACAATGGAGGATTATTCCTCTGAAAATTCCCCAATTGTCTGTCAGCACCAATCGTAGCTCCCTGCTGGTTCCCTCCGAGTACTCCAGCTAACATTCCCAAAGCCTCAGCAATAGCATCGTCATTCCTTCCGTTACCTCTTCCAGCCATTGTTCTGTAACATTACAAAACAATCTACATCAGCACACAAGTATCGACAGTGTTACTTATACTAGTCGCATACTAAAAGGGATAACGACACAGGACAAGACCGACTATGCTCTGATACCACTATTGTAACACCCCAACTAAATACCCCGAATATATCAATTAAATTAATATCGAAATCAACTTTAATCAGAGTTAACACGGCAAATGAGGGATGTCACAATTAATAGATAAAATAAAACTTCATTCAAACAGTAGCCATGCTACACTGAGGATCAACATTTTCAAATAATTCAGTCAAGTTACGACCATGTCTTACACAGCGGAAAATATCATAACCAAAAACGGAATAATTCAATCATTGTTATTCCCAACAAAATTATAATTAAACAATAAACCAATGTCTAATTCCTCATCTAACGTTCCCCAGTGTTACAATCTAATCAGAGCATGACACTGACACGCGGACGAAACCGATAAGCTCTAGAGCCATCCTCACCGACTCTTCAGCTGCTAACTTTAATCTGAAATGGTAAAGTAAGGGTGAGACTTCTCATAATTAAAACACATTATAAGCTTCTCATTTAACAATATATTACAAGCACATCATTTCACCCACTTAAACACAATTCAGAATTCAACATACAACCATATTCATATAAGTCATCATGCATAATCAATAGACAACAAAAGAATTGCAACACTGGAAGACATCCTAACATGTTACAATTCCATACATACACAAATGCAGACTCAATGCATGCGGTACCGACACGTGACCAAGTCACCCAACACTGATCCATCATCAATCGGATACAGTACCATCGATTCGTCCATAACCACTCGGACACGAATCTAGCCTAACCACCCATCCTCACTCGGGTATCGGTTATCGGCAATCCAAGTCAAATTCCGCACAATGGGAATTAACTTCACCAAAACAATGCATATGCACGCACATCACTAGCATGCAACATCAATCAGTCTATGTATACATCAATCTAACATAACTGAATCAAACCAATCAACATGATATACCAACTAATCATGCATACATCTAACATCAGCATAAACATGCTATTACATCTACACATTACCAATATCTCCATCACCAAAGGTCCTCTACTACACATACATCATTATGTGTCAGTTAATAATCATTTATTTCGAAATTCGACCCCTTTACAAAATAATTTCAAGTTTTCTAAAATATTTTCATTTTATAAGGTAGATCATTAAATTTAGGAAATAACGTCCAAAACGGCGCTCAAAACGGACTTACGGTTTGAAAGTTATGAATTTTTAAAGTTTTGAAATTTTTAAAAATATTTCAGTGGAACCCGGTTCCTCCTCGAGTAACCGGTTCCCCTGAAAAAAAATACCGAAAATGTATGGGAACCGGTTCCTCCGGTAGGAACCGGTTCCTTAAATAAAATTTTCATTTCTCGGAAAATCAACGTGGAACCCGGTTCCTCCCATGCAGAACGGTTCCCGAGTTCAAAATGTCATTTTCACCATTTTAAAAGTGGAACCGGGTTCTCCCAGGGAACGGTTCCACGACCTTCGACCCAAAAATTCGTTTTGAAGATTATTTTCCAAAACCATTTTTCTCTTCATCCCAAAACGTGCCACATATTCTGACACCATAAATTCACTCATTCATCATCAATAACATGCAATATAACATGTTTTATTCGTCAGTAATGATCCTATATCATACAAATCAATGAATTTATACATTCTGACACAATCTGACACCATTAGGTATACACCCATGGAAACCTAGAAATTCTCAAACTAAGAATTCCTAACATGCTATGATCCATAATATCAAAATCAAAACCTATAATATGAACTAATCAATCGAAATCACCCCTTACCTTGTGGGTTCTTCGAATTCTGACACTTCTAGGTTTTCTTCCTTCTTTCTCCTCTTCTCAACTTCACGTATCTTGTTTTCTCCAAAAATAAAATAAACTTTATTCCTCACACCTCAATTAAATCCATCATTAATCTTAATAATTCAATATATTAATAAATTATGTTCTCAATTAATTTAATAATTAAAAATCATAATTATTTAATTACCGAATTATTTTGGGGTGTCACACTACGTGTATTCCCATCCACCACCAAATTTAATCCCCTATCTCCCCAACACCACTTGTCGTTCCTCATTCCTCCCATACAAGCAACGAAACTCTTTTTAACCTAGATTCCTCGTATAATACCGGATATTCATCCTTTAAACTCATCTCCCCCAACCAATTAGATTCCCAAAAAGGAGTTGTAAAACTTTTCCCTATTTTGAAACGACAATTCAGAACCATATGATCTTTTTGGGAAAGAGATCTAATCTTGATAATATCCTTCCACCAAGTAGAACAAGAAGACAAAGTTTTGTTACTTTCTCCTCCACAAAAAACCAACATTGAAACATCTCCATCTCGAGCTTTTAATACATTAAACCAAAGGGATCTATGACCTTGAAGAATTCTCCATCTACATTTATTTAGAAGAGCTAAGTTAAAATTCGCCAAACTTTTTAAACATAACCCTCCCTTATCAAAAGGAAGATAAACTTTCTTTTAACTCACCCAATAAATTTTCCTCTTATCCTCCGTACCCCCCATCCCCACAAGAAGTATACTAACAAATTCCTTAACGACCTTTAGACTGTAATTTGAAAAAGGACAATGAGGAAATACTTAAGGAACTAAGAACGGATTTCAAAAGTGTGCTCCTACCATCAAGATTAAGGAAACGATTCTTCCACTTAAACAAACGCTTCTTCATTTTATCTGATAAAGGAATCCAAGACGAATACTTCCTCGAATTGGAACCAATTGGAATTCCAAGAAAATTGAACTTACTATCTTCCACCTTATAAGAAAGAACAAAAGATGTGGTATCTAAGAAATTTCTACTACAATTGATTCCAATAATTTTTCTTTTGTGATAGTTGATGCCCAAACCTTCGAAACTAGCTCAAAAGCTCTCAAAACCACCTTGATAGCCCAAACTTGTTTCCACGATTCTTCCCCAATAAAAATGTATCATCCGAAAAATTGAAGGATGTCCACAAGAAAATTACCACCAATAGTGAAACCACCATAATCCCCTATTTCAAGAGACTTCCTTGTCAAGCCCGTCAAACCTTCTGCTACCAAAACAAAAAGTAAAGGAGAAAGGGGATCACCTTGCCCCAAACCTTTCTCCACCACGAACTCTTTTGAAGGACTATCATTTACTAAAACAGACATTTTACTTTGAAAAACCAATAATTTCATCCATCTTCTCCAAATCGGGCCAAACCCCGTCTTCTCCAACATAAATCTCAAAAATTCCAACTCACTTTGTCATACGCCTTTTCGAAATTCACTTTAAAGAGTATACATTTTCTACCCACCTTCCATAAAGAATAACTAATTTGAATTTTCATAAGAAATTTGTGTACTCACTAATCATAAATGTCTAATGTTTTTTTCTTCTAAAAACTATTATTTATAGTATTTTTTAGTGTAAATGCTAACATTTCATCTTAAAAGATACTAACTGTACCTGATCAGAAGGTGTCTTGGCCCAATCTCCGACAGCGGTTGAAGATGAAGAAAGGGGGGGTACCTGCAAGACACTCCGATGCCAAAGTAAGAAAAGGCAAGAGGAAGCAAGCAAGTGGAAAAGAGAGAATGAATGTATTACCTGACCCTCTCAAGTGAGAGGGTATTTATAGTCCTCAGCGCTGGGCCAAGGTCCAGTTAGTGGGTAGTGACCCAAGCCCACTAACGGACTGCCAGGGCTTGCGTGTGCATGAAGGCCAGCACGTGGCCTCCTCCCTGGATTGTCGCTCCGGGAAATCCGGGTTTACTCCGAGATTTCCGGCGGACAAACGGCAGTTGAGACAGTGAATAACTGGTCCGGTATTCTCGGGGGGCACGTGGCAGTCAAAGACCGTTGGCCATGTGGCCCTCGCGTAAGTGATGCAAACTGTCCTTTAAGGGCAAATGGGCCTTGGTTCTGCCTACCAGATTGGGCCTTTATAACTGTGGGCCAGTCCAGAACACTAACGTTTTTAAAATTTAAATTTTTTAGTGTAAATGCTAACATTTTATCTTAAAAGATACTAACGTTTTTAAAATTTAATTTTTTTAGTGTAACAATACATGTATAGTTGCATGTGACGCTATATAAATCAATAATTTTGTAGGTCGTACTTACCTTCAATGGATCTCCAAGTGTGTCTATCAGACCTCTTTAACGACAGTTGCATGTTATATCGTATCATAATACAGAAATACGTTATTATGATCATTAGGGTTTTAGTCACGTTCACGCTATTTCATTATAAATCACATATCATTTCATTTCAAGCAATGAAATGTGGTATAAGGCATAATGTGGCCTCCTTATACTATTACACAACTCTACATTAATTTATCCAAGTATGACTTTACATGATAACATAGTCATATTTAATCATGAATAAGACATTTAAACATGTTATCATATCACCAATCAATTCTATTCATAAGGCAATCAATTGTTGCCACTTAATAATGCAAAAACTGGTGTTTAAACACATTTTCCAACCTCCAAACGCCACCAAACTTATCCAAGAAGTTATGAACTTGGATTTCTTAATGAATGAAGAAGATGATGATGATGATTGGGTGCTTGCTTCAATTCTATAACTTGATCCCTCTTCACAATTTCCACACATGCAAGCCATTTCCTTCAATACTTGATTAATTTCCTCTTTTCTCTCTTCATGAAATCTAATTTCATTGTATTTCATCCCAAATTATTTTTATGTGTTGGATTCACAACTGAATATATGACAGTGAAGACCCATTTGAATTATATTTTCGTAGTACTAAATGACTATGATGTTAGAACATGTTTCACTTGGGTTTGTTGTTATTGTAAAATAAGGAATTTATGTTGTAAAAATTTAATTAGTTTCATTTCAGATTTAAATTTATAATGTATCTAGTATCGAAAGCTAATGCTATAATTACTATTCTAGACATGTGATTATGGTGTTACTGGATAATACATAACATTGTCAATGGGATAATCTTTTGATTGAAATTGATTCAATGGTTGTGATCTTGTATTTTGCTCTATTTTCAGTGTTAGTTTTAATGTCATAATGCATAACCTTGTCATTGGAATAATTTGTGTTTCACTATATTTTGTGTTTTTAGGTTCCATAAATATTGTAAAGAGTCTCACTTCAAACAATGTGACTTGAACATTTTATAGGCGCGGACAATCCTAAATTTACAAGTTGATTTTCTATAGTTGAGTTCTACACAACAACAAACTCGACCACAATTATAAGATGATAATAAAGTTCAATTCAAAATCCATAAGCCCCTAATATCTAGGTATCAAATTCAAAAATGTTTTGTAAGCCCGAGTCACAACCCATGCCGGTTTTTGATACATACATACCAATCCATTGGAAAGAATGACAACGATAATATAAACAACACAATGAGGTCCAGATTACCCACATTAGCATCAAATTTGCATAAATTTGTTGAATGGACATTGATTATCCAAGATAACTACTTAATACTCTAAATGAAAGTATATTAACCTTTCAATGATGCCAACTTAAAAGATCCAATCAAATCTAGTAATTGCAAAACTTAGATCCTAGAAGGAAGGTGCATGGAAGAGAAAGCTCAATATAAAATTGGATTCAAGTCAACCACTAAATTTGATATATTAACAACCATAAAATAAGTATATATATGTCCACATGATCCAAATACTAAATGAACAATGAACCAAATTTGTTCTGTCCAACTTTCTACCTAACTTTTTTTAACCAATATTTCAATTATGCACAACTAACTTCCATCTCACAAACTACTAATTATCATCAATTTCCATCATTCTCAACTTTTTATATACACAAACCTAATCTTAAGCAAATGATATTATCATACACAAGCATATGTTTTAAGAACATGATTTAATTAAACCTAAACTATACAGATTTTTTCTCACAAGGCTCCCAATAGACCACAACACTGCACCACCAATTCCACCTGATTGATCCTCTCTTTCTGCCTTCTCATGATATATCAATGGTAACTCCTTTACTTCTAAATTGCTTGACCCAATTTTCTGCCTAACAGACTCTATGATTTTTGGATCAGCTTGGTTTCCAATCACATCGGTTACATAGAAAACATTTGTAGCCATTTTTCCTATGGTGGATATTTCAGCTCTTGTAACATTAAGTCCATTTTCTCTGAAGGTTCTCATCACTTCTGCTAAAAGTCCCTTCTTGTCTTCTGTGCATAACTCTAGTTGAACACCCTGTAATCACACAATTAACAACTAATCAGTCTTAAAACTCCATAAGCAGAGGTTAAAATCGTAAAAAATGATTCGACAAACATATACCTCAGATGCCCTTCTCTCCACAGAAGCTTTTAAACATTGAATTACACGTTGTCGCTCGGGTTCCGAACTAATTGGTGTGCCATCATTGTGTCTTATATAAAACTCCTGAAATAATTAATGATTTGAAATTTGAATATCAATAAACAAAACTTAGAACATGAACATGAACTAAGCAAAACATATATACTGCATTTCATGTAAGGAAGTTGATGAGTAATTTATTACCAAGTAAGCTCGGTTACTACTCGTGTTAATGGTTGCATGAAACACGACATACTCCATGTCTGTCAAATTGCATACGACATCAAATAATAGTTTGATTCGATCCTTGCACTGAACATTCACAACTGAATAACCCCTTTCCGCCCAATTCTGGACCGTCACCACAGTGTCATCGGAAATGAGCTTGAGAATAGGAGTCCTCTCGTAGTCACGATCAGCGAACATCATTTGATGCAATCTTCTTTCACTATGCATGACAGACATAGAGACAGACGTTTTCGCAGTTCTAATATCATTGTCTCCCTTCAAAACGTTTCTTAAACGAACTTCAATCTTTTTAATCTTCTGAGAATCATCGATAGTTGTTCCAGAATCGCAGTCTTTAACATAGATCAAAGAAGCAATCCGACCATTGTGAGTCCAAACCTTAGCTTCAACAACATCACATTGAAGATCAGCAAGTACCGCAAAAACCTCCGATAGAAGACCAACTCTATCAGTTCCCGATAATTCAAACGCAGTAAGACCGTTTGCGCAACTACTCATCACATTATGACCACTCCCAAGCGCCTGTTGCAACATACAATCAAAAATTAAGATTGATATCAACATTCATCAACATAAACAAGGATTCAACTTCTTAAGGTATAAATGTCTTGTCCTAACTGTCTCACCTGTTCTATATACTTTAAAACACTCTCGTCGATTAGCTTGTTTCCGTTTTGATCAACAACATGGAAAACTGCGCAATGAATACATTATCCAATTTAGCAGAATAACAGAATGAAATTGGAAACTTCAAAAGTGAAATGAACACTAACTTACCATCCATGAACCATTTGCCATCAGAGGATATATAAGCTTTCTTAATTACAAGATTCAAATCAATGAGAATTTGAATTGCATCAAGTAAACTACCATGTCTTCTTGCACTAATAACCTATAAATTACATCAAAACAGAAACTATTATTAATTATTATCAAATTGAAAACTTTTTAAAATTAAAATGAAAAACAAAATGATTCCTTATTAATGTCACCTTGACTAGAGTAGCAGTTGAGCACACGACATTGTCAATAACAACCCTGTTTCACACACAAACGTCAAAAATTGAAAAACATGCATGAAAATTGGGAACAAAACATTCTAGATGGAGAAATTAATGCTAGAGCCTAGAAGAGATAAGAACAGAAAAGTCAAAAATAGTATACAAAAAACATTGACTAAAAAAGTCAAGAAAATATTTAAAAATGAAAATATTAAAATGAATTATTGCAACCAAGCAAGATAAACCGTCATAGACAAAGAACATTCTTGCTTGCTGAAATAAACCTCTGCTGGAGTAAAACAAACAAACCAATAAAAACAACACATCAAAAATACTAACAAATGTTTTCAAACAAAAAAAAAAATCTCATCATTCAAAATACTTGATCAAAGATTAAACAAAATTAACCAAAAATAAATAAATCTAAAACTAGATGTTGAAGAGAAAATGAACAAACCTTGGTGTGCTCATCCTTATTAAGAGCTTCTCATATTCATCCGTACAAGCAGGCCACTCCATAGCTTTGTTATGATCCGAGAAACCGTAACCTTTTTATCTGCTAAAACCTCCTCAACCGTCACAAATAACCTTAACAAAACTCAAACTGTGTTGTCTCTTTGATGTGCGATCTGAGTGTGCAATACTCTCTTTTCTCTGTCACAAAGCACGTTTTGTTGTTCTTAACTCTTGCGCTTGTCTAAAGTTGCGACCTACTTATATATTTGGTCGTTGCGGGTTTTGATTATTTTGAAATTTGAAATGAAACAAGTTGTAGTAAAATATAAGAGGAAGGTGTGGGTGTTTAATGGAACACAACACACATTCAAATCACATGGCGTGAGTAGCGCGTGTAGCGTTGACTCCTACTACGATTTTGTGCTGTTTCACACCACATTTGATACTTATCATAAGTGGTTTTTTGGCCGTCTGATTGATCGTGTGGTTAATATGTTTGATCAAGTAATAAAGAAAGATGCCACGTGTATAGGTGAGCACATAGGAAATGGTATGTGGCAGTTTGGGTGGGGCCCTTGTTGCTTGTGATTGAGGGTGGAATTTTAGCGACCCAAATTATGGTCTCCGCACGTTAACACCGGTTTTATCGGCTTTCACTGTCTCTGTCACTTACTTGATTTTTGCCGTTTTCTTGTACTTCTCTTTCTAGTCGTGCCTTTCATAATCAAATTTTATGTAGCTCTTAGCCTCTTGCATTGATAGGGTTAGTCATCTCCAATTCAAATATTTTATTTTCGTTGTTTAAACCTTTTTTTTTGGATACAAATAGTGCTTGTAGAATTACTGTGAGTTTACTAAAAACACCATACATCACTATTTGTAGAATTACTAAGAGTTTAATAAAATAAAGACATGTCATTTAGCAATAACAAAGAGAATTATACCTTCATGTTAGAGGGAATGTCATTTAGCAATAACAAAAGAGTTATTGGTAGGAGTATTGATATAAAGTTGAGAAACAAACACTCTTTTGAGTGATACAGCACTTGTTCACCTAAAATTTAAGGTGATATGTGAGTACCACTTGTTCACCTAAAATTTAAGGTGATATGTGACTAGGTTCTTCCACTTATATATATTTATATATACTTAAGTCTCCACATTTTTATACAATGTAGAACTATTTTCCCACTTCCTCACACTTGTTATATTATTCCAACACTTCAATGATTTAATTCTTTTACTAAGTTGAATACTATACACCATCGATTTCTTTTAAAATTCTATGACAATTAGAGTATTTGTTCACTGGGTGTTATTATAGGATTGTAGTGCTTCATCTCAAATCTTTCCAAGATTTCACCAACATATCTTTTTTGATGCATCTCGCACCTCTACCACACCGTTTTGAAATCCATTGTCAAGGAAGTAGAAGATGTGGCCAAGAGCACATGTTTCAAACTTTTTCATTATAGTATTTCCCTTCAACTCATTGGGATGGCAAATTTGAAGAATGAATATGGATTAGATTATTAATGATTAGACCATTAACCACTAAAATTTTCTAAAAAATATGCAATTTAATTCATCCATTAAAGTTAAAATTCATCCAATCTATCCATTAATATTATTTTAAGGGATAGTTATTCATCCATCCAAAAAATTAATTTAAAATTTTAAATATATTTATTTTTAAAAAAATTGTAAAAAACTCAATTTACTGTATTTCAATAACAAATGGATCTTCTGTATTTCTGACATAAACTCAATTTTTTGTATTATCACAAAAAACTCAATTTTTTGTATTTCAATAAAACATAATTTTTTATATTTCTGAAGAAAAAAACTCAACTTTTTCGTATTTATGCAAAAACTTGAATTATTGTATTTCTATCAAAAAAAACTCGATTTACTATATTTTCAAAAAAAACTCAATTTACTATATTTCTATAAAAAACTTCATTTTTTGCATTTCCATAAAGAAAACTTGATTTACTATATTTCTGTAAAAACTACTTGATTTACCGTATTTCTGTATAAAAAAAATAGGATTTATTGTATTTCTTTAAAAAAAAAATGATTTTCTGTATTTCTGTAAAAAAAAACTTGAATTATTGTATTTTTTGCTAAAATCTCTATCTATTGTATTTCTTTAGGAAAAACATGATTTACTATATTTCCTCAAAAAACTCAATTTACTTAATTTCCTTAGAAAAACATGATTTACTGTGTTTCTACAAATAACTCAATTTAATGCATTTCTGTAGAAAAACTCGATTTACAGTTTTTCGGTAAAAAAAATTAGATTGACTGTGTTTATATAGAAAAACTTGATTTAATATAGTTTCGCAAAGCAAAAACTTTAACGATTGTATTTCTGCAAAAAAAAAAAAAAAAAAACTTAATTTACTGTATTTTTAGAAAAAAAACTCGATTTTATATATTTTCGATAAAAAAAAAACACGATTTTATGTATTTTTGTAAAAAAAAATAGAAGTTACTGTATTTCAATAAAAAAGAATAGGAGTACCATATACATGGAGGGAGCAAGAAGTTTTAAATTGTGGGGGCAAAATTTATTAATTTGTTATACTAAAAAATATATTTCCTCTATTTTAAAATGAATTTCATTTAAGATTTTATCACATAGATTAAAAAATGTCATAAACTCATAATAGAACAATAAGATATTACACTTTTACTAAATTAACCTTATAGTGTATTGAATAATAATTAAAAGACAATTGAAAAAATGACAATCATTTCTCCATTGAAAAATAAGAATGATTATGACATTCATTTTTAAACAAATTTAATTATTAAAATAACACTCATTTTAAAACAATATAATATGTTATTTATAAATGAATATTATAATTTATTATAGTTTAAAAAATATTCATGATTTTCTTTTTTTTACTTATAATATACTTCATAGATCATTAGTTTTTCTATAATTCTAAGAATTTAAAATAAAAAAGATAAGATAAAAACATATTGTATATTATAACTTTTTATCATTCAGAATTTAATAGATTATTTTAGAGTAAATTTTGAAATGAAATAAATATTGAATGCAGTACGTCGTTGTTAGTATTACTACGGGAGTAGCATAATTTTAGTGGGGGCATGAGCCTGCATAGTGTGGTATGTAGCTCTGTTCCTGGCCGTATATCTGTAAAATAAATTGTAGTTTCGTCAAAAACTTCAGTTGCTGTATTTTTTGTAAAATAAAAAATTCAATTTAATGTTTTTCCTTCAAATCACTCGATTTACTGTATTTCCTAAAAAAACTTGATTTATTGTGTGTCTGCAAATAGTTTGATTTACTATATTTTTGTAGTAAAATTTGATTTACTGTATTTCTTCAAAAATTGGATTTGCTACATTTCCATTAAAAAAAACTCGATTTACAGTTTTTCGGTAAAAAAAACTAGATTTAGTGTATTTACATAGAAAAATTCGATTTATTGTATTTCTGCACACAAAAAAACTCGATTTATTGTATTTCCAAAATTGGATTTATTGTATTACCATTAAAAAAAGATTTTATGTATTTTAGTAAAAAGTAGTCAAGTTAGTGTATTTTCGATAAAAAAACTCAATTTACTGTATTTCTACAAAAAAAAACTCAATTTAATGTATTTTTATAGAAAACTCAATTTACTGTATTTCTGTAATTCCGTAAAAAAACCTAATTTACTCTATTTCTGCTAAAAAATTGATTTACGATACTTCCGTATAAAAACTCAATATACTATGTTTTCCCATAAATAGAATTTACTATATTTCTACATAAAACTCGATTTACAAAGTTTCCATAAAAAAACTTGACTTTCTGTATTTCTACACACACAAAAATGAGTCAACTGTATTTTTGTAAGAAAATGACTTTTTGTATTTCGGTATATAACGCGATTTTGCTATTTTTCTGCACACAAAAAAAACATGATTTACTGTATTTTGTGAAAACTGGATTTGCTGTATTTCCACGATAGATTTACTATATTTCTATTAAAAAAATTGATTTATTGTATTTCTACAAAAAAAAAAAACTGGTTTAACTGTATTTTTATAAAAATGATTTTTTATATTTTCGTAAAATCATAATTTACTGTATTTTTGTTAAAAAATTTCGATTTACTACATTTCCAAAAAATAATTGATTTTCTGTATTTCCCTAAAAACACGATGGTCTGTATTTCAAGAAAAAAACTAGATTTCCTATATTTTTTATTAAAATTCAATTTTCTGTTTTTTTTACAAAAACTCGGTTTTTCGTATTTTTGCAAAAAAAAAAATCATTCTATTTACGGTAAATCCAAAAAAACTTGATTTTCTATATTTCAAGTTTTTTCGTATTTTTTGTTTTTCTAAAATAGATCAATATTTTTATTTATCGGGAAAATTGATTATTTTTTTATTTCTGGATAAACATAATTTAATGAATTTAAAGTATATGAACAAAAGCTCCATTTGATTATTCAAATATGTTAGATGGATTGGATCAATTTATGCATATAAATGGATGAATGTTATCCAATCCATTAATTTAATTTTTATGTAATAGATGAATTTGATAAATTTTTTAGTGGATGGATCGAATAGATTTTGTTTTAATGAATTTAATTGTCATATAATTCACCAATGTAATTTACATTGTTACATGTGATTAGTATTTCATCTATATAGAGGTATAATATATTGAGTCATTTGTTTCTACCATTTCTTACGTACAAACCATGTTCATATACACATTTTATGGGGGACTCATTTGTTTCTACCCTTTCTTATCTACAAACCATGTTCATATTCATATACACACTATGTCGAAGGACAATTTCACTTAGAAACTTATATATGATTTTGTTTCATGACTTTGGTACATGATATTAACCATCTAGTGATTTCCTCAATTTTGTACTTTTGATTTCTGAATCGTCACCTCAAAATTGAGAGGTTGTGCAACAAACACCTCTTAATCTAGAGGTTGATTTCAAAATATGGATTTTACATCTATTTGATAGAAAGAAAAATTATTGACTAATAGGTTTTTCCACCTGACTTAACTTCTTACAATTGACTACTTTATCCTTCTCATATATAACACTAATATAATTCTATTTTATTAATTAAAATAATTAAAATTAATTATTTTAATTATCTAAAATTATTAAAAATACTCAATATCTCTTTAATTCTCACTATACCACACATATCATCGCATCTGACACCATATTCATCAAAACATCATATAAATTTGCGATTAAATCACAATATTCATAATTAAATAAATAATTTAATTATTTTGGGGTGTTACAGTAGCCGTTATGATTAAAGGGAAGATCTCATTCGAGAACTTGGCTATTTTTTATTATCCCAAAGTTTAATGATAGGCCTTTCTAGCTCTCCAGTCGAAGTTGCTCCCTATTATTTTCTCACAGTTGCTCTGAGATTATTTTTCTTAAGGTTCCCTTGGATGGATGTTTTCTCTCGAAAAACCACCAGTAATGAATTTGATATTCTAGAAATGTCATTTCCAATATTCATATTCTTCATTGCTACTATCATTTTTCCCTAGCTCTAGGCATAACCTCTATAGCTTTCTTGGGAGACAATTTTTCTTTGCGAGGATATCGTTTCTTCCTTGTAAATTCTTCTCACCCTCTACGAACTCTCCAAAATTTTCCCTCGAAGTGTTCAAAGAGGTGTAGGCAGAGAACTTGTATCGGTTTATGCATCCTTTGTATTCTCAACGTCGGTTGTTGTCTTTTTCCAACGTCGAGTGCGTATATGGAGTTCCTGGCTCCCTAGCCCATTTCTCCTTTTCAGCAAGAAGATCTTCTTTGTAATTTATATATCTTTGTTCTCTATTCAAAAAATCACTTAAGTTACAGGCTCCTTTGAGACCCAACTTTTCTTAAAACATACAATTTGGCCTCAACCTCATCTTGAATATCTAACATTTTAATTTGTCAGTTATTCCTCCTACTAACATTACATTTTTTGAATTGATCAATATACTTAAGTGAGGTTTCCTTCTTTCTCCGTGTGGCCCCACTGAGTACAACCATGGTTGTAGGTTTATGCTTTTGGACAATAAATTGGGCGGTGAAGGAGTCACATATATCATTCCACAAATTTACACTCATATTTTGGAACGGTTTTGAACCATATCATCACGGATCCCACGAGGGCCGATGCAAAGAGATTGTATTTCACAGTCCATTGGGCGTGGTAGTAATCTAGCATATTATATAAATGTTTAACATGTTTGTCTAGATCTTCGATTTCGTCGTAACTTTGTAGCTTTAGAGTTTTCTTTAAAGACCTCAATATTTTTTTGTCGAGGATGCGGATTGACAACAAGTTTTTCTTTTGCTATGGAGATGAAGTTAGATATCATGTTTTTTCCTTCTTCAAAAATGGTGTGTCGGTGAATGACGAGGATAACAAACTTTATGATGAGTATGGATAACATTGCTTCCTTCAGAATCAGGCAAAGAATTTTTATGTCCTCAATGTCGATTGTGAGAAGGTGGTCATGAGACCTCCCTCAATGGTACAATTGTGCTAATGGGAATTAACTTTGGTGTGGTGGCTTGGTATTGATGGAGTGTATTGAAGGTTATCTTCAATCTTGTGAATTCTATCGGCCAAGAATTATGATTCATGTTGGTGTAATATGTAGTAGACATTGCTCGGTAAGTAGGTGCCTCGTGTACTTCAAGATTTTCTTGCATCAAGTGAAGGCTTGGGAGAATTTCTTGGTTTGGTACAATAAAGAGGTCAAGGTGATGATTTGTCCTAGCAAACTTATTATATAGGTCGGAAGAACGAGAAAGCTTGAAATGCTCATTGACCAGCTCATAGTGGAACAAAATCTTGTTGCGTAGAGCTAGATAGAGATTCCACTAGAATTGAATTATCTTCCACCGGATAAGGGGGAATATGTGGAGATTTAGCAGCTTTAGTGGTTGCAATAGTAGCTTGTCATTGGGTGGAAGATTGAGTGACCTTGGATGTCAACATACTCGATGGATCTAATAATAGATTTTTCTAGAATGAGATTGAGGCTTAAAGAAAGGAGATCAATGATTTGGATCTTTGGTAGAGAAACAATGATTTTTTTGTGAAAATTAGTGGAAGTCAGAAGTCGATTCTCACATACAACGTCATTGTTTGATTAGGATATAGAAATAAAATATAAGGTGGTAGATTTTTGTCTCACTGCGTTGAACAATGTCTAACTAGAATATAAACTAAATAACAAAATAGGTGCATTGTCTAATAAATTTAATTATTAAAAAAAAAAAGTTGATCCAAATAAAGTTTGAAAAAACTCTACTTATATTTTAATTTTATATTTAAAGATTATAAAAAAGATGTTATTTTTTCTGAGAAAAAGAGAGCATATTTTTATCAATTTAGTCGGTTTTCACTAATTTAATAACTTATCTGGTCCAACAATTAAATTAGACCGATAATCCTTTTGATTCATATTTCGATTGGTCGGTCTAATACGATTTTTAAAACATTGTAATCACCTCTTAAATTTCTCTTTCACTTTTATATCTATTAATCCTTTTTATTTGATAAATAATTAAAATTATATATTACTTTAAAGAAATAATTTATTTGATACAATTAAAATTATATATTACTTTAAAGAATATTATTTCTTATTTTTTAATATAATTTAATTTATAATTTCTTTTTATGTTTAACCACGTAAGTTTTTTATATTTACTCACACTAATATATAATTTCTGTTTTCGCCCCTGTCTAAATGGCTCTGTTAAATATTGAGATAGAGCAATATATCAATCGATGATTGTCTATTTAGGTTTAGGCAACTAAAATGAGGCCAACTAGCTAAAAGAAATCATGATAAAACTTAAGTAGTTCAATTACTAATTTAAATTGCAAACATATTAAAAATATATGTTTCACATCATAAAAAAATTAGATCTAGACGAGAATGAATCTCTTATCTTATAATGGTTGGAATAAATATATGTCCACTTCACAACATGACATTGGAACTACTTAATTAGGTCCTCAATTAAATTAAGCAGAATATTCTGGTGTTTATCCGCAAATCACAATACTATTCTTTTAATGTCATTCTCTATCGTAAAAACAAAACTACTCTTTTGAAATTATTTATTTAAAAAGTCAAAATATAGATCTTATATATTTAAGTATCTATGTTCCATAATTATTTCAAATTAATATTTATTTGCTAATGAATAGTTTTTAAATTATGCACGATATATCTGTTTGTTTATAAAGAATGAAATAACTAAAAACTACAGTGATGGTCTTTGCTTATTGATGAGTACAACTGTACAACCTCATGAGAATGCACGCCTTCATGTCTATGTTTTTTAATTAATACAATGACATATACTATCGTTTGACAATAATAATCTAAGAGGATTTTAAATTTGACATAAAATATTCATATTTTATTTTTGTGGCAAGGTAGCAGATTGGAAGCAGTGGGGGTAGTTGTGTTGTGTTGTATCACATGCAGTGCAAGGCAGGCTGTCAGAAAACACGTTCCATGTTGGCTACATTGTTTTACTTCCCAACCAAAAACCGGCTCCTAGGAGAAACGGGTGTCGTTAGTGTTGGTTAGTGGTTACCGCCTTCGGTAACTAACTATATTACTAAATTAGATTTATTTAAATTAGACCATTTTTGGTCATCTAATTTCAAAATTTTAAAGTTTAAGATCATCTGATTAAAAAGTCAGATTTTTGATCCCTCAAGTTTATTATAGTTGAGATTTTTGCAGTCCCCCTTCATCTGACTATGAATTTGAAGACTTGGCAAGGAAATTTTTAGTCATGTCATACATTCTAAAATTAAATAATTTATTATTCTAAACACATTAAAAATTATTTTTTAAATATTCCAAAAATTATGTTAAATAGAATTTGGGATGAGTGCCCTAATTCACCAGCAACCTCTCCACGAGCTCCTCATCCACGAGCATCTCATCCACGAGCAATCTGTCATTCGTCCTTCATCGTGCATACAATCCTTCATCTCAGTTCGTCAACAACACAATGTCTCGGAAATCAGTCTCTTCTACTAGCTACATGAAACGTTTTGTGAGAAACGAATGTTTCTGTGGAGTTGATGCTCCGTTGATGACGGCGTGGACGGAATCAAACCCTGGACGTCGCTTCTATGGGTGTGGAATGTACAAGGTATGTTTTATGTTTCTTGAAAATTCATTACTCACATGTATGCCTAAAGATGCAGCTTCTGAAAATTTCTCTTCTCCATTGTTGCAGCTTCAAGGTTTTAAGAAGTGCAGCAATTTCGTTTGGTTGGATGAGGAGATGAACTCAAGGGCTAAGGAAGTAATTTCTGAGTTACTATGCAATTTGGATGAAGTTTTATGCCAATTCTTTGGCTTTCGTCCTACATGTTTCTTTATCAGACTTATTATGACTTTATTGGCTACTTCCACTTGATCATTTGCTTAAGCATAATAAGGCGTTGACGTGAGTAACTTAATCCCATTTCTTGTGCAAACTCTTGCATTTTTCGCCCTGTGAAGACTGAACCCTGATCTGTTGTGATACTTTCGGTATTCGAACACAGAAATTATTTGCTCGGATAAATTCCATAATAGCCTCTTGATCAACATTCACTAGAGGAATTGCTTCGACCCACTTTGTAAAATAATCTATACCCACAAGGATATATTTCTGACCTTTGGATGATGTTGGTCGTATTTCACCAATTAGATCTAATGCCCATCCTCTAAAAGGCCAAGGCTTAACAATTGAATGTAACTCACTTGCAGGAGCATGTTGAATGCCTGCATGAACTTGGCATTCTTCACATCCTTTAGCGAATTCTATGCAATCTTTGAGCATAGTGGCCAATACATTCCATATCGAAATAGCAACCATTTCATTTTATGGTCTGCTTGATGTGCCCCACATGCCCCACTCTACACACTGGACAAGGCTAAATACGCTTCGTTTTCTCCTAAACACTTGAGTAAGATTCCTTCTAGGGTTTCTTAAAAAGCTTGTTCCCTATTAGCACATAAGACAATGCCCTGTATTTGATCTTTTTCTCTGTAGTTACTGAAGGTTCTTTCAAGTAATTTATTATGGGACTTCACCAATTTGTATCTGCCAAAGTATCCATACTTAACACCTCGAATTCTTTTTGACTTGCATAGCCAAGTTTCGAATTATCTAAGTCTAATGGTGATAATTTGGTAGCCATTATTCTACCTCTTGTTTCTATGAGGTATTGAAGTTTTTCTTTGGATGTCTTATATCCTGAGGCTATTTGAGCCAAGTCATTCGCCTCCTGATTATCAATCTTGGGAATATGTTCTATATCCACATATTCAAACTTCTTGAGTAATCTGTTAGCAATAACAAAGTACATGATTAAATTTTCTTTGATACATTTGTATTCTTTGGTTATTTGTTTGATGACCAGCTCTGAGTCTCCTCTAATTTCGACTCTGGTTGCCCCCAGTTTCAACAAAACTTCAAGTCTAGCTATCAATGCTTCATACTCAGCTTCGTTGCTCGAACAAGGAGGCCCTTCTAACTTGTACTTGAATTTTGTCGAAATTCCTTCAGGAGAAATTATAAGTACTCCAACCCCACTTCCGTTTTTATGTGTTGATCCATCGAAGGATAATTTCCATGGGTGAATCTCAACATAATCTAACGCGAAGTCCTCACTCACCGAGTGATCCACTATGAAATCTGAAACTACTTGCCCTTTCATAGCTTTTAAAGGCTTAAAGGCTAAGTTATACTCAGCGAGCGCTAAAGCCCATTTGCCAATCCTGCTGTGCATGATTGGTTTTGAAAGCATATGTTTAATAACATCAAAGTGAGATGAAACGTAAACATCAACTGATTTAATGTAATATTTAAGTTTGGTACAAGAGAAATACAGACAGAGACATAGTTTTTCTATGCTACTATACCTAGTCTCTGCTTTATTTAGGACCCTACTAATATAGTAAATGGCTCTTTCGACGCCATCATCGTTTTCTTGGGCCAACATACTACCTATAGTTACATTGGAGGCAGAGATATACAGTCTCATTGGATTGTCTTTAGAAGGGGGTGCAAGTATAGGAGGATGCATCAAAATAGGCTTTGATTTTCTCGATGCCTCCTGATGCTGCGTCGTCCATTCGAAATGCCCTTGATTGAGACGGAGGAGAGAAAGCCCGAGTTCGCCCACTCAGATTAGATATGAATCTCCTCAAAAAGTTGATTTTACCTAATAGAGATTGCAACTCTTTCTTTGTTGATGGAGGTTTCGTCTCCATAATAGCCTTCGTCTTGTTCAAGTTAATTTTGATCCCCTTCTTGTGGACCACAAAGCCTAGGAAATCCCCAGCCTGCACAAAGAAAGCACATTTAAGAGGATTCATTTTTAAGCCATGTTTTCTCATTCTTTCGAATGATTGGCAAAGGTGATTCAAATGATCCTCATCAGAAACAGATTTAACTACTATGTCATCTATATAAATCTGCATAAATGATTCAATGAAATCATGGAAAATGGTATTCATTGCCCTCTGATATGTTGCCCCAGCATTTTTCAGTCCAAAGGGCATAACTACCTATTCATAAGTGCCTAAGGCGCCTGGACATCTAAATGCAGTTTTAGGAACATCATCCTCAGCAATGAAAATTTGATTATACCCAGAGTATCCATCTAACATACTCAGGTATTCAAAACCTGCAGCAGAATCAATCAACATTTCTGCTATGGGCATGGAATATTCATCTTTTGGGGTTGCTGCATTCAAATCCCTAAAATCTATGCAAATTCGTAAAGAACCATTTTTCTTAATAACAGGTAATATGTTAGCAAGTCACTCTACGTACCTTGTGGTCTTGATAAACTTGCATCGAAGGAGCCGTTCTACCTCTGCCTTTATTTTTGAGAGGATTGCTGGGGCGGACTGTCTAGGCATCTACTTGATGGGCTTCTTGTCACCCTTGATTGGAAGCCTATGTTCCACCAGTTCCCTCTTTAAACCAGGCATTTCGTCGTAGTCCCAGGCGAAGCAATCTCTATTTTGTTTGAGCATTTTGATCACCTTGCTTTTAGACTGGGACTGAGTTTCGCACTGATGTACGTAACTCTTTTTTCGACACCATCTCCAATATCAACCTCCTCTAATGGGTCTTGTGCCAGCATTTTAGCATTTGTTGACTCTGGATCTTTTTCAAACCCCAAGGGCTCTTGATCATAAATGGCATATAGTCGTTGATCTATCAGTTTGGAGGTTTGTCCATCACAGGGTGGGGGTGAGTAGTTTCCCTCAGGACTTGCTATTTCTTTTTTTGTTTTTTCTTTTTTATCTATGGCTTCAACAACCATGTTCTGTATTTCGGCTTCGAGAGCCGTCTTTCGTTTGTTCTCAGCCAGATAGGCCGAAATCTTTTTGTAGTAACTTGATTCAGTCATATTGATCTTCGCTTCCCCAGCCAGTTGGTCGTATCGTCGAAGTTTCTCCATCCCATTGGAATCCATTGGGACGAAGGGTTAAAGAGTAGTAAGCGTTCTCATTGGGCTCGAAATATTCCTTAGGTGGGTGACATGGCCCTATGTTGGCCATGTTTCGATCGAAGCTTCCTTTATCCACATTGTTGACCTCTGTCATATAGTAACTTTGGTCTACTTCTATGTTTTCGACAATTCCATCGTCTCTCCATAATACCAACCTTTGATGCATCGAAGAAGGCACTGCTCCAATTCCATGAATCCATTCCCTGCCAAGCAACAGATTGTAGTTTGCCTTCGCAGCTATGACCATAAACATTGTTGGTCTTGTGAGGGAGCCAACTGTTAAGTTGACTTGTATTACTCCCAAAGTCTTACAAACCTTTCCTTCATAGTTCGAAAGCACCATGTTGTGAGGTCGAACATCTGAATCATGCATGCCTATCCTTTTTAACATGAATCGAGGCATCAAATTAACAGCAGCTCCACCATCCACCAGAACTTTGTTCACACCATGTTGTTCTACCTTTGCCCTAATGAATAAAGGTTTTAAATGGTTCTTCATTCCTTCATTTGGTTTCTCGAAGAACGCGTTTTGCTCTTCGACCGCTCCATTGTTCATCACATAATAACACATTGGCCTATGTCTGGCCATTTCGTCCTCATCAATCTCCTCACCAATGTAAACTTCTGTATCCTGATTATACTCACAGGGCAGCATCGAAACTACATTGCAGTTTGCATTAAAGAAGGGTTCCTCCTCCTATTCGAAGTCATCATTCATCAAGTCCTCTTTATTTGCAGCCTCCTTCTGTGTCTTCTTTTCTTCAATGTCTTTCTTTGGTGAAAAAAGCTTCCTGGACACTAGGGGTTTGCCCCTAGTCTGGGTTACTGATGTTGGGTTATTGGTACTAGATTCTCCTATCTCCATGGGCTTCGAATCCCTTTCAGCTTTTTTGTTTCTCTGGTGTCTACTCCACTGAGAGCGAGACATTGGATTTTTGCCTTTGTAATTCTCCAATATTATTTCTTCCCTCCTGTTTGAATTGAACTGTTTCCTGTAAGCCATCGCAGTCCTACCACCTTGGTCATAGCTTCGCCATTTCCCTTTTCCCTTATCAGCCTTCACCTGCAGCCATCTATCAGTGGGGATTTCTGTAGGTAGTTTGAAAGAAACTATCTTTGCTCTCCTGGGATAAGGGCTATCTGGCCTTATTGGCATGGTTTTGCCAATGTTAGCAGGATTCGAAGGCATCCTACCTTGGTGTCCCCAGCCTGATGCAAACGGAATTCTCTCGAACACTTCAGCCATTTCTCTATCATACACCGCTGCACATCTGGGACATATTAAACATTTCGTTCCAATCTTGTGGCAACGAACCAAGAATTCGAGCAGACTCTCATCAGCTTTTGGATAAACTCTGTATAGTTGGTTGTCTTGCCTCCAGTTGACCCCTGTTCGTTCACGCTGGACCCTTTCGAACTCAGCAGCAATTCTGGGGTTGCAGATGATGCTCCACCTTGGGCAGAGCAACTTATCCTGGTTTTTCTTATGACAATGAAAGAGATATTCGCGCAAACTTGTGTCCTTTCTAGGTAAGTTATCCCTTCTTTTCTCTCTCTCTTTCTCCAAACAGCGTTCCACTTCTTCCGTTTCAGCGTTGGGCTGTTCGAAGTCCACCATATTCACTCCCAATGTCTGCCCATCAAAAATTTTAACCTCGTCGAACTTCATCCTGAGACCATCAGTAGCCTCAGTCAAATCTTTGTCAGCAACAAGTTTGCCATCAGTAGCTTGTATTGCTTCCCTTAGTAACTTCGCTTTGAGCACTTTTGGGAGGCCATCAGTAGCCTCTTTTTCGTTCCTGATCAAGATGAAATCCCCATCTTCTTTGAATTCCACTTTCGACTGAACCTTCCTCTCAGCAATCTCCACTACATTGATATCCAGAGGCTCAACATAGTTGGTCTCCACCATCAGCAACGGATCCGTATCAACTTTCATTGGATTCTTCCCCTTATCTGAGAACTTCAGCCTGCCATCTTTGATTGCATTTTGTATCAGATCCCTGAAAAGAAAATATTGTGAGGTTTTATGGCCTAAAAAGTTGTGATATTTACAAAAACCCCTCTTCTTCCTTTGTTCCAATGGCGGAATCTTAAGGTTAGGAGGAACGATTAACTGGCCATCTTTAACAAGCAGATCAAATATTTCATCACATTTAGTTATATCAAAAGTATATATTTTCTTAGGGAATTTATCATTCCTTTCACTTTCGACAGGATCCTTTCCATTGGAAGGAAGCAGAACTTTCCAAGCATAAGGGGGCGCTTCCTTTAATTCTGCAAGATCTATTTCGAACTGATCGAAATCGTAAGGGTCTTGAGAATCATCAATGTTCTCCCCTTCAGCCTCTATGTAGGCTATCCTTTCTTTCTTATGATTCTTACTAGCCCTAGCTTTTTCAGCTTTTAATCTTTCGACCTGACGAACTCTGTCTGCTAGTTGGGCCATATCTCTAAGATATTGTGTATCCAATTTCTTTTGAATGGAATAATCTAGGCCCCCAACAGCCATTTCGACCAATTCGTGTTCAGGAACTACTGTGAAGCACCTAGACTTTAACAAACGAAACCTATTCAAATAATCATCTATTGGTTCCGTGAATTTTCTCTTGATGCTTGCTAATTCTTTCAGACTAATTTTAGACTGACCCATGTAAAATTGTTCATGGAAAAGTCTTTCTAAATAAGGCCATGTGTCCACAGATCCAAGGGTTAGGGTGGTGAACCAAGTAAAAGTGTTCTTCGTTAGAGAACTTGGGAAGTATTTTATCCTAAGATTTTCATTATTCTCTATATCTCCTGCTTCGGTTAAATATCTCGCTATGTGTTCCACTGTTGATTCACTCGTGTCTCCAGCAAATTTCGTGAATTTAGGGACTTTAAAACCCCTGGGTAATTCTGTTTGCAGAACATAGTCTATAATAGGAGATGTGTAATTTGGCCTCCTAAATCCTGAATTTAAACCATTCTGGGCCATTATTCTTTCGATCATGGTGGTGAGGTTATTTTCTGCCACTAAGTTGTCATTTCTAATTCTATGAACAATTTCATCTGCATTTTGGTCCCTATTCACCACCATTATGGGTCTAGGATTTTCGTCCTGAATTTCCTGGTTCCTTAATCTTGCCCCTACATTTCTCTCTTCGACCACTTGTATAGGGGGTCGAATTTGTTCGATTATGGGTTCTCCGTTTCGAATCACCACTGGGTTTTTCCTACGTCTTGCAGGCGCATCAGGGGCACCAAAGAAATATGCTATTCTTGCCATCTGGGCTGCATTTTCTTGGTTTGTTCTATTTATATTCTGGATAAGGGGACCAAAAATAGCATTCACTTCACGGGCTAGGATTCCTACCATATCATGATTGCTATCGTCCATCTGTTGCCTAAGCGTTGACTGACTATTAGTTGTAAGGGTAGGCAATTAGGCAAGGTTTCCTAGATTCTAGGAATTTATACCCAAATATCATCCCTGAACCAAACCCTTGGCCTGGGGACGAAGTCGATGCATTATGTAAACCTGCCATAAACGAAAGTGGCATTCCGTATAGAGGGTTTCTGAGTCTCAAAGGCTCGAAGCCTGGAGGCCTAGTAGGGGTCGAATACTGTTAATTTTCTATGTATGGCATAGTTTGCATTGATGACACGTTAGATGGTATTTCTAATGTACTTACTGGGACCGTATTTGAACTGCCAACAGGGATGGTATTGGAGGCATCAATCGAATTTGAAACGATTGTTGCAGCCCCCTGTGGGGGATTTTGTCCCCTATCTTGGTTAGTTGTGTTAACCATTGTTTTGGTACGTTGTTTTCTGGGTATATATGGATTATTATTCTTTATTTTGCCGCTTCGAAGGTTCATATAACGAAACACGCTCCAAACTCAGAAGATCCTAAAATTTCTAATAGGTTTGATAAAAAAAAGTTTTTATTATGACACTGTCCCACTGGGCGTGCCAATTTGTTTACAGTGATTTCTAGTAAACAACCGCTAGTCTTCCAATTTACTGATTATTATTGGTTACTTGCAAGATCGACTAGATTGATCCTAGGACACATGTGTCATAACTTATTTCCATGTTCATACCCATTATCTTGATAAATTTATATTGTGTGTGAATGTAGAATGTAAGACTCTTAGGAAATCTCTCTAAGATTGCCTATGGAAATATACTGACAGAATGTATAAAAGAAAGGCTTCGAATTTAAACTTAAGTTTTAACAATTGAATGTAAGGATAAGGATTTTCTGAGAATATAAAGGTTTCTGGAAACATAAAGTGCTTGAATGGAAAGACGAAGTAAAAGTGTAGTTTCTTAAAGAAATAAATGAGTTCGAAAGCAAGTAAAACAAGAACATGAAAGGGAAATCGAAAGATTCTAAGGGCAGAAATACTGTAAAAGTGAAAGAAATATAAAAAGACTTGGATTGAAATTATAAAGAACTATGATGTTCAGTACGTACATCTTGTCTTTTGACTCGTTTCCCTTAAATCACGGTATTTTGAGTGTTTGAGATTTTTTAGTACATGAAATGAACACCCTGAATCTAACATAAAAACACCTATTTATAGTGTCTCGACCCTAACGGTCCTAATCTAAAATCATGTCACGTTCGAAGCATGTAGGCTTCTTACGTTTACTGACTTCCACGCGTCTTCTAAAAATGGCGCTCTTATTTGAAATTTGAATCATGTGCCAGCGAAGCGTTTTGCTAGTTTTCTTCAATTCGAACTAAATCACTTGCTTGAACCATTCCAATTCTGGTACATTCGCACAAAGGAACTCTTTATATTTTGAACACTAAAAATCCTAAATCGAAATCCATCATCTATTATTGGAAATTGAAGAGTCCTTTAGAACAATGATTCTATATTTCCAACCAGTATTTGTTTATTGATATTAACCTCTTTATATGTTTGTTCGAAATGTCCCTTTGATATCCAACAATTGGTTTATAACTAGTACATCATAATCCGGAAAGATCGAATCCGATCACATCCCAGTGGAACCACCGAGCCTTTGGCATGAACAGATCAAAAATCTCTCGGGAGTGGTTAACATGCTTTAAAGCCTTCCTTTTCTGAAACAAAAGAATTCAACGAAAATAAATCAAGAGGAACCATATTTTTGAATAAAAATTATAAAATGAAAAAGTGGAACCAAAAAAATACATGCCCATCTCAGACATAGCGAGCGACATGATCCTGATAATAAATTAGGAGAGATGTGTCATATGGCCCTCCTGGATAACACTGCTCTATCTCCGCACGTTCTTTAGCATCATCGCCCAGTACCTCAACATTTCGGCATTCTCCGCTTGGCCTCCTCGATTACCTGCTCATGTGCACTAGAGATAGACGCCTCATGCAGACAACTCCTCTGTGACGGTGTATAAGGATAAGTTATTTCCAACTGTTCCCTATGTACCCGACCCCGTCCATGAGGCCAGTTAACTTGTTGTTCATGTCGTTCTCAACGAGCCAGGGCAGTCTGATTTGGTCTGCCTTGTCTCAAACGCGCCATCTGACTCTGGTTGTCTGTCATTTCCTGAAATAAACCATTATAATTGTTAGGTTTTAAATTTAAACTAAGTCAATAAAAAATTCGTAAATGCACTTACAAATTCACCCATCCAAGATGAATTCGCAAGTGCACTTACGAAGTCCCTCCAGGGTCACTTCGCAGATGCCCTTGCGAAACCCCTACGTACAGAACTAGAAAACACTTCCCTAAACACCTAAAACTCCATTTTTTTTGTCTCCTATACAAGTACATTTAACCTATTCTATCTTCGTATACAATGTATTTCTATGACCTAACCTAATAATCTTTTAAAATTTTGCAATTTGAATAAATTTTTTTGAAGAAAACTTACACAAATTTGGAAATGGAGTTGATTCGAGTGGACTTAAAATGAGTTGAAATGAGAAGATGAACTTGAATGGAGTGAGTTTGAAGTAGTAGAAATGTTACAGTTTGGAGTAGAGAATTTGAAAATTAGATTTTTTGATATAAAATGGGTTGGGGTTATTTTGTACGTTTTGTTAAAACAAAACATAGACTTCGCAAATGCAATTACGAATTATACAAAATCAGGTGAATTTACAAGTGCACTTGCGAAGTCCACCTGCGAGGTGAATTTGCAAATGCACTTGCGAAACCTATGGTTGTTTTGAATTTTCTATCAAGAATAGAGAAGAACTCCACTAAATAAAAAAATAAATTCCAATAACGATTTGTTGAAACTGAACACTAATATAAAATTTAGAGAGAAATCCCTTATTGAATTGAAAGCAAACTGTTGGCTATATAGCCTTACAAATTGAAAATTGAAACACCCCCACGTTTCGCTAGAACGTGGAATGAGTCACTGAGATAAAGATTCTAATTCCTATTCAAGTACTGCCACTTCCCTAAAGAATAGGACATTACTTAACAGACTGTCAAACATAAAACAAATAAATATTAAAGAATAAATATTGTAAATCTAACAATTCAGTTGTGGTTGTTTGTCAATCCCAAAATTATCGAATAACTTATTTATATTGATACTTTTAACCTTAATTTTAGGGTTTGGCGCCAAATTTGAAACTGGCCTTAAATTTAGAGAGTGGCGCCAAATTTGAAACCATGTGCACACATTATGACAAAACTGGAGAGAGATTTACTACGGCGCCGTATGTCTCTCCGAAGGACACTCCACGCATGTTTTGCTACAACGTGTCTCAACATGTTTCATTAGATTAATGTAATAATATAATTAAAATAATTAAATCCATTCCAGATTTATGGCATGATGGATGGCTGATTGCTTAGCAGGAGAGATCTATTCTCAAATCAAATTGTATGATATGAATCCTTGCAAATCTTTGCACACATTTTTTTTACTTCATTTTATACAAGTTTTGGTTTATCACTTTCTTGCTCAACTCTTACTCCACATTTCATATTTTATTCTTTTGAATTTGTCACGTCTATCCCACTATTTCGCATCTTAGAAAGATTGTTAATCTTTTGAACACAATGTTAAGCTCATGAAAATACTTTTGTTTCAATTTTTAAAAATATTTATTTAATTTAAAATGTTAATAAAAGAATGAAATAAAAAAGAGAAAAACTATCTTGACACTGAAAGTATACACATACATTCAAAACACTATTTATAATACGTGAACAATATTTTTATTTTTATTTTGATTTTTTGATTTAATTAATTTTGGTTAATAAAATATTAAAATTTGGTTAACACAGTTTGAAGTTTGGTTAATATATATACTGACATAAAAAATGTAATATGTATACTGTTTAAAATTTGGTTAATAGTTTGTATAAAATTGTTTAATACAATTTGTAACTTGGTTAATGAATTTTCATATAAAAAATAATTAAATACTAAAATAAAGTTAGTTAACAGAGTATAAAAATTGGTTAATGCATTTATAATTTAGTGTCAGAACATGATTAATATTATATATTTTATTGGTTAATGAAGTACTGAAAGTGGTTAATGAATTATAAGTAAAATAATTAGTTAATGATATCTATTTTTGTGATTAATACAATTGTAAAGTTGGTTAATGTCACAACTATATATTTGTGTTAAAAAATAAATTTTAAAAATAAATAAATTTTTTTATAAAAAATAATATTTTAATAAAAATAAACTGTTCACCATATAAATACGGTGAACAGTGTATACGGTGTCATATTTGATATAGCTTTTGGTATCAAAATAGCACACCTGAATAAAAAATCAATTATTATTAGCTTAAGTACCATAACATGGTATGGTGTGGTAGTTTTGTTAATAAATAAGTAATAATATATGATCTAATATAATAATATTGTACGAATATATTAGTGATGACAATCTATGTGATATTGTGATATGTCAAACAAGAGGTTTTGAAGACTCTTGTCTATAAAAAACAATCTCTCTATCTAATTTTTAAAGTAGATATATTTCTTTGACCTAATAGAACATGCATAGTTTTAAAGTTATTTTCGCTCCATAGGTGAAGGAGGGTTTATAATCTCATAGATGGTTTTTGATCGTACTTGATCAGAAAGATTGTCTGGCCCACGAAAGTGTTGATCAGCAATGGTTGAGTGAAGAAGGTGGTGGGGGTACCTGCAAGGTACTCCGATGCCAAAGTCAGTTATCTATGGGATCAAAGTGCAAGTATGTAAGTGTGAAGAGTTCAATACCTAACCCTCTCGAATGAGAGGGTACTTATAGCCCCTAGCGCTTGGCCAAGGTCCTCTTAGTGGGTTAACGTAGCAGGCCCAAAAGAGGACTGTCAGGATTCATAAGTGTATGGGGGACCAGCACATGGTCCCACTCTTGAATGAACCGCTCCGAAGTATAAGGGGAAAGTGTCAGCGATCTCCTCGCATACCTGGTTGACTGGGATACTCGGATGTGCAGGGTTCTGCCCTACGAGGTGATGTTACCTGCTCGAGGTATGAGCAACATCGTCCTCGAGGCAGTAGTTTTTGGACCCATAGGCCCTGCTCGGCTCGAGGGGTTTCCTGGGGAGGAGCACAGTCTAACAGGAGAGGAGAGTCACTGCATGGTCAACGAATGAGCAGTTCAGCGAAGGGGATTTGCCCTGTAGCTGCCTCTGAATTGGGCATAAGCGGATATGGGCTAGCATTGGGTAAGCTCGAGCCTAGTTTGGAACAATTTTATAGGTGATGAATTTCAATTTAGTGTATGTTTGAGAAAATACAAAATCATGGTGAGTTTCCACGATAGAAGAGAAGCTACAAAAAGTAGCATCACAAAATCACGACCAGAAGATTCTAAAAGCACAACAGCGACCGATATAAGCAGTTTCAAACACACTGTTAGTAGAAAAGTATGGAGTAAAATAATTCATAAGCATGTGTCCGGTTTTGTTTGGAAATTGTGTCATAATAAATTAGTTTCTAGAGATAATTTAGTCAAAAGATGTGTTATAGATGTAGGTAGAGTCTTGTGTCCTTAATAAAATGTAGAGCTTGAAACTTTATCTCATATATATTTTGTGTGTGAGTGACTCAATTTTTTAGGAAAGATTGTTGGGTTTTAAGTGTGAGTGCTAAAGTTCTACATCAATTAAGAATGAAGGAAATGTTGGATTTATAATAGAGATGACTCATACCCTCATTGTCTTAATATTTTGGATGGATATGTGGCGCCAAAATCTATTGTAACCATGAACATCTGGTGTAACAACTCGAATATTAATTTTTATCTGGATTTCTATTATTTTTATTTAATTAATTAGGTGATTTAATACATTTTTAACTAATTATTTCGGTGATCATATGTGATATGTGATTATTTTACAATTGTGGGTAAATTATGAGAGTGATACAGAGTAGTAGAAAATTGATTACAATTTTTTATTATTTTTTAATGGGTTAATACCTAATTTCCCGTCTGTCATATAGGCGTTTTTCAATAAATGCCTACATGGCAGGGGAAAATAGGTATTAACCCTTTTTAATTGATTAAATGTTTAGAAAAATAGAAAAATTAAGAAGTTTGGTGGAAAATAGATATCATGAGAATTGTAGGGTAAATTGGTGATAATTAGAGGAGGTTGGAGGCAAAAGTAAAATAATTAGAAACTTAATATTATCTTAATTATATCGAGTTAGTGGAGTTATTCTATTAGTATGTGAAAAACTTGGAGATTAGAAGAAAAATCTTTTGGGAGAGAGGCATTAAGAGAATAAAGGCTTGGGAAGAGGAAACATCCATAGCTAGAGATTGAATAATTGCTGGAAATTCAGGTAAGAGGGAAGATAACTCTAATATGAGTGTATATTGATTGAAGGGTAGAGAGGATCCTCACCCTCCTATAGATTGTTTTCACTATTGATATGTTTTATGAGTTCTGGCTATGATCATGTGTAATCCATGTTAATTGTCATATTTAATGTATTAATTCGTATTCTATTATGTGTTGATTTTTATTTGTCATATTGAATTATGAATATTGGTGCTGCCACTTTTGTGCTTTGGTGCTTTGAACATAACCTTAATTCAAGATTAATTAATGATTATTTGATTTGGGTATATATAATTTGTGTTGGTCATTATATAAATGTTATATAATTATTGTATGTCAAATTCTAAGTGTTTGACTTGTTTCGAAATCAAAATTGGAGCTTTGAAAATGCTCTAATGGTGAAAACTCGCATTCTGGTTTTTGCAGATTTGCGCATCCTCACTTAGCGAGGGAGGGCCTCGCATAGCGAGACACTCGGGCGGCAAAATTCTTCTGATTTTGTTTTTTTATAACACGAGTTTCATGACTCTGATTGAGACGTGATTTGAAGCATTGGAAAGCTAATGTGTAGTATTATCCTATGGTGATGTCTTATGAGGTTAATTATGTATCTATGATTAATGGTGATGAAAAGGAGATTAACTATTATGATGATGTTATAGAGATTGATGAACTTTATGAATGATCATATGTATATTAAATGTTATGGTGATATGTAATTGTACGAATACATGTGACATATTGCTATGTTGTAAATTATTTTATGATGATAACTTATGTTGATTTTCATGGAGAAGAGACCATGAAGAGTGATTCGTTGAGGTATGTTGTTATGGTTCAAAGTGGGACCATTGGTGTATGTTGTGTGATACCCCAAATAATTCAACTATTAAATAATTAGAAATTTAATTATTAATTTAATTAAATATTTAATTATTGGTATTTTTGAATTAATGGATTTAATTAATTAATTAAATAAATGGATGTGTTGGGGGTGTGAAGTGGAATTGGGAGGTGTGTAGAGTAAAAGACTCTAATTATTCTAATTATGTTATTTTTATTATTGGGAATAATAAAAGGAATAAATAAAGGAAAAAGGGAAAAAGTGAGAAGAGTTGGAGTTTTCATTCTACGTGCTTTTGAGAAGAGAAGAGAAAGAGGAAAAGTCAAGGCGTCGGAAGTTCAAAGAATCAGCGCGAGGTAAGGGGTGATTTGGTCAGATTATTATGCCTTATAGGTTTTGATAATCAATAGGATGATTTGATCCGTTAGGAATCTCGAATTAGGAATTCTAGGTTGTGCCCTAATGATATGATCCGACGTAAAAACCTCAATTGGAATTGGCAAGAATGATTAATTTGTGTAGGGTGATTGTAGGTTAATTAAAAAGTATAATTATGTGGTTAATTGGATGTGAAAATGCATGATTTATCACTGTTCTGTTGTAATATGAAGTTTGGTAATGAATGGGATCAATGGGAATTGGAAAACAGTGAAAATAAATTGGTTTTTGTGAAAGTAACACAGCATGCATCGACACATAGTGTTATGCATCGATGCAAGTGGTCAAACTTTGGAAAAACAGAAACTGGAATAAGCTACGCATCGACCCATAACTCTATGCATCGACTCATGGGGTAAAAATTGAAGCTATGCATCGACACATACGTGTTATGCATCGATGCATACTAAACAAAAATGGAAAAAATATAATTTTTAAACGTATGCATCGACGCATAAGATGCTTTTATCGACGCAAGCCATTTATGCATTGATGCATGAGCTTATGCATCGATGCATACTGTTTGAAAACAGAACATAACTTTCTGAAAATTGTTTTGGTCATATCTTCGCGACCGTAACTCCGATTTAGGCATAGTTGGTATCGTTGGAAAGCTTAGAACGCGTACTATCTATTAAAAACATTTTTAAAACCTAGTAACTGAATCTCGAAGGATTGATATGGCTTTCTGTAGGGAGGATTCGTTGTGATCCGTGATTATTCGCCGTTGACGTGGTGTATGCTTGTTGGATGTTAATTCCATGTGTTGTAATTAACGTTATATATTCATGATTTATGTTGTGTTGTTGATGGTGTTAACCATGTATGGAATGATGTTATGATATCATGTGCCTTATTTGAATGTTGCATGCTTTATGTTGCGCATGCATATGCATTCTGGTGGTGGTTAATCCCCATTGTGTGGAATGGGACCTGCAGAGCCAATACCCGTACCCAGTGTTTAGTGGTGGTGAGGCTGAATTCTTGACCCAGTGGTGTATGGGCGAATCGTTGATTAACTCTGTTTCCATGGTGTAAGCGGAACAGGGTGTGAATTTAGTTCACGTTTGGTACCACATGCATTGAGTCTGCATTGCATATATAATTATAACATGTTAGGATGATTTCCAGTGTTATAATTGCATTGATTGTTATTATGTGCATAATGAACTGTATCGAATGTAATTGTGGATTGTAATCTGGTTATGCTAATGAGGGTGGAATAATGTATTGATTGTTTTATTGTTTTATTGTTTTAAAGAAACATATAATGCATTTTAATTGTTGATGAAATCTCACCCTTACTTTGATGATTTCAGATTGAAGGGTTAGCCGCTTAGGAGCTGGTGATGATAGCCTTGAGTTGTGCTATTTAGATTGTCCGCATGCCAGTGTCATGCTCTGGTAGTTGTAACACTGGGGAACGATTGTTTTGGGATCATCGAATTGACTCGTTTCTTTTGGTTTATGTTTGGAATAATTATGATTTGAATTTATTCCGAATTTTTATGTTATTTCCGCTGTGTAAAACATAATCATTGGTTTTGAATCATTTAATGAAGTTCTTCAATAAAAGCATGACTACTGTTATGGTGTTTTATTATTTGAATTTTTAAATTGTGACGCCCTTTCGTTATGTTAAACTCTGATTAAATATATAACTCGCGGGGTATTTAGAAGGGGTGTTACATGTTGCACCTTAATGTTTTGTTACATTATCATTGCATCATATGTGTTGTTGTGATGACATTACAATTTGTTGATTTGGAAAAGAGAATTAATGATGAGTTTCAGGTTCAAAGAGTGACATGTTTCAAGGAGGCACCATCGACGAGTGGACAAATGTTAGTTATACAACTTTTATGTCCTAATTGGTACCACATACGTATAGATTCAGATATTGTCACATTGCATACATATTCACACTGTGATTTGATGATTATTTTGTGTATAAATTATCTATTTAATAATTTTTGTTGTTCTTGTTTAAGCCACCCTTCCTGATTTATTACACCACTAATTTATTTGAGAGTATTCTCACCCATTTGTTGTTTTGTTTGTGTTGATGTATGTTGCGTACAAATACTTAGGAACATGAGAAATAACTGATGTAAGTTGGAAGAAGGCATATAAACCTTACTTCATTTATTTATCTTTATGCGTATTTTTAGTTTCATTACTCTGATCTGTAACACTAGATTACAAGTTGATCATTTGATTTTGTTAAATTGAGGTTTATGTTATGTTAATTTTCTTAAGTACTTTAATTGACGAGATAATGAAAGTTGATGATTGTTTAATTATATTTTTCTACAAATATTTAAATTAATTGAAAGTATGTATATTCTATTGAGTAACATCCTAAATGTATGATTATTCTTCAATATAAGAGTCGGGGTTTTATGGTGTTACATTTGACTCATTGACACTTTCAGACCTCACTCTTCGAACTCCTTAACAAGTGGTATCAAAGTCTGGTTGGCTCGGTAGGGGAGTGAAAGTGGATCCAAATATGGATCAAGGCTAATGATGTGGGTGAGTCACACTTTTGGGGAGATTGTTGGGTTTCAAGAGTGAAAGTTATAAAGTCCCACATCGACTAGGAATGAAATAAATATTGAGTTTATAAGAGAGGTGACCCATACCCCAATTGTCTTAAGGTTTATGGTGGATATGTGGCGTTCATGTCTCTTGGATCCCGAACATTTGGTTCATTGACACTTTTGGCGTGGAGATCGCTTCGGTATAAATCATCGAATTTACATTCTCTTTATCTTATTGGATTATCAATTCTTCTCATTGCTTAAGTATATCTTAAGGGAGACCTTTTTATTATCTTTTATCGATGTTTTTATGAGCTTTGCGTTGTGTTTTATGGGATTTGGAGGTGGTGTTTTGCTTCAGATCAAGCATTATTTTGCTTTTGTTGTGTTTTTCATTATTTCGTTGTTGTCTCTCTATAGTTGGTTGTTCAAGAATGATTAGTTTTGGAAAGTGTGTATTTTTCCTGCAACAGAGAAGTTGTGAATTTTTCTAGTTGACATGTATAGTTTGTTTTCATCGTGTTTTGGAGTTTCTTTTGTTTTGTTGGTTGTATTGTGATATTTTTCAGATCCTTTTGCTGGGGGTTGTCCTTTGTAGTTTTGGCTAGTTATTTGTTGTAAAATTTCTTTGTGGTAAATGTGGAGAAAGGTGTTTGCTTTTGTGGTTTACATATGGATATGCATCTCCTAAATGTTCCTTGATGACAATATAATGTTTCTAAGGTCCAAAGCGATCCAAGACTTGTATAAATAAGGTGTCTCACTTCCCATAATTTCTACAAAACACATCACAATTAAGAATGAATACATATCCCCACTTTGTATTGAGAAATTGTCACTTCCATTTAGGATCATAGAGGACACACCTCTCGGCGATCTGATATCCAAACTGAATGCTCTCATACGATATGTAGAAAATCAAAAATAGTTGTCAAGTTCGAGTATTGTTCACTCTTGTTTGACAGCGAATATAAGATATAATTCACCAACTTCAAACTGAATACATATGAAGATTTAGAGATTACACGGAGTAATTTTCGCCGTTATGCAACAAAGAGTTTGATTGAGTGGATGCGAAGATTGCAAGGCTCGTTGAAGATATTATCGATATGTTGCAACATCCCGAACTATCTGTTTATAATAATATGTAATGTTAAATCTATGCTAACAATTATCTATGTAATGTTGTGTGCTTTAATTTAATGTCAAATTGTTGTAGTTTATAGATCTTGCTTATTGTTGCTGCGATATAGCGAAAAGCAAAGAGTTTGGTATTTATTTTTACCGGGTGATATATACCGGTTAGGTTATATCGTATCATATCCACAGAGATTGGTTATTGATTCGTCGTTCGATAATTCTACCGTTAATGAGTTTGGGATTAAATGAGTTGAAAATAAAAGACAAAAAGTAAATGAACAAAAAGTATAAAGGATAGATAGCTTGTCCGAAACGAATGCGCACTACCCGTCACAGACTTAAATCTACTGTCCAGTTATACTCAGCCTACGATACTCGTTCGTGTCATCACATACCTCTCACAATCTAAGTTATTTCTAACCCAAATCGAGAAATCATTTGTGTCACCTCTATGCCCATATCTGACATACTTCACCAACACAAAGGCATTAAGATCAGATACTCTAAGTAAATGTCAGCTCTAAACCTATTTCTAGCATTCAAAAACTAACAAATAATCATCCTAGGTAAGAATCTAAGCGATCTATCTCTAGCAAAGCTCAAATCTCTATCATAGAGTAAAAACCTAAGACAATCACCAACACAAATTCATAAAATAAACTTTATACAATGCCAAGGACGACAAATATACATTAGTAAGAGTAGATATACATACATAACCAACAAAATAGAGAAATACAAAGAGAAGAGAGGAGATACACTACTCATTTACACCAGTTTGTCAGAGCCTATCGAAGAGCAATCCACCTCCAATCATCTATGAGCAAGACCCTAGTGTTGTTTTCTAAGCTAATCTATCAAAAATGTATGGTGATGGACTTTGGGAGCAAAACCTCACCCCAAAAACCATAAAACCAAAAATGAAATGAAAAGGAAAGATAAAGAAAATTCTGTTTCCGCAGTGTTGCCCGATGACCTAAAAGTGTCGCCCAACGACGACCTTATTAACTTGGCCCAAATTAAGCCCGTCCTCGACCCGACGAAATATCTCGTCGGAAGCCTCTCAACTAGAAGAGCAATTGATCGACTCGGAATCGGCCTCGAAAAAATAACTGCTTTCCAACCAATGCTTCCATTTAGCCTTTTAGCCTTATTCCTTTATTGATCAACAATGCATCTTGGAGCTCTATTTGGACTTTATTCTCAATGCTCCACTAATGCAACAAATACCTACAAAATATATACAAAACTAATCAAACGGTACAATATGTACAAAAAGCGTAATAAAATGTATTTATAACAAAAAGCCGGGCTATTCAACGATTATTAACAAACAAGAACGGATAAATACCACAAAACATATACAAAATAATTACATTTTGGCACTTATCACTCATACTATCTCTGTTTCTGTTTTGAAGTATCAACGTCATTTTCAGATATGCATATCTAAAATATATCAAATACTCGTTCGGAGATGCAAGTCCGAACTAAAATTAAGTATAATATGATGTCTCAATCATTTGCGTTCAATTTTAAGAGAAATTGATGTTTCCAGAGATATATTTTCGAATTCTAAAAATATTTTTTACTATTCACCATTGATTTGTAAGAAGACATTGAGGTGGGAAAAGAAATTCCCATGAGAATTTCTCTAAAATTTTGGGAGCTAAGCCCAATCCCAAACCCAAATGAAATCTCTAAAAGCCCATCAGTCATACGACGCCGTATGCACTTTCCTGCATAAACCATTCTATCCCATTCCTTCGGAAGTCTCGCATTTTCGTCGGAAAAATGGCTTCTACGCACTACCATTGCACCTCAACCTTGGTACTGCGTTCAAACCCTTCAGTCCGTTTGGTTCACAATTTGAAGCTAACAAACCCCAACAATTCATGGCTAGGAACCGAAATTAGGGTTCCGCCATGCATTGTCAGTGTAAGGCCTGCCTCGTCCGTTTTACACGGCCACCCCATCGCCGCCACCGCTCCCTTCCGCCTCCCCACTTCGTAAGCTTCTTCCAATCTCAAATTTGATGCATGTTTGTTCCATTCTAGGTTTCTAAATTCTAATCAACAGTGGTTTTGCATTTTCAGAAATCCAGAACATGTTTCTGCAGGCCAGGAAACTCCCAAGTGAGTATTGCGTGGTTTCCAATTCTTTTTTTCGTTCATTCAAATTTGTAGATTGTTGATTTTTGATTGTGTTTGTTGAAAGCAAGATGGTCTTCTAAGGCTATAAAGTCGGTTGCAATGGGGGGATTAGAGGCCAGGAAACTCAGGCTTACTGCTACGGGTACTGAAGCTCTTATCATGGGGGTTCTTATTGAGGGTAAGTCATTTGGTTGCAATCTTTCATTTTTCTTTTGAATTGGATGCTTTATTGGCGTGTGTGTGTTAATTTTGTTTTGATGGGAACTTAGTTCACTGCAATTGAGGCACTTCTTGATGTTGTTAAAGATTTTGATTTGAATATGATGCAGAGTTTTGTTGCTTCAGAGACTAAATTTTCATGTTTACATGTTCTAGAAGCTAGAGATTGATAACCATAGACGAATTTCTGTCATTTGCCTCATAAATTCAAAATTTTCATTTGCATAATTCTTTTGGTTCATAAATTCATAAAAGTTTAGTCATTTAATCTTGTGCGCATATGCTCATTTTCCATTTACCTCTGATCTTAGAAATACTTGGCTTGTGTAAGGAGTTGGTTCCCTCTCCTAACAACTAACTAAAGGCCACACAACTTAAGTACATTACCTATGGTTCTGTTGGTATTGTTTCCCCCAATAAAACAATTACACGTGTCTATTTTCTCCCAAAAATTTAACCTCCCACAAAACCATTGTCTTCCTTCTCTTGATTAAGACTAGGGACACACAACCAAACCACCACAAACAATCATGGCCAAGCCTTTATGTTATGCCATGCATTCCTTGCACAGTTGCACGTCTTCTTCACAAGCTATAACTAATATTGCAACTATGAAGTAAAAACAAAACAAATTAAAAGAATGATCTACAAACCACTTAAACCTTAAATAGCAGTGCTTTATGGCAAAAGGGAGGATTCAGTGGTTTGCGGTGGGTTTTTGTGGCTCTGAGAGTCTTATATAGTGACCATCCACGGGGGTGGTCGCTTGTTGTGCACGGAACAAAGGAGTGTAATGCCTCGGAGATGGTTGACATTTCAATGGTTATTATGGTGGTGAATGATTTGCTGTTTCCCTGTCTTTGAAATTTTAGATTTTATATCGAACAGCAACAGCAGTACCAATGATACTGTATTTTAGATTTTATATCGAACAGCAACAGCAGTACCAATGATACTGTATCTAAGTTATACCTTTTAATTATTCAGATCCCCTATGTTATCCTTACGTTAAGTTCTTTACAATGAAAGCTTTGGATATTTAAGTTTGTACATTGAGCATGGTCTATCTTTGGGGTTCTAGGTACTAATCTGGCTAACAAGTTTTTGCGAGCGAACGGAATTACACTTTTCAAGGTGCGAGATGAAATTGTTAATGTGCTTGGAGAAACTAATAAACTTACAGTATGCTCCGAGCATCCTCCAATGGATGAAGATGCTCAGAAGGCACTTGATTGGGCTGTTGATAAAAAATTAAAATCAGGTTTGTTCTTTCCATTTTTCTCATTTCCTTTTGTTTGTCATTAATTGTGGAAAAGTGAAATGCCGCTTACTTACAAAACCTATATAACATTGTGGATTTATGCCTTGAATTCTCATTGATAGTTTGCTATGTGACTGTCTTACTCTGTCCAATTTCTTTAATTGCATGTAAACTCAACATTAGAAAGATTTTCCCCCTTATATCCTTTATGGAACGATGATATGGTTAGAATAAATTGAACCCAAAAATTGTAGGACCTTGGCGTTGGAACTTTAATTTTCTAGCTTATACCAAGAAGACTTTGTTTTTTAACAACTACTAACAAATTGGACATGAAAATTCATAGGTGAGTAACATAATTGAATGGGATTTTATGTTTTCGGATGTGATACCGCCAAATAAAATATGGTTGAAGTCGAGAATGTGAGTTACATTTTTATACAAATCCCTATGTTCCTTGCAACTAGTTAGATGGTTTTTGTTTCATAAAATAGAATGATTTTGTGTTAAAGGCTCTTGCGAGCTTGTTTTCCCATAAGAGTATTCTAGACACTTTACTTACATTTATTATTAGGAAAATGCTAACATGTTCCCCAAGGGCATAAAGTTAATAAGTACTCCTATCTGTATAAGTATTTTCTTGAAGCACGTGTATTTAGTATTTTGAAATTTTAAATACGATTTTATTCCACTAAATTTTTTCTAATTATAGTATCCTTAATATGTGCTTTCGTTGACATGACCCTTATTATTATGACTCTACTCATCTACTTCTACATTTCTCTACTACTTCTACATTTCTCTAGAATTTTCTTTAGACTATTCCACTAAGCCTAACAAGGGGACCTAACATACTATTGCCCCAATGGATTTAATTAGTATGTTTATAATTCAACAAATAGTTCCTTATCAATATTGCCACTACTAATTTATATATTTTAAAAATTAGTTTTTTTCCCAACTTCACATTTTTTATAGAATAAACTAGATTAGCATAAACACCAAAATATAAGATGGAGGTGAAAATTAAAAAAAGAAGTGAAATTGGTGTTAGAATAATATAGCAAGTGTGAGTAAGTGAGGAAATAGTCCCATATTGAATAGGAATGTGGAGACTTAAAACATATATAAGTGGTAGAACCCATTCATTCACCTATCACCTTAAGGTTTTAGGTGGACAAGTGGTGTGTCTCTTACAAGGGTGCTTGTTCCTCAACTTTATATCAATGCTCCTACTATTAACTCCCTCTAATATGGTATCAGAGCCTGGTTTGAGCGTTACAAGTGGGGGAACATTGTGGACTCACACTTGAGGGGGAGTGTTGGAATAATATAGCAAGTGTGAGTAAGTGAGAAAATAGTTCCACATTGAATACGAATGTGGAGACTTAAGCATATATAAGTGGGAAAATTCACTCACCTATCACCTTAAGGTTTTAGGTGGACAAGTGACGTATCTCTCACAAGTGTGCTTGTTCCTCAATTTTATATCAATGTTCCTACTATTAACTCCCTCTAACAATTGGGGGACCAAAATTATTGTTTTTAAAGTGGAGGATCCAAATATAATTTTTGAAAAGTTAAATGCAGTCAAAAAGTTATTTAATTTGCCCAAAGTAACCCTCATATTGTTTATTATTAAAAATTTGCCATTAATCTTAATCTAACATTAGTTGTTTTTGTAAGAAAAAAATTGTTCTTAAGCTTATCATTTATCACCCTCCACTCCAAAAGAAAAAACCTTATGTGCTCCTCCTACCCTTTATGAGCAGAACTTTAGATGTATATAAGTTGTTGTACGAATAAAAAGCTAATATTAAAAATGTAACTGCACTCCTAAACTTGTTTCAATATTAAATTAGTTTATTGAAAATAAAAGTTAAATAGGTAAAAAAAAATTAAATAAGGGGAATGTTGGGTATATTGTCAAAAAATAGAAAAAAAAATTAAGAAACTTTTGCTTATAAGTATTTTCTTGTCATACACTCAATTGGTGAATGTAGTAGTGTGTTGCATCATCGTCTCTTTTATTTCTTATCACATGTTTTATTATGTTTAAGTATAAAAAATGAACTTATAATTTCATATTTGACATGCAGGTGATGCCGGGGAGATAACCACAGCACACATAATTCTTGGCATTTGGTCTGAAGTGGATTCCCCGGGTTACAAGATACTATCCAACCTTGGCTTTAATGATGAAAAAGCTAAAGAGCTAGAGTCCTCTATTTCTAAAGCTGTTGCTAATGATGAATAATAGTTTCTTAATGATGATTTAGCAAAAATTTTTTGGTTGCAATTGTTGTACAATAGATCAAAAGGTTGTTCCATCTATTGCAGAAGTCATATTTTCAATGTAAAATGACCTTTTCTCCTTCAGTCCCTCTCTCAAACCCAAAAAAAGAAAAGAAAGATGAAAAAAAAAAAAACAAGAAATAACTAAATTGGCCAAGGCAAAAAGAACTAGGTACTTATCTAAAATAGCAAAGAACCCATATGGGTTAGAATGGCATTGTTATCTTTTAGCAAAATATTCTAGAAATGAGTTTTACAAGCAATTAAAGCGTTGCAAAATCTGATCTTCTATCTTCCATTGTTATGCATGGTTGAGACGTGTCTTATTTGTCCTAACCAAGTGTTTGATTTGATCACACGCATGAATAATGTGTACATAGATAATTTTGAACAATCCGCTTACACTTTGTCATTTTCACGTTCCCCAATTTGTATTTCCTCCCCATTACATGTAACTTCTTTGACACCGTAACTAGTTAGTATCTGTGCCTTGGCAGCTTCTTCCACCCACTTTATCCTAGCAATAAAAACCAACAATAGCGACAAGCAAGCTACAATACCAGTAAGAAGTCCAAAGAAGAGTCCAACAAGGCCAAGACGAAGCTTGAAGGCAAAAACAACACCTAGGGGCAGAGCCAAGAAATAAAACCCCCCTAGATTAGCATACATCCCCAACCAAGGTCGAGCTGTCCCTCGAACTATGCCTCCACAAACTGCCAATGGAAAATTAAACAATTCCACTAGAGCCATCAACAACATTGTCTTCTTCACTCCTTTTATAATTCCCCTATCATGGCTGAAAACTTGCCCCCAAACTCCCCTTGCTGCCACCATCACCAAGCTTCCGGTACATCCTGCGATAAAACCTATTCCTAGAGACACACGCGCAGACCGGTAAGCACGGTCAGCTTCATTCGCGCCAAGCTCGTTTGAGACTCGGGTTGAAACACAAGTGGCCAATGACAACATCACGGAGAAAAGCAAATAGTCGAAGTTTAACACTATCGTTATAACTCCCAACGCTTGCTTTGCATTTGCGAGGTGGCCAGTAAGCAAAACTAGAATCTCATAGCACCACCACTCCATACATGTGTTAAGACAACAAGATCCACAAAGCTTGATCAGCCTAATCCAATCCATAAAACTCTGATCCCACCATCCTCCTTCCTTCCACGCAGTCTCCAATCGATTCTCCAGAATCACAACATAAATGGCCAGAAGAATCACAACAATAAGATCAGTTATCCAAACAGCCATGGAAACCCCTTTTAAACCCATGGTTTTTGAAAGTAAGATGTTAACAGGAACATGAAAAGCAAGTGCTACACCAGAACTAAACATGGTAGGAAGAGTGATGCTTTGAGAACTCAAATAAGCTTTCAAGGGACACAAGAATGACATAACAAACAAATCAGGTATAAGATAATAAACAAAAGTTCTAGCCACAGTTGATATCTCTTGTTGTTGTCCAAAATGAATCAAAATTTTATCAATATGAAGCCACATGAAAGTAACAGGAATTGTTACCAATAGCAACAATATAACTGTCATGACAAGAGTCTTGTGAAGGAGTCTCACGTTTTTAGCACCATGAGCCTGTCCACAGATAGGTTCCATGGCACCAGATAAACCATTCAAGACCGAGAAGCCAGTAACGTTGGCGAAAGTGAACCCGAGTGCACCACCGGCTAAGCTAAGCTCACCGAGTCGACCCAAAAATGCTGTTGTAATAGCTGTTTTAGCAAACCAAGCTAAATTCATCAACACCATTGGAAAGGCCAATCTTCCTTGAACTCTTAGCTCCTCTGATAGCATGTTTGTTTTAACGTTTGAGCTAAGGCTGTCTCCTAGTTTACATGTTGGTGACATTTTTGTTGAAGTGTTTGTAGAGTACTATTGGTGAGAATGGTTGAAATTGCAGGAGTTTGGTGGTGTTTAAGGAGTTATAGTATTCTAAGGAAGAAGAGAAGCAGGCTTTTTTTGCTGCCAAATGAAAAAAAGATGGTTGGTTAAAGATTTATAATGCGTGATGACTGATGGGATATGCAAGAGAGAGTGAACATAGTAACTACGCACTTCGGTTATTGCAAGAGCCGTGGGTTTGAGTAAAGCATTCAAAAACAATTACTTGAATTTTAATTTAAGTATTTATATTTCTTTTTTGTATTAAACTTAATAATCCATTTTAACTAAAATTAATTTTTAATCTCAAAATTTCTAAAACTAAAAATTCTTGGTTAAAGATTTTGGTCATGAAAATCATCTTTAATATCAAAATATATTCTAACAAAATAATGTTGAGCTGTTTTTTTTTTTACTTAAATTTAAAATATTTTTTATTTAAATTAAAAACAAAAAATATAAGTTTTTAATTTTTAATTTTTCCATCAATTGTCACTATGACCACTATTGACTATCATTGAGACCACCAATGACATCTACTCCAACTATTGCCGATCTTCGCTCTTTTCACCACCTATTAACCTACAATCATTTTGACCATTACTCTCATTATCATCTGTCACCACCCCGACCAACGTCAATTGCCATCAACCATTGTCGATCACCACTCCATTCATTTTTCTTCGTCAATCTAACCATCAACTACCTTTATAAACTTCATTCCAACAACCAACTACCCCTCTAACTACCGTTGGTCACCACCAACAATTACTACTTTGACAAATACTTTAATTACCGAAAACTAACACTCTGACCAACACTACTTTTGTTTAGAATCAAGTGCGAGGAAGAACTCCCACATTGGTTAGAAAAGGAAAAATTGAACACTATATAAGTGAAAGAACCCACACACATATAACCCTAAGGTTTTAGGTGGATATGTGGTGTGCCTCTCACAAAAGGTGTGCCCCAAGTAAATGCTCCCTCCTCAAAATTTCCCCTAACAGTGGTATCATGAGTCGTACAAGTGTATGTAGAAGAGAGAGCTTTCGCATTAGGGGAAACATTGTGACTCACACTTGAGGGGGAGTTTTGGGAATCAAGTGTGAGGAAGAAGTACCACATTGGTTAGAAAAGGGAAAATTAAACACTGTATAAGTGAGAGAACCAACACACCCTATCACCTTAAGGTTTTAGGTGGATATGTGGCATGCCTCTCACAAAATGTGTGTCCCAAGTAAATGCTCTCTCCTCGGAATTGCCCCTAACAACTTTGATCATCCTCGATAATCTCCATTGACTACCTCTTTGTCCATCACAACCACCACTTTGACCACTACTCCAACAAACATTTTTTGAGAATCACGATTTTTAACCTCTTTCATTAAAATGACTACTCATTAATCTACTTTATATTCTTAGAGTATAAATCGTGTCATCTATAAGCAATTACAAAGACAAATTTCTCAAGACGGAAGAATACAACGAGCAGCGAAACTCGACTCAAAGGAAGATACATTATATATATTTATAATATTTTAATTATTCTATAAATTCAAAGTATTTATGAAGAAAATTTAGTTTTATGTTTGAAACTTATTTTGACTTTTGTAAATTTTATAATTCAAAATTGAAATTGATTTTTGAAAATTTTGAAACTCATACCAAAAACTGTTGACCAAGTTGTTAGAACAAAGTTTGTTTCTAATAATATATATTAAAATTTTGATGATAACAAGCATAATAAATTTTGTATGAATGAATATGATACTCTGACGTGTACATGTTTCATTTCAGAAGATGTTCTAACTCTAGCGCAAAAATAGAAAATATCATGCTGAGCAGAAGATGAAGTTAGAAGTTCTAATGAGAGCAGAACTTCTGGACAAAGCACGCTCAAAGAAACTGCTGACAGAAACACGCTTTAGAAGTTCTGAGCGAGAACTTCTGGAAGACACGCTACAAAGAAATCTTCTAAAGTAAAGAGTAAAATAAAACTTCTGATGGAAGCTAGCAAAACACAACCTCTGATAAAAAGCACCAACAATATATTCTAAATAGAAGATGTATAACAAGGCTTACAGAAGATGAAGTATTAGAAGTTCTGATGAGAATAGAACTTCTGATCAAGCAAGCACAACACAACTTCTGATAGAAGCAAGCACAACGCAACTTCTGATAGAAGCAAGCACAATGCAACTTCTGATAGAAGCAAGAACAACACAACTTCTGATAGAAGCAAGAACAACGCAACTTCTGATAGAAGCAAGCACAACAACCGATAAGTAACCCGAAGCAAGATTAAAACGATGGAAGCACCACCAGAAGTGCTGATGAGCAAATATTTAGAAGATCATTATCAATATGAACGTTATCTTCTAAAAGACAAAACCTGCCAACAGTAACGTAGACCCACTAAGCGAAGAAAAGAAATACTTGAGTGGTTCAACTTCCAAGAAATATTTAGCAAGCAAATCACGTAAAGATAAGCAAGTCACGTGAAGCTAAGCAAAATCATAATTACTTTTTTCCATTATCCAAGACACGCTAGTAGCAACAGACAGATTTTGGAAGTACTATTTAAGGCTTCAAATTCAAAGAAGAATTCAAAAATTCAAAGAGAATTCACGCAAGAACACTGTACGAACAACTCACATCTACTTCTAACAGCTTGCAAAAATCATTTCCAAAGTAAACCCGCTGCAAGTACAAAGAATTATTTTTTGTAAATTAGTTTACTATTCATTGAGCTTAAATTTTGTGTAAACTTCACTTAGTGAAGAATAACTTTTCTAGAAGCATTATTGTACACAGTCAGTCAGAATTTAACATTCTGATAGTTGTTCCTTGAGAAGACCAATTTGGGTCAGAATTCTTGAGTGGGCTAGGACTAGTTGAGTCTTAGAGGTGTTAGTCACAACGGTTGGTTGTGCGGTTTGTTCCGTGAGAAGACCAGTTGAGTCAGAATTCTTGAGAAGGCTAGGACTAGCGAGTCTTAGAGGAAGTTAGTCACACCGGTTGGGTAGTGCACTCTATAATCGTTGATTATAGTGGATTAAGTCCTCGTTGAGAGATGCGAAATCACCTTGGCAGGTGGACTGGAGTAGTTTGAGTGTCAAACGAACCAGGATAAAAATACTTGAGTATTTTATTTGTTGTTTGGGTAAAAGATCTAAAAAGTAAGATAAACTTATTCAACCCCCCTTCTAAGTGTTTTTCCAAGCCTTCACAAGTAACTCTAATTAAAAGAGGGGAAGATGAATTGTGATATTCAATTTTATAAAAAAAATAAATAAATAATTTTTTTTTGATTTAAATTCATTAATGTTAGCAAACGGAGATGAGGTAACAGAGTAATAGAAGAAAGAAGAAGACAATTGGATAAATAAATAAAAGAAAATAAAGAGATGATGGATGAGAATATCATACCAGAGAATCATACTAGTTCAACCTAACCACTTGACCTATTTCAGTCCCAAGAGTTTTTCCCATGATATTTTCACTAAAGTTAACCTTGAGCTTTTCACAAGATCTACCCAAACAAATTTTCAAAGCAACTTTAATTTTTGCACGTGACCAACCCAAATACCTTACAACAACAACTAGACTCAATTCACAAAACTCTAGTGAATTTTTTTTTTTTATGTTTAGATTTCAGCTTTCAAATTCAATAAAAATATATCACAAGAGAACAATTCTTTAAAATAAACACTTTCTGCACGACATCAGTACAACAACTCTCAAGGAAATTTTCATTCTCTTGAAACTAAGACAACTTTAGTGAAAAACAAGTTTATCAAAGAAATGAGAGACGCAAATGATAGAAGCGTTTCTAGTCATAAAATTGGATTGTTTGAAACGAGGAGAAATCTCATTTATATAATAAAAAGCTGGCTAAAAAAAGAAATAATCCTTGGGCAATTTTAAGGATCAATTAGATGCATGTATTAATTGATTAATCAATGTTAAATTAGAAAAGTTTGGAATTCCATGTTACTTAAACGATTAGTAACCCCTTAATTGATTAGGGGGCCTTACACTTTGATTTAATTGATTGAAGATACCTTTTAATCGATTAAGTAATGTATTTTAACCTTAATTGATCACACAAGATTCCAATCAATTTATCACTTGCCCAAATTGGTTTTAAGAAGATTTGTCAAAATAGAAGATGTTTAAAAGCACTTTGCTTCAGAGTGTGACCACCTTTGTATTTCAAGACTTACTATTGTTCCTCTTACAATAAAATGATCAAGATTAGGAAAAATTCTAAGTGTGGGATCAAACGAACTTTCACAATTTCACACCTTCAAGCCTCTAGGCTTCAAGATTATAAATTCAAGTCTTCAAGTTCCTTTGCTTGATTCATCAATGTCTAGCACTTTCAACTGGAAATTGATATCTCTTATGGTAGTATTTGCATCAAAAGTATAAGTATTTATTTGTATAGTTTATATATGGAATTGTGCGATATTCAGAAGTCTTTCAGTAATTTTTATAATTCTAAACAAAGTAGTTGAATATTTTTTTTGATAACATAACTTAAAATAACAATGAACGAAAATAAGAATTAACAAATAAAATTAAGATTGGTGGATTTAGATTTCATTATCATATCCTCATGCATTTTCCAAATAAATTATTATAATTCTTATCCACCAGTTAGTATTATCACCTATCACTCTGCGTATATTGTTTATGTCTAAACAACAATGTGAAATCAAAATGTATTACTTAACAAACAATTTCTTAACCAATTAATCAATACGATAGAGTTGAGTTTCAAAAATATATGTCAATGTTTAACTTAAATTAGTGTCCAAAGTCTAGCATTTAACAAATGAAAATCTTTGATGTTGTTAAAAAAATTATTTCTCAATATCAGTTCAACATTATTATAAGAAGTTGTACGTAACTAATTCATAACAAGCATTAATAACAAATATAATGACCAATATAAACAAATAAGTATAACGTATATAATTCTATGATCAAGATGAATACCTAATCGCCAATCGAGAAAATCCTTCCTTCACCCAGAAGTTACTTAACTAATGGGTCTTCTGAACCGCCTCTGCTTTCCCATCAAGTTTGTGACCTTGCTTAGCGAGTTTCCTTGCTTTTGCATGAAGTAACTTGGCATGGAAGTAACGTATAATCACATGTGCTTGCCTAGAGAGATTATATCTTGTCCTAGACAGGTTAAGTCAGTAAAAGGGCTTTGTTTCCACCCTGTTCTGGTCCTGTCTTTTGTTGCGTGAGCTTATGGTTTGCCCAATAAGTTCTCTGCTATTCAACTTATGTATTTTGTGATTTCTTTGAGTGATTTTACTAATACTCATGAATATAATGGTTAAAATGTTCATATATATCTTGATTTTCATCTTGGTCTTTATTTTTATCTTGATCTTCATGGAGAGTGTTCTCCATAATACCTACATAATCAAAAGTTTCCACTTCTACATTTTTGGGGTTAGTTTCATCAAAGTTAACATGGACTGGTTCTTCTATAGATGAGATTTTTTCCTCAAAGATTCTAAAATATTGACTAGAAGTGATGCAAACATTGCAGGATTTACAAGCACAAGTCCGTGAACTGCAGAAGGATAAAGAGAGATATATGGCGGAAAAGAGCAGTTCACAGCTGAAAGAAACTAGTGACAAGGCTAGTATCAACTGTCAACATAAATTTCCCGAGGTAATTAAGATGATAATCCATTAGAGAAAGTTTAATTGTAATTTATAAAGGAAGTCTAACAGTTATTATTGGTTTAGGGCATTTCATGTTGTCAGCTATACCTATCGTCGCCGACTTATCGGGTAGTTGGCAAGGGAAAAGTGCACAACACCCTAGGAGATTTACTTCACCATAGACCGCTCCCGGATGGACACATGAAGGTATCAGTTGATGTTGTTTTAGATCTGAATGCGTTGCTACCGGTACCTGACATTGTTGTGGAGACCACATTGCTGCGAGATGCAGTAGGATCTGTTGTGGCATGACCATCAGACCTCATCTTTATAGATGATTAGGTATGTTGAAAACCATTATGAATCTTTAAGTATTCAACTGACAGTTCTGACCTCAATTTTTTACATGGTAATTTTAGACTCCTACAAAACCCGCATTTAAGGATAAAGGGATTTTGCAGCGCGACGAGTCTGTTGCATCACAAAGAGAGGTACGTTTAAAGTGTTAATTATATGATCAGAATAAAAAAACTGCATAACTTTATATATTACATAAGTCTATATGATTTTTAGGTACCTTTTCAAGGGTCACAACAGGTGAGCCATAAAGTTGGTAGGGTACCACCTAAGAAAAGGGTTCCTGTCCAAAAATTTGTGCACAGATTTCGGCAGTGTCTGGAAACACTAGTGGGCACATCAGATTTGATGAATGATGGTATTCTTCAAATGGATATGGATGCATTTGTCTTTGGTTTTCCTTGTACCAAAACAATTGGACAAGAGGACATGGAACAAATCTTTCATCATGGAGAATTAGGCGTCAATGTTATGCACTCGTACATCCGGTAACCCGATCAATATATTATTTAATTGGTTGAACATTTTTTTAAACATTTAATTGAAATAGTCTAATAATAATTATGTTTTTATTTAAGGATGTTATTTGACAAATTGATGCGCGAGAATCAATTGTGAAATAGATTCCATTTTGTGTCTTCCTCCCGTGTCAGCGGAGCGACAATCGCTAGGGAACCGGAGTCAGTAAGAGAGCACTTGCTCGATAGATTCATGGCAACTGGCAGTACATAAAGCTTGTATCTTATGGCGTATAATTCAGGGTTAGATTTTCATTCTAAGTTCATTTTAATATTTGTATTTTTTACATTAAAATTTTCATCTAAATTGTTGCTTTAATTTATAGATGTCACTGGTTGTTGCTTGCTATCGATCCCATAAAAGAAGTGGTCTATTATCTGAATTCGGTTGACGGTGATTGGACAAATTATCCAGATATGAAGCTAATGATTGATACGTAAGTGACATTATTCTAAATATTTGTTTGTGTTTATATATTTAACTATTTCTATGTCATTGTTCTAAATAAATATTTTAATTTTGTCAGTTCAATACAAGTATTCCGATGTCAAAGGGAAGCACGGGTACCACGATCTAAATCAAACAACGTTAATTGGATCAAAGTACAGGTATATTAATTTCCACAATTTTGCTTATAATATTTATGCTACTTGATAAAACAATACATCTATATATTCTTATTTGTTTTTCTATGTAGTGTCCTCAACAACAAAACGGTCTAGATTGGGGATACTTCGTTTTGAATTTTATCAAAGAAATCATTCAAATGAATGAAATAGAGATTCCAATCACGGTATGGATTTATAACTTATTATGGATTTATACTTTGTTTTATTATTTATCGGATATTTCATACAATTTATTACTTTTAACTAAATCATGAATATTTTTTATTTTGTTATGTAGTATTTTGATGAATACAAGTGTGCATATTACACGAAACTTCAATTGGAAGAACTCAAAGAGGAGTTGTATCAATATTTTATTGAGCAAATAATCTTATAAGGTATGAATACATTATTGTGTGAAAATAGTTATGAATACATTGTTTTGTGTATACAATACTGACCGTGTTATTATGTTCATATCTTGCAGGATCAAGACCTTGAATATATATGTACATTGGGACTGATTTACTTAGTGCTATATAGCTGATTTTGTTAGGGTTGATTTTGGTACATTTAAAAATATGTTAATTGAATTACAATGGTGTATATATATTTTGGATATGAGTAGTATATAATGGTATTTGTATATTATATTTAAATTTGGTATTTGGATAACAATGGTATATAATGGTATTTGTATATAAGATTGTAAATTACCGGTTTATGAATTACAGGTTTATGAAATAATGCTTCAAAAAATGCTAGTTTAATTTTTTTTTAAAATTTTTGATTTTTCAGTAGAAAACCTATGAAAGCGCTTTTAACCAAAAAGCGCTTTTATAGGCCACCTATGAGAGCGTTTTTTGAGAAAAAGCGCTGCCATAGGCCACCTATGAAAGCGCTTTTAAAAGCGCTTCGTCTACCTATGGGCGCTTTTCACAAAAAGCTTTCATAGATGGCTTAGCGTTTTTGGAAAGCGCTTTCTTGGCCTACTTTAGAATGCCTTTAATGCGTGCTTAGGCCTACCTATGAAAGCCTTTTCACCAAAAAGCGCTTTCATAGGTAGGCCTACGAAAACGCTTTTTTCTAAACAAAAAGCGTTGTTAAACCTATAGCAGCGCCACCTACGAAAGCGCTTTTAAAGCCCAAAAAAGCGCTTTCGTAGGTCATTTTTGGCATAGTGTCACCAGCTTTAGTGTCGTATTTTCCAATAGTATCCTTCCCATTATTAAGAATAAAACATTTTTATCTAAACACATAGAGGTGATAAATATTTGGTTTCCTTCCTCTGTATTAATCATCAGGCGTCTTCTTTAGAATCAGTCTTATTAAGACACGATTTATTACATATAAAGCAATTCCTAATGCATAAATCTAAAAGTATTTAGGAAGTTTAGTATCATTGAGCATTATCCTTACTAGCTTTTGAAGAGGTATATTTTTCTATTCCACTACCCCATTTTGTCGAGGAGTACATGAAGCAGAAAAGTATGCTCAATTCCATTTTGACGACAATAGTTCTTGAATTGCGCTTTTTGAAATTCACCTCCATGATCACTTCAGATAGATGCAATGCTTAAGCGTTCCTTATTAAGGATAACCTTGGCTAGTTTCTGAAAATTATCAAACACATAGATAATAATATTGTCCACGTATAGCAAGAGTAGTCATCCACAAATTCAAGGGTATATTTATTCCCTTTAAAATATGGATGAGACAAAAAGATTCATATGCAACAATTGTAAATACGTATTTGTAGCAACAAAATTTTTGAATTTAAAATAGGCTTTTACATGTATACCTTTTTGGCATGCCTCACATAACCTATGCTTTTTACAATATGTAAGTTTGACAAAGCGATTACTAAATCCTTGAGAACAAAATTATTCAGATAATCCATATAGATATGAGTTATTCTTCTATGCCATAAGGAGATTCACCCTTATTACTCAAATGATATATATCATTTGAAGGTATTTTATTCAAATTCACAGTGTCAATGTTTCCATTTCTAGACCTAGTAAAAGGATTTTAATTTGATTTATGTTTTTTAACCCTGCACCCAAATGAATCAAAACTCACAATATTACATTGGTCACATAATTGGATGATACTAGAAAACACATGAATAATTTCTTGATAATTAAAGAAAAGAGAAAAAATTAAAAAATAGGAAGAAGAAAAATAGTAAACTTAGTAGAATTTTACGATAGAATATAAAACTATAAATAAAGAAGGAAGAAATAAAACCAGAAAAAAGGAAAGAAAAAAAATAGATAAATAAGTAAGAAAAGAAGAAGAAAAAAACACACTTCAAAGAGGGAGAGAAGAAAGAGTTGTGTGAGAGAAGTGACAAAAGAGAGAGTTTCGTGAGAGAGAGAGAGAGAGAGAGAGAGAGAGATATATATTTCGAATGAATGAAGTAAAGAAAGAGTGTGTATGTGTGTGTTATATTATTTTAGTTTTTTTTAAAAGTTGAAAATGGAAAATATATCCTCCCAAGAGGTAGAAAATTGGACACCGGATAAACGTCCATTACAAGCCGTTCCGTGGTGTTTCTATTCTCGATATCTTAGTCGTTCCCCCCACGTCGCTTGTATGCACTATTTCGGCACGGTGTGACACATTTTTCCCGATTGTTATGTTCTATGCCGATATATCGACCATTTTAGTCGAGTTTAACAATAAAGCTTGAATATTTGCAGGATCTATAACACCATTTATTGAAATAATATGACCTAAATTATCAACACTAGAAACAAGCAACACACATTTACATAATTTTGAAATAAATTGGTTCAAAGAAAGAAATTCTAATATCAGCCATAAATTACACACGTGATAAGATAAACAAGGAATATAAATTAAAATGTCATCAAAGAAAAGTAAAAATAAAGTCTTAAATAAGATTGAAGTAAATATTTCATAATCGATTGAAAAATACTCGATGCATCAATTAAAACCAAAGGCATAATAAAAAAATCACAGTGCCCATCAAAAGTTATGAGTGCTGTTTTGTTAGTGTCTTCTAGTATAACCCATATTTGGTGGTAGCCCGAGCTTAAGTCAATCTTAATAAAAACTTATTCAAAATCTAACTCATCAAAGAGTTTATCTATTGTAGGGATAAGCATTTGTCCATGAATTATAATCACGTTAACTGCACAATAGTTCACATAAAAACCCCTTTTATGGATAAGGGAAGTGAATAAGGGTATATGCATAAGTGCGGAATAGGTGTTGATGACAGGATAAATGTTATGAATTTATAACAGTAGAAACTCTGCTCTATGATAAGGATTCTACCATAAGAATAAATTATTGAGTCATTAGAGACACAAGTTATATTTAACTTCCATATTGTCATCAAGACTGCTATCCAACTGACTGAACTGCGTAGACAAGTTTTGGTTGTTGTTTTCTTCACAAATAGCCCAACATGCTAAAATATATCAAATAAGACATTTGTAACAAACTCGTGTCGGTATTTGAATCCTGGAAGCTCCTTACAATGAATGACGTGTTCCCCAAAAGTATCAAAACACGCATTATGTAAAAAAAGACAAACCTAATCACCAAAAAATAATGGAATCATAAATCGGTATTTAAGGATGATACAATACTCTACCAGAGACATATGTTGGTCTAAACTATTAATAGGGATAAAAGAAAAATATATTTAGCATCTACTGCTTGCAAACAACCAAAAATTTGTCTTGTGGTCACGTCAAACTTCACATTCATGTCATAATCACTTTTAATAAAAATGGAACTCTCAAAATCATGTCGTGCCTTAGGAGGGATGGCATCCTTTATAGTAAAACTGCTAAGGTCAAAATCTAGAATCACAATATTAAGATCATCCAATGCTCTATCGAAATCAAGGTCCATACTAAGGAAGTCAACGGGGCAGGAAATGTGTGGTGATGCTTCCCCTCTCCATGCCCTCTAATATTTTCCATATTCCCATCCTCGATCCCCACCATAGGAGAATATTTTCCCCATACCAATATCCACAGATCCCCACGAAAATCTGAGATCCATGGAGATCAAATCATAAAAAAATTCTATACTTTTTATCAAATCTATGACACTAGTATTTCATTATTTTCTCCTTTTTAAAAAAGAATATGTTGCATCTTTCACTTTTTAAAAATAAAATCACATCTTGCATCAATAACAAAAAAATGAAAAAACTCTTGCAATTACGAAAACAAAACCATGAACTTACTAATTGAATGAGAAACAAGTTACTATTTGAAGTATAATGAAGTTCAAGAGTAATTTCCATAAGCACAATGCACGAATAAGAGTGGTTATTGAGATAATGATGAGAAAAATGGGATAAGGAACGAAGGAGACAAAGAATTGAGAAAAGAGAAGAGGAGACTGTGCGTATAATGTATTTTTTTAAGGTTGGGTACTTATATAGTAAATATGTACATTATACAATGGAACAAAATAAAAATAAAATAATATAATGATGACTCTTCATTTCCTAACATATTAATTATTTTTCTATAAAAAAACTGCATAATTATATAATAATATATTTTATATAAAAGTTAAATAATATGGTCGGACTCAAGAAATTTGTAGGGAGGAGGGTACTTCCTCGATCCCTGCCACAAAGTGTCATTGGGTAATTTTCACTCCATCCTAGTCTTCTTGGGGTAAAAAATCTCCGACTTCATAGCCTCGAACATATAATTTCCATGAGGATCCCCATTAACAGGTGCAAATTGACATCCCTAGTCCATACCATATATTCCAATGCATTTCACTAAATGATCCTGTAACATCCAAGATCGGGCCCTATAAGCCCCAAATGTGTATTAGGAAACCTCAACTTCCGGGTACAAACCCAATCCCTAACTCTAATAGATAAATAAGTCACCCTCTATTGAAAATCCGTGAAGAAAGGACCTTAACCAACCACGATGTCGTCAACCGTTCTTCGTAACTCTTAATAAAATAAAAAATCTTCTTTCTCCAAATGATTAGGTTGACATGTTCTAAGATCAAAAAGAGTTTGGCGATACCAATGAAAAACTGAAGTAGAAGAAGCTCACTTTGAGGATTCTTTAGTGTTGGCTTCATTAACTCAACAACTCTGGCTTCTCTTTTTCATGGACAACCCCTTGATAAAGCGTTCATCTCAATTAACATCCCCTTCAAGCAACTCCATCCCCAACATCGACCTCCATATGTTCGAAGGAAACAACTCCACATGAAAGACAAAAAAATACCATTTTATGAATATTCAATTTGAAACCTAATCCTAGATCGATTTCTCAAATGATGTAAATGTAGTTAGCCACCTCTTATAAATCCTCTATGATGGTCCCATTATCAAGATACTAGGCATGAAGAAGAAAATTACAATTGTAGTTGATATGATGAATAATTGGGGGTGACACAGTGGCAAAAGGGAGAAGTCGTACAGATCACCTTGGTGTCGTCCAGTGGCTGACATAATATGTCCAACCTTAAGGTATAACATTGATATCTGACCATAGAGAAAATCAATCCACAAGAAAATTTATAGAAATATCACTCTCACTTCTCGCTTTATGGCTGATCCTTCTATAAAGTTTGAAAGCATTCATGAAATCTACCGTGAGCATAGTTAAAGAGCCATCTCTATGTCGTAACACCCTGCTTCCACTATGAAAAATGGCTTCATCACCAATCGATACCTCGACCACAAGCTTGAAGTCATTGAGGTATTGGGAATTATCCTTACTGACCAATTTTATTGCAATATTGGATACCAACCACTTCCAAATAGAATCCACAACAATTGATCATATCTCACCAACATACTTTAATAATAATGCAAACTCATCAGACATCTCTCTGCCAGCCATAAGTTAACAATTACAATGATTGCACATAAGAGATCTTTAATAGAACCTTCTCCATACAGTGTGTTTAATAAATCTCTTTAAGAAATAATTTAATGCACTTGAAGATAGTATCAATTTCAACCACTAGAAACTTCAGAGAACGAAATAGTCGACATGGAGATATATTTTTGACTTATAAAAGAGATTATAATTATACTTTTTGATATAAAATAATTCAGACGATATTGAGTTTAGGATTAAATATATTTTTGATCTTTATAGATGTCTCAATTTTTTTAGTCCCTATTAAAAAATGATATATTTTGCTCCCTATTTTTTTATTCATGTTGCTTTAAACTTTGCTATTTTATAAAATTTTGAAATATGTTTAATTATCCTTATATTTGTAAATTTTTGAATATTTTTTCATAAGTGCTTAAAATATTATAAATATTTATTTATCAAATTTTAGAATTTTTAAAATGAGTATAATTAAATATAAATTTTTTATAACTTTTTATAACTTTTTAAAATGAGTATAATTGAATTTTGGGTTCTTTTTTTTCGAAGAACTTTTTTTAACTTTCAAAATATGTATGTAAGATAATCATTCAGAAATACATAACGATTTAACAATGACTAAAATAACGTGCATAATAATTTTGTAAGAACTAAAATATGTTAATTTTTTTATGGAGATAAACTTAAAATTTAATAATTTATAAAAATATAAATTTAATCCTTGATTTTATGAGTAAATAAACAATGCGTTTCTATTTTTTTAAAAAAGAATAATATATATTAATAACAACAATTAACGAATGTCAAATTTAAAATTCAAACTTCAATTCTAAGATTATAAAATCAAACTTTTACCATTATATTCACACCTCATAAACAAGTGTATTTCTATTACTTAAGAGTAATGCTATTCATACACCAAAATCCTACAATAATATTTACATCAAACACTATCAATCGTATTTATACGGTGAATAGTGTTTTTTAATAAAAAATTTATTTACGAACAGTAATATATTATTATAATAATATTTTTTTTATAAAAAATTTATATTTTTTAGCAGTAAAATAAAATTGGTTAATGAAATATAAAAAATTGGGTAATGAAATGATGAAGTTGGTTAATAAAAAATTATTCTGACTCAAGGGCTTAAAATGGAACATTATAGTATGTTGAGCAGAAGATGAATTTAGAAGTTCTAAGAAGAACTTCTGGAACACGCACGCTGTAAAGAAAACTTTTGAGTGAAGATTGAAATACAAACTCTGATAATAGCACCATATGTAAACCCCTGATAGAAGATGTGTTCAACAAGGCTTATAGAAGATCATGAAATATTAGAAGTTTTAATGAAGAATAGAACTTCTGGTCAAGCACGTGAAAGCAACTTCTGAAGGAAGCATGCTAACGCAACCTCTGATAGAAGCACCAAAGCAACCTCTGAGAAGTGCTACTAAATTATTTTTAATATTTAGTCATTTATTAACCAACTTCATCATTTCATTAACCAATTTTTTATATTTCATGAACCAATTTTATTTTACTATTAAAAAAATAGAAATTTATTATAAAAAAAATATTATTATAATAATATATTATTGTTCATAAATATATATTTTTATTAAAGAATACTATTCACCGTATAAATACGATGAATAGTGTTTGATGTAAGTATTGGTGTAGGATTTTGGTGTATGAATAGCATTACTCATTACTTAATGATAAAGTGGTTGATATAGTTAAAAAATCCTCATCAAGAAATTAAGCAACACCACCCTTTCCCTAATCTACCATACTTATTGTGATGACTGGTTTTTTCATCGGTTGTTTTAAAAACAATGAAGTCGCCACCTAATTTTATTTGTTCTAAAAAGAACGGGGAAATATAGATAAAACCCACAGAATTTGGATAAGGCATTTTACGTGACCAAAAGATGTGAATTCGGGAGTCGGTTATGCAAGGGGAAGGTATTAGCACCCCTTACATCTATCGTACTCGATGGGACCCGTTTAGTTCTAAGTGTTTGTGTGTTAAATTACTAATTTAAGTTATGATCGAGAAATAAAAGAAACGGGGTTTATTTATTATTATTTTGAGTTTGGCACGGTTTCGGAACCGTGTGCCTACGTATTCCCTTGTGCAATGGGAAAGTCAAAACTCCGTAGTTCATCTTAAAAAGGTTTTAAGTTGGTTGTGTTAATTTTATAAGAAAAATCGTGCATTAGACATTTCAAATGTTTAAACTTGGACTTGTTTAGTTTATTTGAAAAGCTTAAGTCCTCGTTCATGCTTGAAATGGCTATTGCACACTCTTTGTCAGAGAAAAGTTTGATAGTCGCATATGAGCGAAAAAGATTTGAGTGAGTTGAATTGATTTTTAAAGTGGATGTAAAGTACCGAACAATAGGACTAGCATCCTACGATTCAAATACTAGAAATAAGAGGAGCTCAATGCTCAACGAGTCGTCTATCATCCCAAAGTTTTTCTTATGAAAGAGTGAAGTGAAACAAAGTTCACGTTATTAAGAATTTTTAAACAATTGGACTAGCATCCAACGATTTAAAGATTCGAAGTTTATTTTTTACAAGTGTTTAAACAATTGGTCTAGCAACCAACGATTTAAATACTTGGGTTTTTATTATGAAAAGAAATTTGAAAATGCACTCGACGTTGGATCGAGGTTTGTTAGTTAATTGTGAAAGTGTTTTAGATGGGATTTTGAAAATGATTTTGAAAAGTGAAGAATATTCATAAGATTTTTTGAAAAAGATTTAAGTTTGAAAGTTGGAAGAAAACATTTTTTTGAAAAGTATTAAAGAATACTTAAAATGCCTTATTTTTAACTTAATAAAAAATATATAATCAAAAAGAAAATATTTTTGGATTTTTTTTGACATAATCATAAAATAGGCATATTAAATGACAAGTATGCAAAAAAATCATCTCAAAATGAGAAGTTTTGAATGGTTTTTGAAAATGTTTAAGTTTACTAGAAACTTGAGAAATTAGTGATAAAAAAGAGTTTTTTTGGTCCTAAAAAGGTTTGAACCTTGGACATTTGGCTTAGAAATGAAGATTTTCCATTGAGCCATTTGCTTGACTTGTTATTTAATTACCTTGCTTAGAAGGAGTTTGAGAAAAAAAGTTTGGAAAAAGTGTCCAGAAATTGTACTTCTGAAGGGTTCAGAAGTTGGCTTCTGAAGCGTGTTGAAAACTTGCTTCTAGAGCATGTTAGAAGGAGCTTCTGGAGCGTGTTGCTAGCAGCTTCTGGGGTGTATTGGCTTGCAGAGCGTGTTGAGAAGGCTTGCTTCATAGAAGCTTCAGAAGTGCTTCTGGAGGCTTGAACCTCAGAAGTACTTCTGGAGAACGAAGCTTCATAAGTTTGCTTTTCCTTTTATTAAAAAAAAGGTTCCAGGGGGATTCGAACCCTGGACCTTGAGGCGAAGGAAAGTTTAAATGCGTGCTGACTTGCCACTGGGGTGGCTGTTACATCCGGTCATAATACAACAACTAATAAATTTAAAATAAACTTAGAATTTGAATTTTCCAGAAATCAAAGAACGCGCGTAACAACTTCATCTTCAACCTCTAGATTCCAATTCGTATCTCTCTGGTTTCTCCATGAAATTGCACGATCCAAACATCAATCTTGCTCGGATTTTCACCAGGAACATGATTATGACATTTAATTTCATTTATTTTAAGTGTAGGGTGATTAATTTTGTAAGAACATTAAGAACCATAATTCTGAATTTTGATTGTGAAATTGTGTATGTGCACCAATTCAAGCAATTGATTAAGGGTTTATGATCCTCGTAAGTGCAGAAACAAAATGGCCAAGCCTTTTTTGGACTGAAAGTTAGAAATCATAGAGTTCAAAGTTCAAGTTTATACCTTTTTAAACTGAATTCGTGTTTCTTGCTGGAGATGTTCCAGAGGTTTTGTTATGATAGCTATAGCTTCAGTGATGTTTATGGAACGTGTTGGTATGCTTACCTTGGTTTGAAATAGTCTGGATTGTTCTGACCAAGTCCAGTTACAGTCACTTGAAGTGAAAATTGATTTTCATGATTCTGTGTTTACATTGATAGAATGATGATTTGGATTACTTCTATATGATGTACAAAAGGTGTTTGAAGTGAAAAATTAGAACAAGCACGAGTGAATTGAGAGTTTGGAAGTTTTGGCTCAAAATTGCATTTTATGGATTTTGGAAATGGTTTCTGAGCAAACTGACTCCTGGCTTGTTTTCTAATGGTTTGAAGTTTCAAACAACTTCTAAATGATGTTTAGAAGATGTTTGAATGACACCTTTGGCTAGAACTTGCAGAATTTGCAATTTGGAATTCTAACCTCTTTGAAACTTAAAAACTTGCAAAATGGTAAAGAAGTGAGAAAGTAAGTTTTGATTATTTTTTAAGGTGTAGTTTTGAATGAAGTGAGAACCTCTATTTATAGGCAAGGAATTATGAAATGGCAAGGCAAGATAAGCTTAAAGCTTGCAACTTGGAAGCTTAAGGCTTAAGAAAAGAATATTCCTTCATTAAATGCACATGGAATCTTTTTAATCATTACTTAAAAAACTCAAGTGTTTTTATCCTTTCCTAGCTATTTCTATCAGATTTTTTCCTCTAAAATCCTATCTCTTTTGGTGACAAGGCTTCTAGAAGGGAGAAAGTTGCAAAATAACTTGTAACTTTGATGCATGATTTTGGAAATCCATGGTTTTGGAGCTCTATGTTTCAAAATCAAAACCCTAGCTAGACAAAGTGTTTTTGCAAGTTCTTGGACTTTTTAGAAAGCTTGTAACAAGACCTACAACTTTTATGTTTTGAGTTTTTCTTGAATCAAAATGGATCTAGGTGAAAAATGGCCATGAAAGTGAGGAAAAACCATGTTTCTTAACACTTAAAAAAATTTCTAAGTGTTAGAAAAAATTCCAACTTTGACTTTTTGTTGACTTTTTCATATTTCTTGATTTTTTATGATCATGATGGATTATTTGAAATGATTTTATGATTGAAAAAGTTTGGACTTGAAAAAGTTGACCAAAAGTCAAAGTTTGACTTTTTGAGCAGATGAATTTTCATTAGATGATTCAGAATTTGTTTGATGAAGAAACATGGATTTTGTAATATTTTGAACCAAGAAATTAGGTCAAGATGTTGCATCGAGGATGTTAAGATCAATCTTCAAGCAAATAAGTCATCCATTGAGCAGAAAATCAATGATTCACTATCTTCGATAAAAACCCTAATTGGTTGATTCTAGATAGATCATGAGAAAAAGTTGGGAATTTGGAAATCAAATGTTGATGATTGATTAAGATAGATCAATTGAGGTGAGTGGAGACTCAAACTCTAATTGATCATATCTTGAGCAGATGAAATTTTTGATAAAATCCTAACTTTGACTTTAGGAGCACACGCACGATCTATCCTGTTCTGAAACTGTTAGTGATGCAATGATCTTATGAGAAATATAAGGGAATAAAGTCTTGATCTTGTGCACTTTCAAAAGAGTGTATTCCTTGAAGAAGGGATGTCTCATGATCACTCCTTATAAACACAAACTCAAAAGTCGTTTCCGGAAGTTGAAACCCTGAGCTTAGGAGGGTAAATTTTGGGGTGCGACACTTATGCTTCTAGAAATTGATCCTCTTAGATGGAAAATTAACAAGAGGGTCTAATCTCGACTGAGAATAACCCAAACACGAAGTCTTAAGTATTTTAAAGGTAGGAACTCAGTTTTATGATGAAGGAAGTCACCAACAGAATACAAAAAATAGGGATCACATTAACACCTGTTAGAATACTTTTGGAAAATTGGCCCAAAGGCCCTAAGCTAGCTCAAATTCCCTAAAAATTACATGTATTGTCTAAATATATTCAATAGATAGATCCGCTAAGATAAGAGTATCATATGAGGCACCTATCCTAAAACTAGAGAGAATACCCCATTCAATGGCCCCACTAATTAAACCATTTAACCCTTCAACCACGAGCATGAAAATAAATGGAGCTAGGAGCCCCCTTGCTTTAGACCCATTTTAATACCAATCTCTTTGAGTTGGATAACCATTAATCAACATTGTGAGATTCCTAACAAAAACACAAGCTCTAGTCCAAGACCTCCACTTATCATTAAATCCAAATCTAACCAACATATACTCCATAAAATCCTAACATTCTTAGCCATATCAAAATTAACTTTAAAATAAGACCGGGCTTCCTAATTTTCTTAGCCATATCAATCAATTCATTCACAGTCACCACACCATCCTCTAACATTGTATCTTTTAGTTCTTATCGAATTTAACGAACTCTCACTTTTAATCGCATTGGAATTATTTAGAGAAACCCAAGTCTCACATTAGTTAAATATAGAGCCTACAAAGAATTTATATTAAGTCAATCTCGAATTCTAATATGGTATTAGAGATTATCGACTGGACATGAGCTGCCCACCCTTTATATTCAAACACCAAGCCTAATAGAGTGTTGGACGTGAAAGATATCAAATCTCATATTAATTAGAGATAGAGATTGAGAATGATTTATAGAATGTATCACCCTTCACCTTATAAGACGGTTTTTCAAAATACATACAATTAAGACTTGTTTGATTGAGTTTGAGATTTTTGTTTTTGAAAATAATCTTATAAATCAATTAAAAAATAATTTAAAAATAAAAATAAAAGTAAACATGTTTGGTTGTCTTACCTTTAAAAATTGTTTTAAATTTATATTAGAAATTTACCATTAATGAAAAGTGTACTATTTTTTTTCCTCTTCACAATTTTCAAAACTAAAACCAAAACCTCTAAATTCTATTAGTTTTTTTGTTTTTAAAACTCCTAAATAAAGAATATTTTTAAAAATAATTTTATAAAGTTAGACTACTAAACAAATTTTAATATTTTAAAATTTAAAAAACAGTTTCACAAAAATAAATCAAATAGACTCTTATTTCCCCCCTCTATTCCATAACTGAATGCTTTAACAAAGAATGAGAGATTTAAATATTTTTTTAGCCTTTGACTTCATTTTTTTTCTAACAATTGGTTTAGAGTATCTTGTATAGAGTTACACAAACCAACTTATAAAATTGACTAGTAAGAAGATACTTTTTACACATTTCATCTAATTATACGTAGTATAATATCTAACAAACATAGTGATATGTGAGGGAAACACTAAAGAGTAAAAGTCTATAATTTTGGAAGTATGAGGTAATAGCTACAGTCGGCTGTGGAGAGGAGGGAAACTTTAACAGAATCAAGATTGGTTAGCCGGCCGTGGAGAGGAGGAAAACTTTAACAGAATCAAGATTGGTTTGTGTTGATGCCATCGAAAAATCATTCAAATTCGACATAAATAATAAAGTTGTCATCTATCTTTTTCATCGTATTTGAAAAATACGTAGGCACGAGATTCTAACATCTTGGCAAACATACTTTCAAAAAATTCAAACATGTCTTGTTTCTTTTCTCTTTTCACATAGTAATAAGAAATTAACAAATTTACACACTAAACACACAAACACTTAGAACTAAACGAGTTTCATTGAGTACGATAAATGTGAGAGGTGCTAATACCTTCCAATTTCATAACTGATTCCTGAATCTGTATCTTTTGGTCTCGACGATCATTTCACTTTTCATTTCTTGAATTTTATCTATATTTTCCCTTTCTTCTTTAAGAATAAATAAAGTTAAATAACGACTTCATTATTTTAATCGAATTAATAAAAATTTTCGATAGCATCAACAGTTTGAATATGTTGATTCGCAATTAAACTGATAGTAATACCTATGCTAACTTGTTGATATAAAGTTCCAACCTCCAACCATGGAAAACTTCCTTTTTTCCTAGCATCTAGCACTGCCCAATATATATATATATATATATATATATATATATATATATATATATATATATATTGAAAGAGGTTGTTGATGAGGATTTTTTTAATCATATCAACCTCTTTATCATTAAGTAATAGAAATACATTTGTTTATGAGGTGTGAATATAATTGGTAAAAGTTTGATTTTATAATCATAAAATTGAAGTAAATGGTTGTAATATATATAATCTAAACAAATTATGTATAGTAATTCTAGTGTTAAACCCAAACGGACAAATTCTAAGTAGTATTAAAAGTGAAGAATCCTTCACCATCTGATATAGATACTTAGATGCCACTTGATTTAAAGATAACAAAACAATTCCCTAAGATACTATAAACAACTACTGTTTCTTCTTCAACCGAATTAATGATGTTATTCCTTCCTACCTCTTAGGATGCCACTGCTACTTCTTGAAGTACACTTTTTAAAGCATTTTTTATTCACAGTTGAAATTTATTTTATACAGTATCAATTAAATTTGTTGCGCAACTTGCTTATTAGCTCTCAACTGTAATTTCTTTTACGTTTCAATTTATTTTAAATAATAATAATAATAATAATAATAATAATAATAATAATAATAATAATAATAATAATAATAATAATAATAATAATAATAATAATAATAATAGTAGGTAAAAAGTTCAAACAAAATAAAAATGATTAATCCCGTACATATACGAAAAGTTAAAATAGAGAAAACAAACAAAAACAAATACAATTAGAAGATGAGAAAGCTATACAATTAAAAAACAAACAAGCTACAATAAGACAACTCCATGAAAACCACTCTCTAAGAATTGCACATTAAAGGAGAATCAAGTTATGTCTCAAGGCATTTAGACTATAAATATTGGATAAAAATTAAAAATTACCAAAAAAAAATAAAGAAACACAAACATTATCGATCAAGTGAAATCTCGTACACTATTGATTAATTCAAAAGATAAGATTTTAAAGCCAATATATAAAGGTGCACGAGTTCTCCTTGATCAACCCAAATATTATTTGTAAGCAAAAAAAAAAACTTCTCTTCTCCACTTATTTCACGTTTATTGTAAAACTAAAGAACACAGTCTCATTTTGAGTCTTCCAAATGGTTTAGAGCACGACAAGCCATATCATAGAAAATTCCCTAGACTTTGCCCTATCATCTATAGAAAAGAAAATCTCAAAGAGACATTGGAAGAACTATATGCCACCGTAACAAAAAAAATCATAAAACATATATGCTAACTAAGTCGCACGTGACAAACATGTAAGTAGTGTGAGGGCAAGATTCATGTTTTCATGATGTCAAAACGTCATCCCTATTCTCCATTTCATTTAACAAGAAAAGGTGAAAGATATACACATCGTGCTCTTCATCTTCATCCTCTCTTCTCAAACATCAATATATACACATAACAATGGTTGTTGATTCAAGCAAAGGGTTGTGGTGATAACGTTCAAATCGAAGATTCGATTCAGATTTAAGTTGAGCAACTGTGGGTTTTTCTTGAATAAAACCATTAGGGTTTTGTCCTCCAAGATTCCTCTTGTTGAGGGGGTTTTTGCACAAGTCTTTGCTTCAACAAATTCAACCGAGAGAAAGGATCGAGAAACATTGGGTTTGCTCGATCAAGTAACGGTAAATAGAGGATTGTGAAAGATTTAGGGTCAATCAATTTCAATCGAAATCATCCGAGTGAAAGATTTGTAGAACGAAGAGTTCGTGCATTCGAGTAACGGTAACTGGAGGTTTGTTCAAAGGGATTGACACACTTGGTTTGGCTCGAACCAAGGGAAGGGATGAAGAAGATATTTTCATCATCGACAATTGGTTTGTGTGAATCGAGAACTATTTCTTCTCTTGTAACATTTTGCAACTTAATATCATATATATCAATTCTAGATTCTAGAATTGAGGGCAGGCATACCCTACACGAGGATGACAAGGGGAACTGTCTAAACAAATCGTGTATTGTTCTTCTTTCCCTTTACTCCCATACTTTCTTATCATAATTTGTGTGATTTAGATTGTCAAATTTGTTTCTACTGAAATTATGGTGTGTCGAGCTCAATTTACAACAGTGGTAATAATCCTTTTGATTGATACCTAAGAAAAATCACCACCACAATTTGGTAAAATTAAACCTAGTGTTTTCTGCACATTAGGTGTTTGACAAATTGATTCATCCACAAATTATTAATTTTACTTGGATTTACCTTAAACAAACTAATTGGAAGTAATACATACTCATTGAGAATGTTTAAGTAATTGACAAATTGAGAACAAACACATTGATTCATATTTCCTCGTCTTATCTCATTCGGTTACGCATATCCGATTTTTCCAATAGCGGATCGTTTAGACGATTATAAATTCCAGGAGCTTTCGCATTAAATATAAAAATATGTTGAAAAGTGCAAATTTTAAATAAGAGGTCTATTCAACCCTCCTTCTAGATTGATCACATCGTTTATCAAGAAGTTGACTTGATAGAAACATGACACATATGGCCTATGGTAAGACCAAGATCATTGATCACCTTTCTCTTGAATAAATTCTCTCTTGAGGAGAACATATAAAGGAGTAGTCGCCAAGAGAATACAATCACCTTAAAAGGTACCAAACTATTCCAAAGGCGGGGAAAAGACATATTACATGTGAATGCTAAATTATAAGAAGCCAAAAGATAATAATAAGCAGAGGACACCGAAAAGGACCATCACTAGAAATATTCCAAACCCACTTATCTCTTTCCAAGAAGAAAATATGGCCTCAAATGACCTAGAAACAACAACAACGAGTTCCTCATGATCGAAGAAATGAATCGTCCATATAAAGTCCAAATGATAGTCTCATCTATCCATCTACTAACCTCTCCCATACTCCCCTCAGGATAATCAACGATTGTAAACATTATAGGGAACCTATCTTAAGAGATATACATCCAACCCAAAGGTTAAACCAAAAAGATGTATGAAGCCCTGATCCAACCTTCTTACAGATACTCTCCACAAACTAGTCAGAAGTGTCTTATTGCTAAGACCCAAGAAGAGAAACTCCTTTCTATATGGAGAAGGAACTCCGGAAGCCTGATTCACTACCGCCCATTAAAGACTAGACAATAAAATCACCATAACAGTCAATAAGGATATCTCTCTAAAGAGACGAGGCGCCCAAAATAAGGCGCCAACTCCATTTGACCAAAAGAGATAAGTTGACTAGGAGGATATCTTTAACCCCAAGCTACATTTACTCTTAGGCACACACGCATTGATCAAATTAACCTAAGAGATTTTATATTCACCCTTAATTTCCCACCCCCCCACAATAATATTATTTGAATTTGAAATATTCTTCTCCATATCTTTACAAGCATTTTTAAAAAGATAGGAAGAAACTAAGGGGTAATGTTTAAGCGAAAATTAAGCAACACCGCCCTTCTCTCAACCTACTATACATATGCTTATAGAAATTGATCCTCTTAGGTATAAAATTAACAAGAGGGTATAAAGTAGCTTCTCAGCTGAGTATAACCCAAACACGGAGTATCAAGTATTTAAAGAAGAAAATAAGGGGTAATATTTAAGCGAAAATTAAGCAACACCACCCTTCTCTCAACCTACCATACATATGCTTCTAGAAATTGATCCTCTTAGGTAGAAAATTAACAAGAGGGTCTAACGTAGCTTCTCAGCTGAGAATAACCCAAACACGGAGCATCAAGTATTTAAAAGGTAGGAATGCAATTTTATGATGAAGGAATTCGCCCAAAGAATTCATAAAAATAGGGTTCATATTAACACATATTAGAGTACTCTTGGAAAAATTGACCCAGAGGCCCCAAGCTAGCTCAAAGTTTCTAAGAATAACCTTTATTGTCCAAATATATTCAATATGTAGATCCTCTAAGATAAGAGTATTATATGAGTCACCTATCCTAAAACTAGCAAGAAAACCCAACTCTATGGCCCCACTAATTAAACTATTTAACCCTTCATCCACAAGCATGAAAAGAAATGGAGCTAGGAGGCCCCTTGATTTAGAATCATTTTAATACCAATCTCTTGAGTTGGATAACCATTAATCATCACTGTGAGATTCCTTACAAAAACACAAACTCTACTCCATGACCTCCACTTATCATTAAATCTAAATCTAACCAACATATACTCCATCAAATCCTTACATTCTTAGCCATGTCAAAATTAACTTTAAAATGAGACCGAGCTTCCTAGTTTTCTTAGCCATATCAATCAATTCATTCAGAGTCACCACACCATCCTCTAACATTCTATCTTTTAGTTCTTATCAGATTTAACAAACTCTCACTTCCATAATCACATTGAAGTTATTTAGACAAACCCATGTCTAACCAATATAGATCCTACAAAGAATTTATATTAAGTCAATATCTAATTCTAATATGGTATTAGAGACTATCGATTGGATCATAGGCTGCCCACCATTTATATTCAAGCACCCAGCCTAATAGAGTGTAGGGTGTAAAAGATATATTGGAAAGATATCAAATCTCATATTGGTTAGCAATTGATATTGAAAAAGATTTATAGAGTGTCACCCTTCACCTTATTAGACGATTTTTAAAAACATATACAATTAAGACTTGTTTGAATGAGTTTAAGATTTTTGTTTTAAAAGTTAATTTTTTATAAATCAATTAAAATTAATTTAAAAATAAAAATAAAAGTAAACATATTTGGTTATCTTACCTTTAAAAATTATCTTAAAATTATATTAGAAATTTGTCATTAATGAAAAGAATACTATTTTTTTCCTCTTCACAATTTTCAAAACTAAAACCAAAACCTCTAAATTCTATTAGTTTTTTAGTTTTTAAAACTCCTAAAAATAGAGAATATTTTTAAAAATAATTTTGTAAAATTAGACTACTAAACAAATTTTATTATTTTGAAATTTAAAAAACAATTTTACAAAAATAAATCAAATAGACCCTTATGCTTTCCCTCTATTCCATACCTGAATGCTTTAACAAAGAATGATAGATTCTAATTTGTTTTGTAGCCTTTCACTTCGTTTTTTCTAACAATTGGTTTAGAGTATCTTGAATAGACTTACACAAACCAACTTATAAAATTGACTCGTAAGAGAATCATTTTTCTAATATACTTACTTATATGTGAGGGAAACACTAAAGAGTAAAAGTTTATAATTGGGAATTTCTTCACCCACCTAGTGGGTTTTTCCTACATCCCTGAAAAAACAAAAATACATTTCGTAAGTTAATTTACAAATTGACCTTTCTGGGTGAATTCGCAAGTTAACTTAGGAATTCACCTTATTTTATACGTTTTATTATTTTAAACGTTGACATTTGAAAAAATAACCTTAATTCGCAAGTTAACTTACGAATTCACCTTTTTAGGTGAATTCATAAGTTAACTTACGAAATGTCTCTTTGTATGCTGCATGGTCACCTCTTTTCCTATTTCATTCATTTTCTATAGCATAATACAAAAACCATTCAACCCACACCCAAAATCAATACAATTTTTTCATCCAAATCAAGTTTCAAGTGAGTGATCCTAGCAAAGTTAGCATTGGAAGCTACAATTTAAGGTAAATTTTTATTCCCTCAACCTACATTTACTACATTGTTGATGTTAAGATGTTGCATAAAATAGTGTCGCCTCGCAAGTTAACCTGCGAAGTTCACCAAAAAAATTCGCTAGTTAACTTGCGAAATGTTCCCTGATGCATCAAACCAGAATTCGATTTTACCATAATTTGCCTAGTTTTAACATAGTTTTATATATTTTAGGTATGGTGCACCCCGACAAAATTTTCAAGGCTATTGTGAAGTTTTCGATTATGGATAAATTGAACATAAATGATAAGTCGATTGTGGTCAAAGAAGTAGATAATACGATTGATGTTGTGATTGATAATGAAAATAAATTTCCAAATGACAAAACTTTCGATACTCGTCAACAAATGGTTGATTATGTTAGAATGGAAGCAAGGAAACTTGATTTTGGCGTTGTGATTGCGAGGTCCGACAATGGGAGTAGTAATCGACAACCATTTGTTATTTTGACATGCGAGAGAAGTGGAGCATACGTTCCAAAAATCTGCAAGTTACAACATGAAGACACAAGTTCAAGGAAATGTGGGTGTCTGTTCAAGTTGAGCGGTTATTATAGGGTGGATAATTATGGTGGTTGACTATGATGTCCGGAATGCATAATCATGAGTTAGAGACCAAGTTACACGGGCATCCTATTGTTTGTCGGCTTAAGGTGGAAGAGAAGAAATATGTTTCCGAATTGTCGTTGATCAAAGTTGCGGCTAGAAACATACTTTCTGGTTTGAAACGGAATAGAGCGGGATGTGTGTCAAATATAAAATTGGTTTACAATTATCGATACAAACAACATGTTGCTCAAAGGGGTTCGAGGTCCGAAATGCAACATTTATTGAAATGTTTGGACGATAACAACTATGTTTCGAGATATAGAGTTTGTGATGACAATGTAAGTGTCCATGATATATTTTGGACGCATCCGTCGAGTATCAAATTGTTCAATACATTTCCAACCGTTCTAATGATTGATTCGACATACAAGACAAATAAATATAGGCTTCCGCTTCTTGAAATTGTTGGTGTCACCTCTACCGATAAAACATTTTCGGTTGGTTTTTGTTTCATGGATTGTGAGAAGGAAGACAACGTCACTTGGGCGTTGGGTGTTTTCAAGACTTTGTTGAAAGATGAAAAAAACATACCTTTGGTTCTCGTCACCGATGGAGATAACGCTCTTATGAATACGGTTACCACCGTGTTTCTATCGTCAACCGCTTTACTATGTCGGTATCTCATCACAAAAAATGTGAGAGCAAGGCTAAAACCCGCGTGTGGAACCAAAGAGAAGAAAGACGAAGACGACCAAATTATCAAATCCGGTGTTGTGGTGGAGAAGATTATGAGTACATGGACGAATATTCTTAATTCTTCTACTGAAGAGATGTATATTGCTAATGCGATCCACTTTAGAAACTTGTGTGTGGAATATCCCAAAGTTTTGAAATATGTTGAATCCACTATTCTTGATCAAGTGAAAGAGAAAGTGGTGTGTGCATGGACGGACCGTGTTAGACATTTGGGGAACAAAACCACTAATAGAGTGGAATCCGCACATGCGACTTTGAAGAAGTGGTTGGGTGATAGTAAGGGCGACTTATGTAGAGATTGGGATATTGTGAACCAAATGCTAATAAACCAACACAATGAAATTCAAACAACATTTGGAAGGAGCAAAACTGTATTGGAACACTGGTTTCAAATACAAAACTTTTTATGCATAGTTAGTTCACAATATATCCCGGGCAAGATTGAATTTTATTTTTTACGAAGCAAAACGAGCGGAAACAACGGTCCCGATAGTGTGAAATATGGGTGTATTATGCGGACATCTTATGGACTCCCATGTGCTTGTATTATTTCAAAAAAACTGAAACTCAATTCCCCTATTCGAATGAATGAGATATGCACTCATTGGAAAAGGCTCTGTTTCGATGATTACGAACCGATAAAGGAAGGTAGTTCCAACATTACCATCACAACCGAGTTGGAAATCATACTAGATCTTTTTTCAAAAGCGGACGATGCTACAAAGTTGCACATTAAAGAACAATTGAGAAAAGTGGCATTTCCAGAAACAATCGATTTGAAGCCTCCGACCCAACCGGTGAAAACTAAAGGTGCCCCCAAAAAGATGATAACCTCACAGCCGAAAGTACAACCAAACATACTCCTTCTTTTCACGAAGTTGTCGATGAATTATTCCCGGATTCTCCAACCCCACAATCCAAGAAAAGTGCTAAAAAAAAGAGCACGGATTTCAAAACCACCTCGAACACCAACACCGCCGCCACCACCAATAATATACATTAATGAAATGTCTTTATTTATGCACAAACACATTGAAAAAATCGTGGATGTGGGAAGCGATGGTATTTGCGGGTATCGGGCTGTATCCACTTTGCTTGACCAAGGAGAGGAGCAACACATTCTTGTTCGGAAAAAACTTATCTCGGAATAGACCTTACATAGTGAACTTTATACGCGTCTATACGTGACAAAGGAAAACTTTAATAAAATTCACCATGCTCTAGCTCCGAGTGTTACCGTCCATGCACCGGTTGAAAAATCGATGTGCTTCTTGGAAATGGAACATCTAATAACAAATGCTTATAACGTGGTGTGCGTCGACTTGACAAGATATGGTTTTTCGGAGACTTTTTTTCCTCTACAAGCTCCACCGCCTATTGATCCATCTGGACGCATTATGTGTGTTGGCTATCTGCGGTCACGTCATTTTGTTCAAGTATATTTGAAGGCGGTTGTCCTATTCCGGCCACTTCCGTGGAATGGATGGAACATCACGAAAAAGAGGCAGAAACTTGGCTGGACCATTTTTTGGAGAGAATGATGGAGTTCACTCATTTTATGGATCTTGAGAGAGAATCCAATAGGGAGAAATAAAAGATTGAACCGATTTTAGATTTAAGCGGGAACAATTTTTTCGATTCGTTTTAGAATGTAACCGAACCATATTTTGTATGTATTGTCGAAATATTGTATTAGAAATTAAACACACTTGCAATTAACAAAGAAATAAATATATGAAAAAAATCTATAAATTGATTATTAAGTTTTTTATTAACAATGTATAACCGTTAAATTGTAAAATTAAATTAAATTTAAATACTCGACAAATAAATATTGATTTGGCAATAAAATTTAGATAGATTAGGGGTGTTCGCGTTGCTGTTTGGACGGTTTTGACGCAAACAATCATCCGAACCGCGAGAGAAAAATGCGTGCGGTTTGGTTTGGTTCGGTTGACTTTTAGGAAAAAAACCAAACTAAACTACACCAAACCAATGCGGTTTGGCTCGGTGCGGTTTGTTCGGTTTTTTATAAATAATTTTTTTAGCCATACATACACATATAGATGACAACATAACTTTGTATTTTGTCATTCATACACTATCATATAACAATAAAACTCATCATATTTGGAAAATAACTTTCCATTTAATATGTAAAAATTAGATTAAACAAAATTGAAATAATAAACATATAATAATAACATAAAATAATATCAAAAATATTATAATAAAACAAAAAAAAAAAGAGATGAGAGGTTAGTGAAGATGAAAAAGAAAGAACATAAAAGAGAAGAGATTAGAGATAAATATGTGCGATAACTCTGTCCAATTCCGAGCGCCAGGAAGAAAGAGTTGCGAAAGTATTTGAATGTACGTGACTCACCATTTTTATTTTAATGCAAAATCTTTATCTTTCAGTCATTTACTTTGAAGCTTTTACTTGTTTTTTTTATTTGCTTTCCAGCAATCTCTTTGCATTTTTGTCTACGTTGATACGCTCTTTGTTACAAGTTTTGAGTTGACAAAAGAGTCCTTCGACCCTTATTTTGGGTAGAACAGAACTGGATCCACTGCCTTCTATCGGTCACGAGTCACCGTAGTAGGTTTAAAACCACAATGAACATTCAGATTTGTCAAGTTATTTTGGTTTGTTGTCTTTGTCGGTCACGAGTTACCTGTCGGTCGAACTTGAACTATTGTGTGGAAAGCCATTGTACTTGCTCCCTTGGTCTTAGAAAACTGTTTCCTAGGCAAGGACTTCGATAGAGTCAGTACAATCCCCAAATCTTAGCACTTAAGATCAACTGGTCGATCTTGCGAGTGACCCTTAGTTTTAGGACTTTGGGAGGACCAACGGTTGTTTATCATTTTCCACAGTAAACAATCGGTCGGTTGAACCGGAAACCGGTTAGATAACTGGTCTGGTTCAATTGTTGGATCAATGATGTCGTGGAACCGTCAAGAACCAGTGATAATCAGAAAAATTAGAAAAATCGGCGGTTTTCTAAAACTGGTGGTTCAACTGCATTTTTTTTTTAATTTTTAACTCAAATTTTTAAAAAAAATTTAAAAAATCTATATTCTAATTTTTTTAATTCATTTTGATTATTTTATTAAAATATTATATTTAAATAAAAAATAAAAAATAAAATAATTAATTATATCATTGATAGAGAAAATATTGCAGATCCGATTGATTTTGTTACAGATAGTTTTGATATTGAAGAAGGATATTTCAATATTGAAATAATCTTTAGTCCTTGAAACTAAATAATAGACAATGTAATTATTTTGCCATAAATTATTCAATTATACTATGTTACAATTATAGTTTGTAATTTTGTAATATTTTATTATATATGATACTTTATTTAAAATTTAAATTTAAATTATCAAATTGTAAATTTATTTATGATATGATATTTTTAAAATGTTTAAAATTTAAATTTAAATTATTAAATTATGAATTTAATTATGATATGATTTTTTTTTTTTAAATTTTAAGTTCTAGTTATATTTTGTAAAGAATGAGTCATCCGATTCAACAAGTTTTATACCTATATAGTTTTCTTACAAAGACCGGTCTATTCAACCGGGTTATCCGATTTAATCCGGTTTAGTCATGCGGTTCGACCAGTGACCCAGTAGCTTGACCAATAAACTAGTGACCCAGTACCTTTACCGGTTTGATCTCCGGTCCGATTTTTAAAACACTGGTTTCAGCCAAAACTGAGTTTTGGTTCTGTTTTTGCATAATTCGCAAGTTAACTTGCGAAATATGCCTGATTATTTAAAAAAACAACACAGGGAACATTTAGTAAGTTCACTTATGAATTTGTCTAATTTAGTGCATTTCGCAAGTTAACTTGCGAATTCTGCCTGATTATTTTTAAAAAAAACACAGGGAACATTTTGTAAGTTAACTTACGAATTTACCTGATTTAGTGCATTTCGTAAGTTAACTTGCGAAATTTGACCTGATAAGATTTCTATGGTCCATATTACTCCAACTTTACTATAAATTGGGCCTACAACTCATTCATTTCCCCATCACAAACTAAAACCAAAAAAATGACACAAATTTATTCACACCTTGTGTTTGTCTACTTCACTATTGCGCGTGCGCCAGTTCAATTCAGGCTCTCGCAAGACACCCCGTACGACGAGCTCATTACGACACTGCATTATCTGTTGCAGTATCTAGATAATCGCAAGGTGGTCAAGCTGAAGTACCATTCACCTTCACTTGACGCTGAAGGAAAAGTCAAGTTCACCCGATTTCAGCTGAAGAACGACAACGACTTAGAGGTTATGTGGGAGACCTTTCATCAGTACTCGACAAAAGGTCTGATTGAGATGGATGCGTCGCTTCGTAGTTCGACAAAAGATGTTATCACGATGTGCAACGTCCACAACTTCCCGTTTATAATAATATGTAATCTAATTTTCTACATCTACTATTCAATTTTATGAATTAAGTTGAATGAGTGGTATGAATTGTGTTAAATATTTCTAAATCTTGCCCAACCCAAAATTCGTAAGTTAACTTACGAGTTCACCTTATTTAAAAAAAAACAAGGTGAATTCGCAGATGCACTTGCGAATTCACCTTATTTTTAAAAATTATTGGATTGTTTCGTAAGTTAACTTACGAAGTCCATCTCCGAAGTGAATTCGTAAGTTAACTTACGAAACTTGTGGATATTTTTAGTTTTTCATCAGGGATAAAGAAGAATCCTACTAAATGGGAGAAGTGATTCCATTATAATTTTTGAAGTATGAGGTAATAGCCTACAGCCCGCCGGCCGTGGAGAGGAGGGAACCTTTGGAGAGAATCAAGATTGGTTTGCTAACTTGTTGATATAAAGTTCCAACATCCAACCATGGAAAGCTTCCTTTTTTCCTAGCATCTAGCACTGCCTAATTTAACCAAAGGATTTTATTCTTATAGCTAGCACACTGTCCATCGACCTAATAAATTCAAAAAAAAAATAAAAAATACTACAATGGTATAATAATAAAAAAGTTTCGTAAGAAAAAAAAGGGATTTTTTTTAAAAAAGTTTACACATCTCTTGATTAGTTATGGATATAGATATTAATCACATAATAATTACCGGGTATATATGCAAAATTACGTTTTAGGAATGTTAGGAAGTGCAACTTTAGCGGATACACATGATAAAGAAGATAGATAGATACTCGACAATATCATATTGAAGAAATTGTAATATACTCCGAAAGATACTTTAAGGCATGAGTGATGAGGTTCTCTTTCTAATATTTTTTTGGGTTCGGTTTCTACATGATAAGGATCCTTAATTAAACTTTATTGAATACTTTAAAATATTTTTTCTAACATCTCTTTCATTTCCATTAAAGATAAACCTACCCGATTCTGTAAAGTAATTAGTGGTATGAAGGTTTGGTCCAGATACATAACTAAAGCTTACCAAATGGAAAATACAATCATCTATATTAGTCCATTCCTTCCACCACCATGTACTAATTAAATAACTTATCCATATTGAACAAGTTGAACTATATATTTATGTACACTATGTTTCGAACTTGATATCATATAGGGGCAATAGTTGCACCGAAATCATGCCAGCATAATAATAATTGGAAATTATACTCAGTTTCCCTAAATCTTATTAAAATAAGATTAACATTCTTCACAGAGAATCTTTATTAGAGCGGTCAAAATGGGTCTGAACCATTGAATCGGTTCAAAAGTCTAATAATTTAGTGTAGATTGGACTGCAAAATATCTTATAAAACATAACTCTATTTTTTTGGTCCAACCCATTGGACTTATATTTTTTATCGGTCGGGTCGGGCTAGCTCAAGTGGGTTTCGGGTTGCCCTATTTAAAAAAGACTTTGGTAAATTTTTTTAAAAAATTGAGATAAGATATAATTGAATAAGTGTTTTTAAGTGATACAAAAAAGTTAAAGAGGATGAAGATATGTTTTCAAGATGTTATGATCAAGAAAATGGTTGTGAGATGAAGAGAAAATTTGATAAGTATTGGTGATAATATTAAGTTACTCTGAATTTTTACATGGATATTTTTGTTGATTTGATGAATATTTTAAATATCACTTAATTAAATTTATGATGACTCTCTACTTATGTTATGTAGTTTTTATTCATTACATTCCTTTTTATAAAATTAAAATTATAATATTGAAATACGAGTCAGACTGACCCATCAGATTGCACATGTCAGATTTATTTTTCGTAGCCCATTAAATAATCAGGTCGAACCGGACCAACTCATTTAAATATTTTGATCCACCAAATTAAAGCGGACTGGACGGACCCATTTGATAACTCTTTGTAGGAGTGCAAGAAGACCCACCTTATTAGAAATATTATATATATATATATATATATATATATATATATATATATATATATATATATATATCCAAAGAGTTACCCCATGAGTTACACTCGCTTAAAAACGTTACTTCGGATTAATATTTTTTAAAATCAACCGTTAGATTGAAACATACCATCATATAGATCATACCTATAAAGTTTGAGGTTAATCTATAATCATTTACTATACCATTCAACTACATCAAAATTAATGTTATATGAAAGTCCATTTTGACGTTAATCTTTGGATATCTTGATCGTATAGTAAATGATTATAGATTAATCTCAAGTTTTATAGGTATGATCTATATGATGGTATATTTCAATCTAACGGTTGATTTTAAAAAATATTAATCCGAAGTGATGTTTTTGAGCGAGTGTAACTCATGGTGTAACTCTTCGGGTGTAATTTGATATCTCTCTCAAATTTTGATGTAGTTCAATGACATAGTAAATTATTATAGATTAATCTCAAACTTTATAGGTATGATCTATATGATGGTATGTTTCAATCCAACGGTTGATTTTAAAAAATATTAATTCGAAGTGACGTTTTTGAGCGAGTGTAACTCATGGTGTAACTCTTCGGGTGTAATTTGATCCTCCTCAAATATATATATATATATATATATATATATATATATATATATATATATATATATATATATATATATATATATATATATATATATATATATATATAATTTGTAAATTTTATACAACAATCATGATGTAATCTTGTGATAATATGTGCTTTTTAGTGAGAATTAGGTCACTTGTTCGATTCTTTGTTTATATGTTCATTTTTTAATTAATTCTTAATTTTAAACAAAGAGAAACAAAAAAATATTACATATTGATAAGCTCTTAGACCTTTAAATCATTCCAACAACAACTTAATCTTATTCCATTGAGTGGTGTCAGCTATTTGAATCAATTTTTCCTAAAATATTCTACTATGGACGATACTTCTATCCATATTAATTTTGAGATATTTTTTAATGACTTCTCTTATAATCTTTTTAGGTCTTCCTCTTATTCTAGTTGTTTGACTTCTCTCCATCCGATCTATTCTCTTTACCATAAAATATACACATTTTCTCTCCCTATATGCAAAAACCACCTAGTCTATTTTCCACCATCTTCTCTACTATAGGCGCTGACATAATACTTTCTCTAATCTTTTCATTTCTAATCTTTTCATGTCTGGTCTTACCATACACCCACCACAACATCCTCATATCATCTACACTTACTTTATTCTCGTGTTGATTCTTAATCGTCTAACATTATGTCTTGTACAACATTGAAGGTCTTACCACAATTAGATAAATTTATTCCTTCATCTGGAGCGGTACCTTTGCATCACATAAAACACATGAAACTCTTCTCCATTTCATCCATCCAACTTGAGTTTGATGGTTTACGTCCCTTTTTGTTTCTCCATCATTTTGTAATACAGACCCAATATATTTAAACATGTTACTTGAGGAATGATATGGTCTTCAACTTTCACCTCTAAGTTAGAAACACTTCTTTTTTGTAGAACTTAAATTCCATATATTTTGTCTTACTTATGCTTAGGAAAAAACTATGTGTTTCTAAAGATCGTCTTCAAGTATCCATCCTCTCATTTATATCCTCATTTAACTCTTCAAGAAAGACTATATCATTTGCAAAAAAATATGCATCTTGATGCTAGGTCTTGGATGTGTTTAATGAGTATATTCAAAAGTGAATTTCTCAACCCACCCCATGACCTTCTTACCCACCCCTGTGAAATTCGCAAATTTCCCTTGAAAAATGGAAATATATTTCCGGGACGCACCACCATTTGATAAAGTTTGCAATAAACCGAAAGTTAATTTTCGGTTCTACACCGTAAATATATTTCTGGTTTCATTCATAACAGAAATTCAAAATATTTCATTTCATTGTCTAACATAGAGATACATAAACGTAGCAAATACAAACCGAAATTTAAACATAAATCGAACATTACAAATCAATATCCTGGGAGACGTTGTAGCATCCTCATAAAGTCATTGACGGTTCTTGATAAAGTCGCTTCTAGCTCGATTAAAACTTTCTCCTGGAAACTTTGATAAGTCGACCACATAGCCCGTAAATCGTTTCCATTCTTCAGTTCATGGCTCATGAAGTGTCGATTCCCTTCATTGTCGATTGATGGCGAGCGATACTCGATCTTCTCTACCTTTCGACCGTCGCCGTAGGGAACAAGTTCCTGCAAAGTTTCTCGTACCTCTTCAATTGAGGTATACACCGTGATCTCGAATTTGCGAGACAGTACGTCGCTGGGAAAATGGAGAACTCCAGCAACCCATTCCATTCCATGTTGTTGTATGGAAAAATATAAGAGGATGGGTATTTATATAGTAGAAGGATGTAAACATGGACCATAGAAATCCTATCCTTGTTTCAGTGGCACAACCGAAAGTTAAATTCCAGTTTTCTATCATTTTGTAAAATTCGCAGTTGAAAATCGACGAATATTCAATTTTTTTGCAAATGGTCAAATTACAAAAATGAGTATATTTCCACATCATAATACATTATCAAAATGAAGTTAACATTACAATGCTACCTATACTACTTGAAAGAGCCAAAAAAAGTGTCACCGAATAAATCCACCGGTGTCACCCCTTTTGACTTTTCCCTATTTATTTCTATATCTATTTCCCTCAAATTGTTGTATATTGCATCCTTTCCACGAAATTGTCCGATCATGTTTTCGTTGCTTATGTGAAATGAAGCGCCCACTCTAGTGATGTCAGTGGTATCGGGCATCCCGATTTCAAGTAGACTTGAACAAAATGACGTGGATTTGAAATCCACCCAACAAAAATGTTACGATCAATGGGATTTATTCGGCAACACAACTCTCTATGTTCCGTCAACTCTGTGATCAGAGTATCTCGCACAGTATTATAATAATCTTCACGGCTACCTAGCAAACAAGATACAGCTCGAAAGCCACAATTACCGTCACCGGCCATATTCACGATCCTTTCAATGCATTTGTGTATGAAAACTGGCATGTGATCGATGAATGGTATTTTTGATGGAGGCGGTGTAGGCGGTGGTTTGCTAATACGAGAACCTTTGGAAGCATATTTCTGAGATTTTAGTGTAGGTGATTCGGAAAATACCTTGTCAACATATTCATAATACGAAGGATTTCTCGTAGTAGAATTGTCGGCTGGTGTAGGTTTCAACTTTTTCGGTGCACCTTTTGTTTTTACCGGTTGGGAGGGTGGTTTCAAATCCGTGGTCTCCGGGAACACAATTTTTCTCAACTCTTCTTTAATTTGGAGTTTCATGGCGTCATTGGCTCTCAAAAATCTCGCTTGTATTGCTTCTCATTCGGTAAGGATGGAGATATTTGATTTATCACTTTTCATTTTTCAGTCATCCTCAAAACTAAGTCTCTTCCAATGATTAGAGACCTCGTCCATACCTATCGGGACATTACCACTCAGCTTCTTGGCTATCACACAAGCACATGAGAGACCATATGTTTTCACAATAGTGCACCCAGACTTTGAGGTGTCATCGTCCACAATTGAAGATCTTGTGGCCTCATGGAAAGTATAATTAAGCGCTGCCGGAGATATGTTACCGTCCAATTGAGAATATATCATATTCTCCTTGAACTTGTGTTCCAACACTGTGATACTGAGACCAAATATCGTTTGTATCTCATTATGCTGGTTCATGATCATATATGAATTTAGTATGAATTGTGGATATAATTTTATAAATAGTTTAATTTATTAGATTTATAAAATTATTTGTAATTTATTCACCTTTATAAAATCAATTATAAATGATTCAATTTATTAAAATGATTATATCAATAATTTTTTTTTTATCATAAATTTTCATGATTACTATTTAATATTTTTATCATGATTACAATTATGAAGTTAATTTGAAATTTTTTTGATATATTTTAGTTATTTCATAAACTTAAAAAAATTATCAAATCTCAATTGATTTTGTTTTATTTTATTAACCTTTTTATAAAAATTGAAATAATTTATTTTAGGTTAAATAAGGATCTAAATAATTACAAAATAATATTTGTTCTTACATTTTTAGAATGATAAATTAAATATTTAAGATAAACATTAGAGTTTTTATTTACTTTACCTTTTATATATTTATAATATATTTTTTTGTTAATTTTATTAACAATATATTTATAGTTAACAATACATCGTTTAAACTATGTTAATTTTTTCAAGAATATAAATGTAACCTTTCAAAAAATATACACAATTATATTTAGAAGTCGGTAGAAAATTTTATTGGTTAAATTATAATTCTATTCAAAATTTATTGAGCATAAATTTTTGAAATCAAATCATGCATAAAAATAAAATGTATTAATGTGACCATTCAAAATAATTTCTATATATAATAAAATTAAATAATATTAATACCTCAATTCAAAAGATATATTTGTAACTTTTTGATTTAATTTTTTTCATATCTTTATATATTCTAATGTATATAATATTGCTATAATATGAAACAGTATCAAATAAAATTAAGTTGCGATTTTATTATTTTAAAATAATCGATTTTGAAAATAAAAATCAGTTATCACTCTAGCCTTTAGGTCTCATATGCATTTCAGATTACGAAAAGGTGTGCTGGTCCCTGAATCATAAATCATCACTACGTAAATCTTTAATGATAGTACTAAGTTGCTAATTATTGAATTTTTTCAAAGAAGAAAGAAATAAGTTCAATTTGTCTGATTATGATTGAAGTGACATTGACAAAAAGAAAAGTAATATAAAAAAAAACAAATGTATCGGAAAGGTTATATTATTGAGAAAAAAGAGATGATTGAAATACTTTTAGTTGATATACAAAATATAAAATTATAAAAGTGGAAATTGTGGTGTACCTCTTGACTTTGTCAATACAAGCAGGGTTTTTTCTATAGAAGACTCAAAACAATCTCTTTAATAATGCAAAGAAAGAAAGAAAAAGGACTTGTAAACCTGTGCTTGCTAGCTGCTGCATTCATCACACTATGCAAAGCAAAATGATTCTCTCTATTATTTTGTGTCAATCATAATAAAGATACGCTACAATCCAAACAAAGAGTGATTCCTTTCCTCATTGAATTCGACCAACGCATAGAATCTCTTCTTGCCAATAGAATTTTACGATTTCGGTAGGGTCCTCGTACTAGTGTCGTACATGTAACTAGCAAGCACTTCAAAAGGGACAAGAAATCTAGGACTCATATTTGTCTGTAATATAAATCCTTGGCAAAATGTGTCCAAAAAATAAAATTATTTATAAATTTATAAATTATAAAATTTTATAATAATTTATTGTTATAATTGTTATAACATTATATTTATAACTAAATAATTTGTAATGTTGTAATTGTTAATTTATATGAATTACTTAGATAGGAGAAAATTTTAATTTTTAAGAAATGGGTCCGTTTAGGACCGGGTAACCCATAACCCAAATAGGGCTGGGCTTGGGTAGTAAAAATCAGACCCATTTAAATATGGATTTTTTGAATCCGACCCTGAAAAACCCGAGGCCTGCATGGACCAGCCCATTTAGGGTTGGGTAGCCCATTTTGACAGCTCTACTTTTATCCCTACAATTAACTTAATTAGACTAAAATCACCCTGTATAATATTAAAAAAAACAAAAATAAAATTAGATTCCGGATAACCTAGAGTAAAGTTATCTGGTGGTGGCAACAAAAAACAAAGGTTTAAGCAACAGTTAAAAACCGTTACCTAAGGTAAATAAACTCATTCCAAAATCTTTCAACTAAGTTATCCGTTTCACATTATCTCAAAAAATTTCATTCCGGATAATTTATACAGGAGTTATTCGGATGCAAAAAAAAAGTCAAAACTAATAGAAAATGTTCGTGGGCATAAGTGAAAAAATCATGGCCCTTGCTAGAAACCAAACCATCTAGGACATGCTATGTTTTTAATTACTTTTGAAATTACTCTTCTTTAGTTTAGCCAACAATTTTTAACTATGACTTAAATTAAATGTCTTTTTTATTATCAGATAACTTACCTATTTGTTATCCGGGTATTTCAGACATGATATAAACCGAAAAACTTAATAGAATGATCTCCAGAACTGTGGCCTTAGCTGAAAACCATATCATTTAGTAAAGACAACAATTTTTAACTGTTGTCAAAAAAAATAATTTGGTTTTGCCATCACCGGATAACTTAACTATAGGTTATCCGGAATTTATTTTTTTGAACATTATACATGAATGTTTTAGTCTAATTAAATTAATTGTAGGGGGTAAAAATATAGATGTTTGGGTATATGATATAATTTTCTGAAAATGATAGCATTAAGCCCAAGGTTAATGGGCCATAAAATAAAAGAAGATGGGCGAAACAAATTTGAATATTCTTATGATTCAATTTTTAAAAAATTAATATCATTAAATGTTTTTAATTTTTTCTTTTTTATTGAGTATTATTCAATGTTTTAAAAATTAAATCGGTAATCAAATTGATGAAAGAATTAGATTATTAGTCATTGGTCGAATACATGAGAAAATCAAATAATTTAATTGAATAAATCGATATTATTTTAACACTATCTAATTATTAAATTGATAATGTTTAATAAATTTAATTGTAAGGTACTAAATAAATTTTGAACATTCACACGGGGATGAGCAAGTTGGATACGGTGGAAATTCGGCAGTGTTTCGTGAAACCAATGGATGTGTTCACCTTTTCGCCTTGCATGGGAACGACCTTGTTAGAGCCTTAGAGGAGTGTTTGTGTAGTTTCCTTCTTTTTTGGCTTAGACCCATCTTGTTGCCAAAATAAATAGATAAGTTTTGAACAAAATTTGTTTATATTTTAACTTTATAAAAAAAAATTCTCAAAATAACATCTTTTTGTCGGAAAAAAATATATTTAACTATTGATTTTTACCAATAATTTATTTGATCCAACAATAAGATTAGATTGACTCCCCCATTTTATTTTCGGTTTAATTGATTAAACCATCGATATGGTTCGACTTTTAAATTATTGATATTTTTTAATAATAAATAGTAAAATAGTTATTAAAATAAAAAACTTTAGAGAGAAAACAAATCAGTTAGATTGAATTTCCATGAGCATAAATAAAATTTAACAAAATAACAAAGTACACTTTTTTAATTGTATATTTATAAAATTTCTATGAACATGTATACACACTAGCTCATATATAGTACTTTTAACATTTGATTAAAATTTATCTAAAGAACTCAAGAATATTTATATAATATGATTTGAATCTCTGGCTGTTTAACTAAACGTTCTGAACAAAAATTGATTCATGAGAATACTCCAGCGTATTGATTTTTTAACAAGAGTTTTGTTCTTCTAAATGTTTCTGTTCAATTTGGAGAATGAATCTCTATTTTTACATGTAAATGATACCGAATTAAAAAAAAAAAAATACTTTACTTAATCGATATTTTCTTTCAATTTGGTTTTGTCCCAAACGTGAGACATTATAAATAAAAACGCCAAGGTGTTTGGGCTAAGTTTTCTTTAAGGCTTTTAAGCCTGTCACAAATGCAAGAGGATTTATCTTGCTACCCCTCTAAATTGTATCCGTCATCCCTTATCATCATATTTTTGTGAAAAATCATTTATTTTTCAAAACAATTGAATTTTATCAGAAATTTGGAGGTGTACCAGAAATTTCAGTAAAATACGGAAAATTTTGAAACCTATATCGAAAATATTATTATATTTTAGAATTTATATACACTGAAATTTCCGGTATAATAAAAAAAAAATAATTTATTTTTAAAAAAAAATTGTCGAAAATATTTTGTGGTGTACCGGAAATTTCAAAAAAACTACCGAAAATTTTAAGAGGGGTAATTTTAAAATAAAATTTAAGGGTGGGGGATGGGATGTTTAATTTAGGAGGGGGCAAGATAATTTCTCCAAGGAGGATTTAACTTGTGAATCCCTATTATACTTGGCATCCTCCAAAAGGCATAAAAATTTCATAACAATTTAACATAAATTTTCTATATTTTGTAAAATTCGCAGTTGAAAATCGAAAATTTCAAATATTCAGAGCGATACTAAAAATTTGGAAGTGATACCGGAAATTGTTCACTAAAAGTAAGAACTCTATTGTACATTTGGAAATTTTCGGTAGAATTTCACGAAAATTTCAGAATATTTGGTATTTCTTACCAAACATTTCAAAAATATGGTATTTTTGGAGTATAATTTAATGGAAATTTTGAAGATTAGTTCATAATTTTTTGAAATTTTTGGTAGTTCATTTCTTAACTATTTTTTTCTTCCTTTTTTCATTTTTTTTATAGTGAGAACCAGGGGTAAGGATAATTCTATTTGGAGCATGTTAACTGATAAAGCAGAAGCTCGGGGTATAGCTGATGAAGTAGAGACTTTCTAGCTACGGGCTAGACGACATCCCCTACTTGATTTTCATCGAAAACAAATGAATGAGAAGGCGCAGTTTCGCGTATTCTGGCACTGAATTACTAGAGTTTATACTACTAAGAAGGTACCTGCTCCTTTGTGCACTGCATTGGAGGTACTTGTACCTATTGGTGAGGAGGTACACAGACCTATTATTGTTGAGCTACACGATGAGAAGGTTGTTGTTGAGGAGGTTCCTATAGCGGCTGAGCATGTTTCTAATGCTGATGAGGTGTCTCCTACTGATACAAATGCCACGACTCATTCATCTATAGAGTATATTGACCATGTCGCACACAAAGTATGACAGAGAGAGGTATATATGTTAAATATATCATACCTCTGTCAATGTAGCAAATTTTAATTTTACCCCTCTAATTATTTATTTATTTATTTACATTTCTTTTATTTTTTTAATTTTATTTTTAAAAATATTTTTAATGTTTTGTTAATTTTAAGTATTTAAATTTTATCAATATTTTTAATAAATTAATTTTTTTAAGAATGTAATTAATTTATAAGTTAACTATGTTTTTGGTCATTCTAAATATTGTGAATTTCGTTTTTAATTCCTTAAAAAATTTCCTTCAAAAAATGATTCTCTTAAGTTTTCCGTTCATATTTTTAGTCTCTGCCATTTATTTGGTCTAATAAAAACTGACGTGGCATGCCATTTGTCATACCACGTTATCTAAATTCAACACTTCAGAAACAAAGACACATTGCGGGGGTTTGATACCCCTTTAAATAACTCAAAAAACAATAATTTCTCATAAGCAATTAATCAAATATTTATAGGCAAATCATTTTTATTCCTCGTTCTTGATGATTTTCAGAACTGCAATCAACGATCTCATACCATTAAACCTTCAAAATATCATCATCTCAAAGCTACATACTTTCTTTTCAGAATTATCGACCCAACAACAAATATTTGATGAATTTGAAAGCATCAAGGTTAAATATGCTTATTCAAACCCCGATAACGAAGCCATTAAAAAGTAAAAAAAAAAAGAAAAAAAAATGCTTAAAGTGATATCATTAAAACATGTGATATCAAAACAACATCTTGTGTGTGCATAATGCAAAACAGTCATTTACTATCAAGAAAGTCATTAGCTTGCTGAACCAACACTCATATGCTAAATAAATATCTAAACACAATTTGATCTTGTAAAGTTGATGTTCGGAAAGAGATTTATGTTCATATTTAAATTGTATTACTATCTACTGTCACTTTTGTAAGGAATACATTTAACATCCTTCTCAAGTATGCAAATTATCATAATCACCATGCTTACTATGGTTTTAGAAGCGATAACCACTGCATATTCCCTTTGAACTAAAATAATTATGAGGCAATGTTTTTGTTTTATTTTTAATGACAATCCATGTGTCTATTTTTTCTAAAATCTCTTATATCAACATTGATGATACTTTTGATTTGTGTTGGGGTACTCGTATATATTTCTTGATTGTGTTAGATTGATGTTATATTCATTTTACTTTGTAATAAAGAGAAGGCATTGGATTTTTGAACAAACCTCCATTTTCTCTAAACCTCAGTCGACGACATTGCTATGCTTATATGCTCATATATGTTTTTTCACTTTAAAGATCGCATTGCATTGTCACCAAGTGATATCGTACACAATATTTTGGCTTCTTAAGAAACTGAATTAAAGTAAATGTTGTTGTTGGCTTATAAGGCTGTATTTTCTTGTTTCATTCCTACAACAAATGAAAATTGGGCGATACCTTTGTAATGAGACTGGAAATGGTGGAAGATTATGTTTCTGTCGTTTGACTATTATTTATTTAGTTCCACGTGGATGTGTGAACCTAAGTTCAGTTAAACGTTTTTGGATGGGAAATTGTGATATTTTTATGAGGCAGCACAATCCTAACTTTAAATGTAAATTGTCAAAGGTTATAGTCATATAGGACCTCAAGGTTGCAATTCTAAATATAAGATGAAGTCCAAGTTCATTTCCTAATTAGCATGTGGATCACCAAGTTGACTAAATACTCAAGAAGCATTTTAACATTTATAATGTTCATATAAGTATGTTTTATATGCATTAACAAATACATTTATTCAGTTTTGCTCTTTCCTTTGGGAAGAATGAGGGATAGAAATAATTTTCTTACCAACTTGTTGTAAATGTGCCTTAAATTTTTTTGTTGATGGTGAGAATTTTTTTTTTTTGAGATTGCACTTATTGCCACTACAAAAAACACTTTTAAATGCGACGTGAATTTCACGTCACAACTTGAGAAATCACGCTATAACTCAAAATTAACGACGTGATCAAATATATCGCTGGAGAACAAGTGGCAAACTTATTGCGACGTGTTTCTGTTAAGGACCAATTTGTAGTTATTTTGTACATTATTTTGTGGTCCTTAACAATGTCTTTGTATTTAATTTGTATATTTATTCTAGTATTTTGTTTTAATTAGGTTTTTATCTAGTTTTGTTTAATATATGTATTATTTGACTTTAGTTATTCTTAATTGTAGGAATTTATTAACTAATTCTCCCAAGCTTGGATTCAAGGGTACTTGAAGAGCTTTAGGGATGATTCTTTTGATGATAATTTTGGAAGAGGGAAGCATGCTCGGTCGCGCTCGTATGATGCCAGCATGACGCTCACTGACTTAACCCGCTCGGTCTGCGAAATCAGAAAAAGGACAGCCCATGCTTTCACCTTTGGAGCCACCAACCCATCACTTCACCAGACCTTTTTGGCTTGTAAAGGAAGCAAGAAAACATAGACCATCATTATCTTTCATTTTTGTAAATCTAGGGCAAGTTTAGGAACAAAAAACCATAGCTTTTCTCTTGATTTTTTCTCATGTTCATCATCTCTACCAACAATCTTGAGAGCAAGGCAACCATGGAAATGAGTAGCTAAGCTCCTTTTGTGTCAATATTAGAGGTAGTTGATCTATATAATATGTATTTATTTTGATCCATTTGTGTATGAACATGGTTGATGATTAATATAGTTGAATATCTTTGTTCTTCATCTTTATGCTTTGAGTTTTGCTTGGAAAGAATATTTCAAAGTGACCTAGGATATTCATCCTCTCACAAACAAATGCTAGGAATAGATTTGTGTGTTAGAGTTTACAAAATATTGAACTTAATGATTATCATGCTAATAGTTGTAGTGAGGAATCATGCAAGGATTAACATGATAACATTCACAATCTTGGTGGGAAATCTACAAGATTGAGAGGATATGTATTTGTAGAAATCATCTATTATGTTCATCACTTGATTAAAATGAATATGTGTGAAACTAGATCAATGAAACTAATCTTGACATGCCTTCTTTCTTGAAAACAATCTCAAACTCTCTCTAATCCAAATCATAACTCTTGTTGAAAGCATTAATTTAGTTGTTGTTTGGAAACTCATGGTTCTAGTAGAGTAGATAACAAACCCTTTGGTTACATCATCTTAAAACATGCTTTTCTATTGAAAGACTATAACATGCACCAATCCCTGTGGAATCGATAATCAAAATACTTTGTTCACGGAAAAATCCTACAACAAAATGGCGCCTTGGATTGGCGTTGATGTTGTTAGTATAGCAATAGTTGTGTGTTTTAAGACTTTTCCACTAATCTCTCTTTGTTTCTTTTGTGTGGCTAGACTTTTGAATTAGTTTATGCGGGAAGTATTCGGTCGACCAACTCCTTTCGATCCCGAAATTGAAAGGACGGCTAGGAGACTTAATAGCGATGCTAAAAGAAGAAAAAGACAAGCTATGCAAAACAAGAAAGAGGAGAAAGAGGAGAAGCATCTACTTCTTCAACACCACCCGTGTTTGGAGAAGCCACCACTATGGAGGAGAATCAACCACCACCACCACCACCAGGGGCGTGTGTCAATAGCCCTCGCCATAATGCTCAATTTGCCCGACAAGCAAATGCAAGGGTCGCGGAAATGAAAACGGGTTTGCTTCAACTTCTCTATGCAAGTCCATTTCATGGCCACGATCATGAAGACCCTTACACTCACCTTACCAAGTTTTATGAGATCGCGGAGCGGGTGCTCGAAGACCAAGAAGAACAATATTTCCAAAGGCTTTTCCTCATTCTCTAGTGGGGAAGGCAAAAGATTGGTATCTTGATCAATTGCAAGAGACAATGACAAATTGGAACGTTTTGGAGGAAAAGTTTCTTGAACGCTTTTTCCCTCAATCACGTTTCATGGAGGCTAAGACGGCTATCTCGGTATTTTCGCAAGGAGTAAACGAACCTTTGAATCGGGCATGGGAAAGATATAAGTCTATGCTAAGGAAGTGTCCGAGCCATGGTTTTGATGAGCTTACACAAATTCATATTTTCGAAATGGTCTCCAACCTCAACACAAATTGTTGTTGGATGCCACGGGGGAGGTTCTTTGATGGCAAAACACCGTATGAAGCAATCCAAATAATTGAGAAGATGGGTGGGAATGATCATCAAACTCAACATGATCAAGGAGGTGTACAAGTGAAAACGGGAGTTCTAGAAATTGGTTCGAGTCACGAAGCACTTGTGACGCAAAACAAATTGTTTGCGAAACAAGTTGAAGAGTTGACAAAACAAATGGCTAGACTCCCTCAACAAATCATGGAGTTACAAGGAGCATCAAATAAGCAAGCTCACCAAATAGCTTGTTGTGAATTGTGCAAAGGAGATCATAAAACCGGATTTTGTCCGCCGGAGAATGAGGAGGCGAATTATATGGCCAACCAAGGATATCAACAACGAGCTCCATACCCTTATCAAAATCAAAACCAAGGTTACCAACAAAGGGGTAACCAAGGTTATCAAGGAGGGTGGAGGCAAGATAACAATAACCAAGGAAGGCAAAATCCATATCAAACACAACAACAAAATCAAAGTCCACAACAAAATCAAAGTCAACAACAAAACCAACCTCAAAATCAAGTGAGATCGTCCAACATTCAAGACACTCTAGCTCAATTTATGCAAGCTTCCATGGCTAATCAAAAGAGCACGGAGGCGTCCATCAAGAACTTGGAGACTCAAGTGGGACAACTAGCTAAGCAACTTTCCGAACAAAAGGCTTCGACCTCATTCTCCCCCACCACTCAAACAAACCCGAAGGAGTATTGCAAAGCAATCTTCACTATAAATCAAAATGAGATGACGGATTGTGAAAGCGATGAAGATGTAGAGGAGGATGAATTGGAGGAGTTAGTTGAAAATGAAAAAGAAAATGTTGTAGTTGAAAAGGAGAAAGTAGAGGAGAAAAAGAAAAAAATGAGAAAGGGGAAAGAGAAGGAAGTCACTTATCCATGGAGAAAATTACCTTATCCTCACCTTCCCTCTAAAAAAATTAATGATGTTGATGTGGAAAATGATTTAGATGGAAATGATGAAGTAGTTCAAAAAAAGGCTGAAGTTGTAGTTGAACAAAACGATGACATTGTAAAAGAAGATGAATCGAAAGATGTAGTTGAAAATAAGAGATTATTTGTTGAGGGAGTTTTAGTTGAAAAGGAAGCAAACTTAGTTGAAAAGGGGAAGGAACAAGGTAAAGGAAGTAAAAAGAAAGAGAAGAAGGAAAGAAAGAATAAAAAGGGAAGTAAAGAAGAAAGCGCGGCTCCTATTCAAAATGTACCCTATCCTCATGTGCCGTCGAAGAAGGAGAAGGCAAGACAATATGCTCGATTTATGGATGTTTTTAAACAACTTCACATAAACATTCCATTTTCCGAAGCATTGGAGCAAATGCCAAAATATGTGAAATTTATGAAGGAAATGCTAACAAGGAAGAAGAGGCACAAGGATAAGGAAACAATAGTGCTTGATGCTAATTGTAGTTCCATACTCAAGCAAGATCTTCCAGTGAAGGAATTCGATCCGGGGAGTGTAACATTGCCGGTGGCCATTGGAGATACATTCAAGGGTAATGGTTTGATCGATCTAGGGGCTAGCATCAATTTAATTCCGTTATCAATTGTTAAAGGATTGGGGAATGTTAGAATGGAGTCTACAAGAATGGGTTTGCAACTTGCCGACAAGTCAACCATTTCACCTTATGGAGTTGTTAAAGACATGGTAGTGAAGGTGGACAAATACTTGTTTCCTGTGGATTTTGTGGTAATTGACATGAAGGAGGATCGAGAGATACCATTAATTCTTGGAAGACCATTCATGAAGACGGCTCGCATGATGATTGATGTCGACAATGAAATTATGAAAGTGAGAGTCCAAGATGAAGAGGTTGCTTTCAAGCTTTTTGAAGAAATAACGAATTCCAAGAACAAACTTGACGTTTTCCGGAATGATGCGGCAGAGAAGGAAATCAAAGAGGTTTACAATTTCGGAGGAGCAAATCATGAAGTTGGTGCCATTTTCTTTGATGACCAATGATCATCATGAACCGTCGAGCTCTACCGACGTTAAACAAAGCGCTTGTTGGGAGGCACCCCAACATTGTAAGTATTCTTCCTTGAACTCATTTACACTTGCCCGCACTGTCAATTTTGCTGTTTTCTGAAAAATTCAAAATTCTGCAGAGCCCGCTCAGCGCGCTTAGAGCCCGCTCAGCTCGCACTTTGACCCATCTGGCAGAAACTTTCGCGCTCAGCGCGATAGGGAGCCCGCTCAGCGCGGTCTGGGATTTTTCAAAAAAAAAAAAAAAAAAAAAAATTTTGAATTTTAGTTTTTAAACTCTGGATTTTGTTGGTTGCCATCCAATTTTGGGGATTGGCTTGTAATTCCAATTAAATTTTTGTAGGCATGAAGCCTAAATACTTCTTTTTAAGTTTTAAACACCATTTTGGGGTGTCTTTTTATTTTAAGTTTAGTTTCTTTTATTTTGTTCTATTTTATTTTATTTTTAGATTATAGTATTTAGTTTGAATTTACTTCTTGTGGTTTGTCCGGATTGTTCAAATGGTTCTTCAAAGCTAGTAAGTGTGTTTCACCAAAGTGATGGTGATGATAAAATTCTTGATGCATTCCACAAAGAAGGTACACATTTTATCGTTTTATAGAAACATAATATGTCTATGAAATTTGTTCTTTATGCAAGATATTTCGGCATGTACAAAAATTTTGTGTTCACATTCGAATCATTAGGACATAAACCATATATGTGAGAAGCTTCCACTTTTTACCAAATATTGAGTGTCTAATAGTTGTGTTAACTCGTGTCATTCATGCTTAATCTTTACTTGTTTGTGATAACTTGGAAGCTAAGAAATGATCAAGGCAAATTTTTGTGCACTATGAGGAAAACCACCAATTCTAAAAAGGGCTCCAATTACCCGTGAGAGAGTGAATCCTTGTGAACCCTTTTGAGCTTAAATAGTATTTGTAGGATGAATGTATCAAATCGACTAATTGTTAAGTAGGCCACTTAATAGTTGTTGATAATCTTTGAAAAATTCAATGATAATTCATTCTATAAATTTTCTTGTTTGTGAATACCAACCCTTTTGTTAATTAACGAAGAGCATGTTCTTGAATAAAAAGGATTGATATAAATGAAGTTGGGAGGTGGATCAAAAGAACCTAGAATTGATGGCACAATGATCCTAAGAAAAGAAAAAGAATGGAGAAAAGAAAAATACAAAAGAAGAAAGAAATTTGTTTATGAAAAGATACAAAAAGAAAAAGAAAGAGAGGATCATTGTGTAGAAAAAGAAAGAGATTGCGAATAATAAGATGGGAATTAGTTGTGAAATGCTCTTCATATCCTTTTACCCGATTCGTTTCAATGGCTTTGTACTTAAATATCCCTTGTTTCTAACCTAAGCCAAGTTACAACCTTGAAAGTCCTTAGTGATCTTTGTTTCCATTTTATCATTTAACTTGTTTCGATGAACACATGAATTATTCGGATGTGCATAATTATTAGTGAGAGTGTTTAGTCCTTTGTGAATATGCATTTTGTTCTTCATGAACTTTGAAGAAATGATTAGGTGATTCAAGTGTGAACATATCTTTTGTTTTGTTAAATGTTTTGATATCTTGTGTTTAGAACTTAATTCATGGCCATGTTGTGTTTAGAAGAAGCGATTGATGTGTGCTTTTTGGTATGTCGAGTTTGAACCATTACTCTTGTGTGAGTTTGCATGCTTGCATTTTGTTCCTTCTAGCTTTGTAAGATTATTGACTTTTGTTTGAGGACAAACAAAGAAGTAAGTTAGGAGAGTTGTTAAGGACCAATTTGTAGTTATTTTGTACATTATTTTGTGGTCCTTAACAATGTCTTTGTATTTAATTTGTATATTTATTCTAGTATTTTGTTTTAATTAGGTTTTTATCTAGTTTTGTTTAATATATGTATTATTTGACTTTAGTTATTCTTAATTGTAGGAATTTATTAACTAATTCTCCCAAGCTTGGATTCAAGGGTACTTGAAGAGCTTTAGGGATGATTCTTTTGAAGATAATTTTGGAAGAGGAAGCATGCTCCGGTCGCGCTCATGTGCTGCGCTCACTGACTTAACGCTCACGGGTTGCGAAATTCAGAAAAAAGGACAGCCCATGCTTTCACCTTTGGAGCCACCAACCCATCACTTCACCAGACCTTTTGGCTTGTAAAGGAAGCAAGAAAACATAGACCATCATTATCTTTCATTTTGTAAATCTAGGGCAAGTTTAGGAACAAAAACCATAGCTTTTCTCTTGATTTTTCTCATGTTCATCATCTCTACCAACAATCTTGAGAGCAAGGCAACCATGGAAATGAGTAGCTAAGCTCCTTTTGTGTCAAGATTAGAGGTAGTTGATCTATATAATATGTATTTATTTTGATCCATTTGTGTATGAACATGGTTGATGATTAATATAGTTGAATATCTTTGTTCTTCATCTTTATGCTTTGAGTTTTGCTTGGAAAAGAATATTTCAAAGTGACCTAGGATATTCATCCTCTCACAAACAAATGCTAGGAATAGATTTGTGTGTTAGAGTTTACAAAATATTGAACTTAATGATTATCATGCTAATAGTTGTAGTGAGGAATCATGCAAGGATTAACATGATAACATTCACAATCTTGGTGGGAAATCTACAAGATTGAGAGGATATGTATTTGTAGAAATCATCTATTATGTTCATCACTTGATTAAAATGAATATGTGTGAAACTAGATCAATGAAACTAATCTTGACATGCCTTCTTTCTTGAAAACAATCTCAAACTCTCTCTAATCCAAATCATAACTCTTGTTGAAAGCATTAATTTAGTTGTTGTTTGGAAACTCATGGTTCTAGTAGAGTAGATAACAAACCCTTTGGTTACATCATCTTAAAACATGCTTTTCTATTGAAAGACTATAACATGCACCAATCCCTGTGGAATCGATAATCAAAATACTTTGTTCACGGAAAAATCCTACAACAGTTTCTCATGTCAGTGAGTAAAGAAAGCGCAACCACTTTTGATTGCGACGTGAAATCCATGTCACAACATTATGACATGTTTTTCACGTCGCTAAAAGTAATTTATTTTTTTAAAAAAAATTAATTACAACCCCTAATAATCTTTTATAAATAATAAACTAATAAATTAATATAATAAAATTCATATAATAAAATTTTATAATTATTTATTTATATAATAAAATTTTATATAATAAATTCATATAATAAAATTTTATATAATAAATTTGATAAACTAAAATTATATAACTAAATTTAATATAATAAAACTAATAAATTCAAATTTAAAATTTAATAATTTAATATATTAAAAATTAAAAGTGTTAATCAATTAATATCTTACATAAATTCAAATTTAAAAACAAATTAAATAAAAAGTGTTTTTACGGGACATCTTGACCGGGATAATTATCAATGTCAAAATTATTGTTTCCGTCATCCTCCAGCTCTTGACCACGAACATTTTGATTTCCACCACCTCGCATAAATCGTCTCATTTGCTCCTACATATTAGATTGCCTCTTCGTCATGATCTCCATTTGCCGCTCTTGCTCTTCCCTCATTGTCGCCATCTGGGCCTCCATTGCCGTCTCACGTTGCGCTGACTCGCGTCTCGCCTCATTTAACGTCAATTGTCTTACTGTTTCAAGTTGTTCTCGCGTTAGATTTGGTTGACGCGACCCTCCTTCTACATCTCTAACTCTTTGAAATAGATTTCTATCACCAATTCTCAAGTCGGCCGCAAATTTTCACCACCAAAAAAACAACCATTAGGCCCTTTTGTCTCAACGACTTGATTCCAAATATAACAATCAACATTCGAATGAAGCGGCTCCCCCTCTGCCAGAGTGTATTGAGGATTATTTTCTAGAAAATTGCGAGCAATGTCTGATAATCCTCCTGCACATACATACAATAAAAAAATTTATATATATATATATATATATATATATATAATTATATTATATTAAAAAGTTGTCACATGATTTTCACGCCACAACTTATGAATTGCCACGTGATTTTCACGTGGCAATTTATAAGTTGCCACATGATAATCACGCCACAAATTTATCGGTTGCCACGTGAAAATCACGTCAAAATTTGTTATTAAATTAAAAAAAATATAAACAACATAAATTAAATAACTTACAAAAGTTTTCCGCGTGCGTTCGTCAACAAAACCCCCCGATCTCTTTGTCCGAGTCTTTGTAATCAACTCAATAATCAGTGGTGATCTCCTTAACTCCTTAGTCTAAAATATATTATGAATAAAAATATAACTTAAAATATTGGTAATATTTACCATTCGCCGAACATGCTCCGCAGTACTTATACTTCCAACAGTATTGACACAACCCCCCTTTTCAGATGCCCTCATCTTCTTAAAAGTTTCCGACTTAGCCTTGAATTCTCGCGTCTCCCAATATTTAAGAAGTTCACCAAAAACCTCTATGCCTATCCAGTTAGGACAGATACCATGAAGTTCATAATTCTCCCTAACCCGCCGCATTATGTCAGAAAATCTTCTAGAGGTTGTTCCATAATAGTTTTTTTAATTCATTTTCTCGTTCAACGGATCCCACACACGTTTTTCCTGCAATGTTGTATGACATTAAAATAAAAAGTTAAGTAATTATAATGAAAATGTCATTTAAATAACAATAACTAAAAAAATAAATCAAATTTACAACTTAAATAAATAACAATACCTTAAATTTTTTAAACCATTCTTCTCTACTTTTAACCTCGCCAAAGTTCTTCCAAAATGATTTATACATCCGCTGAATTATATAATTTATAACCTTGGCAGCAGTCTGACTCGACGCGAAACTAAACCACAATATTTTGAATTAACAATATTAAATATAAATTTATACAAAAAATGAAAATGTATACATACTTAAATAAAAGTTTATAAATAAGAAACTTACTTGATTCCTTCGGGCCAAATTCAAAACCTCCCGTCAATGACATAAATCTCACTCGGATCATCGCTCTCACTCGGATCAGCTCCATCTATCTCATCATCTGCCACATCTACATCATCATCACCCTCATGTCCAGGTACATGTATGGGACGTGGGGTGTGTAACACCCCCTAATTCCTTACATAAATACGTTGCACAATCAGAGTAAAATAGAATGCATATCAAGAGGGAATTACATATATTTGTTTAAAATTAAAACAATACATATATACTGGTCATAATCATAACACATATTTGAATCTCATGCTTTAAAACAAATCATGCATTTCACAACGAATCATTTCATATTCACAGATACTATCAATGATTACAACTCATACTATAACCATTGGATGAAAAGCGGTGAATCCATAACATAATCAAGTCATCAAAATTCACACACTGTCACCAAGGTCACATTAACATAGTATCTCAACATACCAATCCAAAATATATGAGAATACATAACAATATCTCATAAAACCATAAATTCAAATAAATCTCGTGTTACATGACCAGAGTAATGACTCAACTACCTAATATAGGATAACCTAGTTAAACTCCTCAACTAGTCTCGTGCGAAGCACCACTATCCTCAGAACCTGCACGTTACCTACATAGAGGCAACATCACAACAGAAACATGAGAATTCACATCATTATCTAAATATATATAATTGAAAGTAATATAGAAACAACATCTATTCAAAAATTCCACACACTTCAATTGATATTCCAAAATAACATGATTATAAAGACATTCCAAGTATAACATATTCACATTTATCATAAATAATATAAATATCATCAATCCAAACAATTCAATTATTCATATAATCAAATATCGTTATTCCAATACACATAACACATATTCATCAATGACTCATGAGACAACAGTGCAATGTGACTCAATATGCATGTGGTACCATTGGTAACAATTCGTTCACCTCGCTTCTGATTCATTATCTTAAAATCAAAGCCACGCTTCCGATCCGGATAAGACCTAATCCACGTCATTTATCCATTCAAGGTTCGAGCCAAATGTGAACCCAAAGTTTCACCACTACTTATCCATTCAAGGATCGAGCTAAATGTGAACCCAAAGTTTCACCGCTACTTATTCATTCAAGAATCGAGCCAATTGTGAATCCAAAGTTCCACCACCTAAATTTTCAAGGTCAACCATGTATGCATATGCAATTCAAAAAATCATAAGCAAATCAAGATTATCCATCAACCTCAATTATCCAAGCATATCACCATAATTCAACTCATGTGAATTATTCACCATTTGCACAACATCATGTTCCAACAACAACAAACATTACATGTAGCAAATACATATCACCACACATAGCAAATAACATATAGCATATACTTCAACACATGTTATCCTCACTAATCCAACATCTTGGATTATACACCAATTGCACAAATACACATACATCATTACATCAATGCAAATCATTTAACATTTACCATCACATACTCACCAACAACATTTTTCACATAAACCAACAATGATTATTCATTACAATCATCCAAACACAACACACATAAGTAAAATCAAGTATTATGTGTTCATAACATTTAAAAAATCAACACACCATAATAACATATCGAAAACAATGTCAAAACATATTGTTTCCATTCCTCATCTATTCATAACATATACCAATTCATACGCAAACTATTATTCCAATTCAATACCAATTCATAATGTACATAACACATATACACATCATTTTTCCCAATCACATAATTATTAAATCATATAATGCCACCAAACATAGCTCTATCTTATAGGTTATTTCATTATCTTTCTAACGCTTCAAACTACACTCAAAACGAACTTACGATTTGTAAGTTATAAATATTTGAAACTTTTACAATTTGCAAATCCCGACATCATACACTAACACCACAAGACCCCACTTAAATGCCAATTAAATTTATTTCTAGAACATGAAACCATTTTTACAAGAAAGTACATTGTATTAGCTTTCCACAGGTTCGAACGACGCGTCAAACGGACACCCGAAACTCAAGTTATGAATTTTTGAATTTTTGAAAAAATTTACGTTACAGACCGCGCTAAGCCCCAAAAACCGCGTTGAGCCCGATCTGCATTTTTTACATAAAATTTTCTGCGAAGATAACAACTTTTAACACGAACCTTTGACCCAAAAGTACATTTAAACATGCAATTTACTTTATTTTAAGGTGTTATAACCTATTTCCAACATATAACATCAAAGAAAAACATCTAAACATAATTTCCAACATCAATTTGGGATTCTAATTTCAACCTAAGTGAATAAAAAATCTAGAAATTGAAAAACCCAAATCTAATTCTTGTTACTAATCATTAAAGGGTATCCAAACATGTTTCTAATCATGGGTCATCATTTCTAAGTAGAAAACACAATTCTTCTTCAAACCCTAACATTCAAAGATTCTTAGAAATTGAAATTAAACAACCTAGCATTTTACTAATCACTACCAAACAACATACAAGTAAATAATAACATGGATTCTCCCCCTTACCTCTTGAAGATTCCTCTTCTAGGGTTTCCTCTTCACTTCTGTTCTTTCTCCTCTTCTCTTCTCTTCTTTCCTCTTTCTCTTCTTTCACCAAATGACAATTCTAATTATGATTTCCTTCTAACCCTTTACTAACTAGGATTGTCTTATTGAGCTTAATACTTAACACCTCTCCATTACTTCTATTCATAATCTTAGACCCAATGCCAAATAATCACAATTCTACTAAAAAAACTCAATTATTCAAATAAGATAATACTAAAATAATTAAATTTTCATTTAAATTACTCAATTAAATTAATTATCACATAATATAATAAATTATAATAATTAATAATTAAGCGAACATCTCAGGATACGAATCCTTCATCTGAATCTCAAGCTCCCAAGTCACATTACCACTAGCAGAACCTCCCTATTCCACTTTCACTAAAGCGATTTCCTTCCCTCGAAGTTGCTTAACTTCTCGATCCTCAATGCGCATCGGTAAAGTCTCAACCGTCAAATTATCTCTAACTTACACATCGTCTAGCGGCACAACATGAGATATATCTGGCATATATTTCCTCAATTGAGATACATGAAATACGTCATGAAGATTAGAAAGTGACGACGACAAATGAATTTATAGGCTACTTCACCAATCTTCTCAGCAATTTGATAAGGACCAATAAAACACGGAGACAACTTCCTTGACTTCAATGCTCTACCAACACCAGTCGCAGGAGTAACTCTCAAAAACACATGATCTTCTTTCTCAAATCTAAGATCTTTCCTCCTCTTATCATGATTACTCTTTTGATGACTTTGGGAAATCTTTATCTTTTCCCAAATCATCTTAATAATATCTGTAGTCTGTTGAACTATCTCAAGTAAAACCACAACACTCTCACCAGATTCATACCAACACAAAGGCGTCCTACACCTTCGTCCATACAAAGCTTCAAACAGAGTCATTCCAATACTCGAATGAAAACTATTGTTATAGGTAAACTCAATCAAAGGAAAATAATTATCCCAAGCACCTCCATGTTATAGAACACAAGCTCTCAAAAGATCTTCCAATGATTAAATTGTCCTTTCAGTCTGACCATCAGTTTGCGGATGATACGTCGAACTCAAATGCAACTTTGTACCCAAAGCACTTTGCAAACCTTCCCAAAAATGCGAAGTAAACCTCAGATCTCTATCCGAAACAATACTCTACGGATAACCATGCAAACTCACAACTTTTTCAATATACAATTTCACAAACTTTTCCATTGGATAATCCATCAAAATTGGAATAAAGTGAGCAGATTTTGTCAATCTATCCACAATAACCCAAACAGCATCATGACTACTCGGAGTCCTCAGAAATCCAAAAACAAAATCCATAGAAATGATATCCCATTTCCATTCAAGTATGGATAACGGCTGCAATAAACCAGACGGTTTTTTCTGTTCCATCTTAGAATTCTAACAGATTAAACAAGAATACACAAACTCAGCAATATCCTTCTTCATACCTGACCACCAAAATAACTTCCTCAAATCTTGGTATATCTTAGTAGCACCAGGATAAATACTCATACCACTTCGATATCCTTCATCAAGAGTTCTCTTTCTCAGATCACCAACATTAGGAATGCAAACTCTATCACGACACCTCATGATACCATTCTCATAAATCTAAAAATCACCAACTCGACCTTGATTGATCAACACCGACTTATCTACCAAGACCAAATCAGATTTCTGACCTTCTCGAATCTCCTCCAAAATACCACTAGTAAGCTTCAACATACCAAGATTAACACAAGAATAATTCACTTCACAAACCAAACTGAAATCTCGAAATTGTTCAAGCAAATCCAATTGTCGCACCATCAACAACGACATGTGCAAAGACTTCCTACTCAAGGCATCAACACAACATTCGCTTTACCTGAATGATGATTCAAACCAAAATCATTATCCTTCAAGAATTCCAACCATCTTCTTTGCCTCATATTCAACTCCTTCTGATCAAATAGATACTTCAAACTCTTATGATCGTTATACACCTCAAATCTCGAACAAAATAAATAATGCCTCCAAATTTTCAAAACGAACACCACTGCAACCAACTCTAAATCATGCGTCGGATATTTACTCTCATGAACTTTAAGTTGTCTCGAAGCATAAGCTACCACTTATCTATTCTGCATTAACACACCTCCTAAACTCATCAATGAAGCATCACAATACACCAAAAATGGTTCTGTCGGATTAGGCAAAATCAAAATAGGAGCGGTTGTTAACCTTATCTTAAGCTCTTAAAAATTAACTTCACACTGCAAAGTCCAAACAAAAGCTTGACCTTTCCTCGTAAACTACGTCAACGGAAACGCCAACTTAAAAAATCCTTCAATGAACTTACGATAATAACTAGCCAAACCAAGAAAACTTCTAATCTCAGAAACAGATTTTGAAGCTTCCCATCGAGATACAGCCTCAACCTTAGAAGGATCCATAGAAATACTACCACTCGGAATCACATGCCCAAGGAAACTCACTTCCTTCAACCAAAACTCACATTTAGAAAGCTTAGCATACAACTTCTTCTCTTTCAGCACCGATAACACAATTCTCAAATGCTCAGCATGATCTTCTTCACTCTTGGAATAAGTCAGAATATCATCAATGAACACAACGACAAACTGATCTAGATACTTATGAAAATCCTATTCAATTCCAATCGAATCAATTAATCACATACATGAAAATACTCCATAAGATATAAGCATATAAGATTTCATGTCAAATGATCCTATAAATAACATTTTTGGTTCCAGGTCACGCTAAGCCTGACCTATCGCGCTAAGCGCAACTTCCTGAACGAAGAAACCCAACTTACAAAACTTTTCGCGCTAAACATGCCTATGATAGTGCTAAGCGTAGTCTTCGAAACATAGATTTTTCTGCTACAAACCAGCTTCTTATTTCCATGAAATCCTCAAACAAAACTCATAGCAAGCGTATTAATAATCATATTTCCATGCATATCAAACAATTCAAAATTCAACCTCTTAACATCATCTGAAGAAATAAAAGAATGCGTTGCACCAGTATCAATGATAGAAATCAAAGGTGTACCATTAATAAAGCATGTACCTCAGATTAGTCTATCCTCAGAAGCAGTTTCAACACCAGACAATGCAAATACTTTTTCTTTAGCTTGCTCTTTCTTTGGCTTGTCATACTTGGTACTAATGTGTTCTTTTTCACCACCGTTGTAACAAATCACATTTGCACCAACTATGCACTCAGGAGATTTATGACCCATTTTTCCACATTTGAAATACTTCACATCATCATTTCTGCACTCATAACCACGATGCCCCATAGCACCACACTTGAAGCACTTGGCCGGAGTAGAATATCCTACTTTACATACTATCACGTTGGCAAGACAAGCATATTTCATCCAATATGATCTCATCTATCATCAACAAGAGATTAAGGGTGATCAGTTCCTCAATTTGTCAATAGGTAGGCGAGAACCATAATGGAGCATAAACCATTGTTACCAAACTATAGTAGTGTCCTTCATTTATGCTCAAATCCTCACTTTTGAAGTCAACCGAACACCGAACCAATGCTCCATCACAGAACAACTCAAAGAAGCAAAAGCTTCTCCCTCACTTGTTTCACACACATATCGAATACAACAGGGAATAAATTCATTAATAACTTGACCAAATCTGACCGACCATTGCTTGGATACCACTAATATAACACCCCCTACTTCCCCACATAAATACATTGCACAATCAGAGTAAAATAAAATGCATATCAAGAAGGCATTACATGTATTTGTTTAAAATTAAAACAATACATATATACACTGGTCATAATTATAACACATATTTGAATCTCATGCTTTAAAACAAATCATGCATTTCACAGCGGATCATTTCTTATTCACATATACTATAAATGATTACATCCCATACTATAACCGTTGGATGAAAAGCGGTGAATCCATAACATAATCAAGTCATCAAAATTTATACATCGGTACCAAGGCCATATCAATATAGTATCTCAACATACCAATCCAAAATATATGAGAATACATAGCAATATCTCATAAAAGCATAAATCCAAATAAATCTCATGTTACATGACCAGAGTAATGACTCAACTACCTAATATAGGATAAACTAGCTAAACTCCTCAACTAGTCTCGTGCTAAGCATCATTATCCTCGGAACCTGCACGTTACCCACATAGAGGCAACATCACAACAAAAGAGTGAGAATTCACATCATTATCTAAATATATATAATTGGAAGTAATATAAAAACATCTATTCAAGAATTCCACACACTTCAAGTGATATTTCAAATATAACATGATTATAAAGACATTCCAAGTATAACATATTCACATTTATCACAAATAGCATAAATGTCATCAATCCAAACAATTCAATTATTCATATAATCAAATATCGTCATTCCAATACATATAACACATATTCATAAATGACTCATGAGACAACAGTGCAATGTGACTCAATATGCATATGGTATCATTGGTAACAATTCGTTCACCTCGCTTCCGATTCATTATCTTAGAATCAAAGCCACGCTTCCGATCCGGATAAGACCCAAGCCACGTTATTTTTATCCATTCAAGGTTCGAGCCAAATGTGAACCCAAAGTTTCACCGCTACATATCCATTCAAGGATCGAGCTAAATGTGAACCCAAAGTTTCACCGCTACTTATTCATTCAAGAATCGAGCCAATTGTGAACCCAAAGTTTCACCACCTTAATTTTCAATGTCAACCATGTATGCATGTGCAATTCAACAACATCATATGGAAATCAAGATTATCCACCAACCTCAATTATTCAAGTATATCACCATAATTAAACTCATGTGAATTATTCACCATTTGCACAACATCGTGTTCCAACAATGACAAGCATCACATGTAGCAAATACATATCACCACACATAAAAAATAACATATAGCATATACTTTAACACATTTTATCCTCACTAATCCAACATCTTGAATTATACACCAATTGCACAAATACACATACATCATTATATCAATGCAAATCATTTAACATTTACCATCACATACTCACCAACAACATTTTACACATAAACCAACAATGATTATTCATTAAAATCATCCAAACACAACACACCTAAGTAAAATCAAGTAGTATGTGTTCATAGCATTTAGCAACTCAATGCACCATAATAACATATAGAAAACAATTCCAAAATATATTGTTTCCATTCATCATCAATTCATAACACATACCAATTGATACACAAACTATCATTCAAATTCAATACCAATTCACAATGTACATAACACATATACACATCATTTTTCCCAATCACATAATTATTAAGTCATATAATGCCACCAAACCTAGCTCTATCTTATAGGTTATTTAATTAGCTTTCTAACGCTTCAAACGACACTCAAAACGGACTTATGGTTTGTAAGTTATAAATATTTGAAACTTTTACGATTTGCAAATCCCGACATCGTACACTAACACCACAAGACCCCACTTAAATTCCAATTAAATTTATTTCTAGAACATGAAATCATTTTTAAAAGAAAGTACATTGTATTAGCTTTCTAGAGGTTCGAACGGCACGTCAAACGAACATCCGAAACTCAAGTTATGAATTTTTGAAGTTTTGGAAATTTTTTACGTTACAGACCGTGCTGAGCCCCAAAAACCGCGTTGAGCCCGGTCTGCATTTGTGACAGAAAATTTTCTGCGAAGACAACAACTTCCCACACGAACCTTTAACCCCAAAACACATTTAAACATGCAATTTACTCAATTTTAAGGTGTTATAACCTATTTCCAACATATAACATCAAATACAAACATCTAAACACAATTTCCAACATCAATTTGGGATTCTAATTTCAACCTAAGTGAATCAAAAACCTAGGAATTGTAATACCCAAATCTAATTCTTGTTACTAATCATTAAAGGGTATTCCAACATGTTTCTAATCATGGGTCATCATTTCTAAGTAGAAAACACAATTCTTCTTCAAACCCTAACATTCAAAGATTCTTAGAAATTGAAATTAAACAACCTAACATGTTACTAATCACTACCCAACAACATACAAGTAAATAATAACATGGATTCTCCCCCTTACCTCTTGAAGATTCCTCTTCTAGAGTTTCCTCTTCACTTTTGTTCTTTCTCCTCTTCTCTTCTCTTCTTTCCTCTTTCTCTCCTTTCACCAAATGACATTCTAATTATAATTTCCTTCTAACCCTTTACTAACTACGTTTGTCTTATTGGGCTTAATACTTAACACCTTTCCATTACTTTTATTCATAATCTTAGGCCCAATACCAAATAACCACAATTCTACTAAAAAAAACTCAATTATTCAAATTACACACATACTCAAATAATTAAATTTTTATTTAAATCACTCAATTAAATTAATTATCACATAATATAATAAATAAATAATAATAATTAATAATTAGATATTAAAATCGGGATGTTACAGGGTGCGGGATCCTTCAGTCTGTCTGGGATGTGGGGTGCGGGATCCTCTAGCCTGTGTGGGACGTGGAGTGGAGGATCCTCCAGCCTGCTGGAAAGATGAGGGCATCTGTGTGGGATGCGGAAAACTGGGTCCTCCCGTCTGCTGGAAGGATGAGGGCATCTGTGCGGGATATGGAAAATTGGGTCCTCCCGTCTACAGGAAGGATGAGGGCATCTATGTCTGTGGGAAAGGAAAACCAGGTCCTCCATTCAGCTGGAAGGATGAGGGCATCTGGGTCTATGGGAAAGGAAAACAAAGTGGCACAAAAGATGTAGGTACCCCAGATTAGAATATTTGAGAGAAGAGTAATGGGACAAAAGCCTGATTATTGGCCATGGACATAGGATCAACCTGACTCTGAAGGGGGGACACATGGCCGAGTGAGGTGCCTCACATGTTACTACCATCAAACGTTTGGACTTCTTACCATTATCCTTACTCTTAGGTGACATTTTACCTATATATATATATATATATATATATATATATATATATATATATATATATATATACTCATCAACAAAGATAATAAATTCATAAACATCAATAGTAGATATTCATTTATGCAATTATTGTCTTTTTAATTAGAAATATTAATCAACCTAATAATATTCTTAAACGTATACTATTTAATATTAGGCTAAATTACAATTTTGGTCCTCCAATTTTTTTTATTTTCACGATTTTAGTCCCCTATTTTGTTTTTAAACACTTTTGGTCCCCGTCTCCACTTTGCCTACAAAAAACACATATGTTTTACTTTTTAAAATACATGTTTTTTTCTTCCTTGTAATTGTATAACACGCAACTGATATTTTACTATATGCCACGTATTTTAAAAAATGACATCGACATTTTTTTGTAGTTAAAGTAGGGATGGAGGACCAAAAGTGTTTAAAAACAAATTAGGAGGACTAAAATCGTGAAAACACTAAAATAGGAGGACCAAAACTGTAATTTAGCCTTAATATTATTATGTTTTATTATTACTACTTTTATTTTATTTTAATTAATACTACTCTTAACAAATATATTTTAGTTTTTAAATATTATATTTTAATATATAATTTGTTTAAATATATAAAACAATTCTATTTAAAAAATATAACATATTTCATTTTTTAAAATATTTTGATTATGATTCTATTTTTAAAATTACTAATATTTTTTTTACATAACTATTACTCATTTAAATATTTTTCATTAATATATAATATTTTAAATTTCATTAAGATAAAAATATATACTATTTTTAATAATATATTCTATTTTAAAAACAATAATGTAAAATATATAATGTTTTATTATATAACAATATTATTAAAAAACAACAATATAACATATATACTTTTTATTATATATATAACAATAATATTAAAACAATAATATAATATATACTTTTTAAATTCTTTTTTTATAAATTTTATTTTAATATTAATATTTTTGTTTTTAACATATAAATAAAAACTAATACTACTATAATAAATAAAATATAAATTTCTGTTTTAACATATATACATCTATAAGAAAAAATTTAACTTTTTCTTTTTTAAAATTCTTATTTTTTATATATAAAAATTTGTTTTTAATATATATATATATATATATATATATATATATATATATATATATATATATATATATATATATATATATATATATATATATATATATATATATATATATATATATATATATATTTTATTTTTAAATTGTATTTATATACAAACATATAGTACTACCTAAAATTAGTGTATAAAAAAATTTCCTTTTTTTTACATATAAAATAAACAACATACAATTTTCATTTTTTAATTCTAATTTCTTTTTCTTTTTTTAAATTATTTTTTTATATAGAATTTTTTTTGTTTTTTTAACATATTAATAAACAAAATATAAAACTAAAACTAATATTATAAAAAATACAGAAACTAATAAATCCTAATATACTAAAACTAATATACTAAAATTAATAAATCCTAATTTACATATAATTTTTTTTTAAAAAAAATGCTTAAATATCTCTTGTATCTCCTTCCCTTAATTTTCTTCCTCTTGTATCTCCTTCACTTAATGTTCTTCTCCAAGATTCTTCAACCTAAACAAAACAATTTTCATTAAATTTTTTATTACAACAACAAATACATAATAAATAAAATAAAAATTAAACAATATATAATTACCTTATATGATTTTGAAATTGAAAATAGGGTTTTTTGAGGAAGATTTGGGGGAATTTTGGGAGGTTATGAGCAAGGAAGAGGAAAGACAACAAGAAACAAAAAAGAAGAAAACACAACAATGAAGTGTTGTGTTATAAAAAAACTCTGGGGCGTTACATTTATATGTCACGTAGCGACGTGGATATCACGTCGCAACCTTGCCACGTGAGATTCACGTCGCTACACTCCCAATGGGCAAAATAATTAATGCCTCAGTTTGTCAACCCTGTACACAATCAACTTAAGATCAGACTTATTTTCCCACTAAAATGTTGCGACGTGGAAAACACGTCACAACCAAATTTCAAAACATTTCAAACCTCCCTCTATCTATACATAACAGTTTTATTATTTTTATTATTAAGTTTTAAGTAGCGACGTGAATCCCACGTCGTAACTGGTTTTTTAAACAAAAACTCGGACTTCTTTGATTATAACGTTGGGTTGATTTTTTTAACATTAAAAATATTTGTGACGTGGTTATCACGTCCTAACTAATTTTTTTTACTCACGTGATAACCACGTCGCTTTAGGACGTCGCTGGGGAACAACATTTCTTGTAATGTGCAAAAAATAGAAGTTTTAGAAAGTTAGACGAAAAATTGAAAAATAGAAATCGAGGAAAAAACAGTCTATGAATAGTACCAGCTGGAGAGATGAATAGTCTTGTCCTTACGGATGCATAGTTATGTCTATAAGGTGAACAATATTGTCTGTACGGTAAATAAGTGGCCGTATAAATGCGAGTACGAGTGTTTAAGTACTAATTCATCGCATACTCGTACAATATACATTGTATATTTTAATTTATATTGTGATATAAAAAGTATGTCAATCTTTTTAAAAAAATACATCCAAATTAAAGTATTACATATTTAAATCGAAATGTTTGTTTGTTTTCATAATTCAACAATAAATTTTTTTTATTTTTTTATTTTAAATTTCGTTAAAAATTTTAACATGATATGATATTTTTTATTGATAAATTTAATTTTATTAGAAATACATGTAACAATTCGGATACATGTACAAGGGCTTAGGTAATGGCATTCACGCGAGTATCTAATGACATTCAGACGAGTATAAGCTTATTAGATACGATTTTTTTCAAACTACTAGCATGGGACATGTAGCTAGTAATAGTATAATATCATATCTAAACCCTATTCATTGCCATCTTAAAACTTTGTTTGATAGTTTGGAAGCGAATGAAGAGGAGTGCCTTTAAATAAGGAAATGGTCTAGTAAAAGAATAGAAGAATTTTAGTTGAAGAATTTTGGAAGGTTTGTTCTTATTCGTAATATTAAAAAAAATTTAATTTGAAGAAAAAAAATCAAAATTTATATTGAAGAAATGTAATGGAGAATTTTGAAGGGACTAGACAATTTATTCAAATATGATTTTTATTGTTCAAATATAAAATAGGTTAATAATAAATATTATTTTATTATTATTTATAAAATATTTTTTCTAAAAATATTAATTTCCTTTTTTATAAATAATTTTTTTTTGAAATTCTACTTACTTCACCTCTCCAAAAACTCAAACCTAAGAGTAGTTCTTTTTATTTAGAAATTTTAATATCCGACTTTGCAAGATTCAAAATCAAAATCTTGAGAGAGTTATACTCTCACGATTTAAGGCTCAACCGCTAGACTAATCCTCGGAGTTACCTAATAGTCAAGTATTTTGAATTATAACAAGAAAATAATTTTTTTCTTTTATTTTTTAAACTTTGAAACTACTGCGGATATCCCAAATGCGTGAGCGTGAAATCCCATTACTATGGAAAATCCAAATTTGTAGAGAAAGGTGGTAGATTAGGTAGAATAAGTTCACATGATAATTGTCATTTGTCATCATAATTAAGAAATGGTTTGAAAATAAAACTTGGATTTGAGGTAAGCACGCGTCAAAGAATCTGAAAAACACACACTCACACTCATAAAGAGAGAAGAGGGAGGAGGGGATAGGGGGTCCACCATGAATGTAGTTAACAGAAAAGAGAAAGGAGAGAGACCGACAAAGAGCATCTTCGCATGCATGGGTTTTAGTATTGACACACGCACGCATGGGATCCATCAAGTTGTTAGCATTTCTGAGTTGTGATTAATATGATAATATTATCGCTAATTTTGAGTTTTCAGAATTCAGCTAACTCTCCGGAGCTTTCAACTGTCTTTTTGTGATTTCTGTCTGGCAGTGGCAGCTCTCTCTCCAACACCAACTTACTGATCTGGATTATGCGGTCAACCTGTGTGTCCTCCACCACTACCAACTCTAATTACACCCTGTTCTCTTTCTTTCTTCATCCATTATGTACCAAACCTAACCAACAACTAATTAGTTGCTCCTGTTGTTAATGATCAAAAACGGGTTTTATCTTGGATTCCCCCGTAGTATATCAAGTTTTTATATTGGCAATTAATGATCTAATAGTTACTTATTATTGGTTGGATTTTAATGGTTTATCTTGGCTTATACACACCTAATAAGGGAAAGCATCCAGGGAATTAAGTTAGGGTAGCCAGCTAGACTACCTTAATATATAATATTATATGAAAGTTTGGGAATTACAAATGTTTTTTTTAAGGCTCAATAGAAAATTAATTCAAGTCAAATGGTTTTTTTTATAAGTATTTTAAACACTCTCTTTATTGATTTAGAGTTAGAACGCAAAAATACTCAGGATAATTTAGTCTTTGAATTAAATCTACACAAGACTAGTGAAGAATTCACATGCAAAAAAGAGTGTTTGGAGTAATGAAGAGGATTTATGATTTTGAGTTTAATTATTTTCAAATTTAGAATCGTATATTTATAAGCTATGCATGTGTTGTTTCATAAGTTTGTAACTCTTGATGAAACAACACATTTTTAGCATATGTCTGCAATTGTTCGCCTATAGTTACATTATGCATCACTTCATGAAATGTTGTGTATTTTAAATTCGAAATTTAAATTTTTAGTAATCTGAGTCAAATTTAAAAGCAACTTTCATTTTTGTCTATGAGATATTTTTATCCTCTTTAACTTTGACACATTTCAACAATTATTTCGGTAAAAAAAAATTGACTTACTTGACAAAGAGTTGACTCAAACACTAAAATATTATTGTTTGTTCGACTTCTGTGTCAAATTATCTTCACCTTGGTGTGCTCCGGAGTTTTATCTTGTTTATATAATCCAAAAAATATTTATTGTTTTAATACTTTTGCGTTTTATTTTTATATCTTTATATGGGATATTTGATTTTTTTTTCAAGATGAAACCTATTTTTTCTTTGAAAATTTATTAGTATTTTCTTCAACTATATGTTTAAAGGAGGTTAGTTGATTTCAATGAGTTGATGCAACAGACAAAAAAAATCTTGAATTTGCTTCATGGGATTGAAAAGAAATTGTGACCCTGCAATTTTCTTGAGAATCAATTAAAATACTTGAGTTGCTTGTCAAAATGTGAAAGGGGAAATTTGTCGTCAACGTTCACCTTCTTGCATGTATTATCTACATTATCTTTACTTTGGTAAACCTTATGTAGTACTTCCAGCAGTGTAACCAAAGTTTGATGTCGTCTTAATCACGATTTTCAAGTAAAATGAATTGGAGATTTCATCCACTCCTCTTTAAGGATTTAAGCTCCCGATTAATGTCCCAAAGTATGGTGCATGTGGAGTGCCCCTTCCTACGAAACATTTAACCTTACCCATTGCTAACCCATGTTTTTGTTCCATGAGATTCATCAACTTAACACTACTCCATTTCAAGGTAAAACCTAACTTGACTTAAGAAAATTTGAAGTTTAAATCTCACACGAGTCATGACAACTCTTTAACTATAGTCCAACGTATGAGTCCACAATGAATAAGTAGACCCGTAAGAAGCGGGGGAAGTGGCACGTGTCATGTATAGAGAAAGTGGACCTAAACCTTAAAGTTGTGCATGTGGTCATCATTCATAGAAAATTGAACCCCTCTCTCTCCTTTTCCTTATTCCGTGGTTGTGTGTGCATGTGCATGACACTAATCCAGTTTAATTATGTTTTAATTATGCCAGCTAATATTGTTTCATCATTAATATAATCAAAGTCTGCCACTAACCACCGTAGTTTCCGTATGTGTTGTGGAATTTCTCTGCTAACGACAAAATACTTACTTAAAAGCAGCATCTATTAGTACGCAACTGCTTTTTTTTTAAGAACTTATCGTCATATAATGGTTTGTCTAACTGTATGTTTGGTAGAATAAAAACAGTGGTGTGAGCTAGAGTTTTAATTGATGATAACCAGTAACACACCCCGTGCTCCCGCACGGGTATATCTATTAAGTTGTTGAACGAGTCGTAATGAATTAAAAATAATAAAAAATAGGGTGAATGCTTGATTATAGAGTAGATAGATAAATAGATTTGTTTTGATATTTTTAATATTAAATGATAAATATAATTATATAAAAAATTAATGATATTCATTATATAAAAAATTAATGATATTTATGAATTTGTATAGATTAAAATAATTTTGTATAGTAAATTTTTATTCACATACATATTGAAAGTAATATTTATCAAAATTATTTTGCGTGAATTTAACTGGTCGTGTCCTGTTATAAATTTATTTAATACGATATAGATTCTATCTAAATATACATGTACATTTGAAATGAGTTATTTAATTATAAAATGAATAATAATAATTTAAATTTAATTTAAATATTTGAAGAAAAATAGATTTTGTGTCGCAAATAAAAAAAAATATTAATTAAAATAAAATGATAGAGGCCCGTGAGAAAAATAAAAAAATTTAAATTTTGTGTCTCAAATAAGTATAATGTTAACTAAAATTTGAAGAGGAGTCAGAAGTTGCAACTTCTGGAAAGGAATAGGAAGTTGCAACTTCTGAAGAGGAGTCAGAAGTTGCAACCTCGAAGAGTCAAGTTGCAACTCGAAGAGGAGTCAGTTGAGACTTCAGAGAGTCAGTTGGACTTGGAGTCAAAGTTGAGACTTCTTAAGAGGAGTCAAAAGTTGCAACGTCTAAAGAGGAGTCAGAAGTTGCAACTTTGAAGAGGAGTCAGAAGTTGCAACGTCTGAAGGGAAGAGGAAAGATTTGAATGTAAGTTTATGAATTGACAAAACCACTCTTATTAGCATGTAAAATTCAAAAGGGTGAAGGGCAAATTCGGGAAGGTGGTGGGCCTTTACTTTAAATGCTAGATAGTAGCTAAAATTGTAGCTAAAATGGCCCCTCTTCAAAAGTTGAGACTTCTGAAGAGGAGTTAGAAGTTGGGATTTCTAGAGAGGAGTCAGAAGCTGAGACTTCTAAAGAGGAGTAAGAAGTTGCAACTTCTGAAGAGGAGTCAGAAGTTGCAACATATGAAGGAAAGAGGAAAGATTTGAATGTTTGTATATGAATTGACAAAACCACCCTTATTAGCATGTAAAATTCAAAAAGGTGAAAGGCAAATTTAGGAAGGTGGTGGGCCTTTCCTTTAAATGCTAGATAGTAGCTAAATTTGTAGCTAAAATGGTCCATCTTCAGAAGTTGATACTTCTGAAGAGGAGTCAGAAGTTGCGACATCTCAAGAGGAGTCAGAAGTTGAGACTTCTGAAGAGGACTCAGAAGTTGCAACTCGAAGAGGATCAGTGGCGACGAGAAGTCAGTTCGACCGAAGAGCGATCAGTGCGACTTGAAGAGCGTCGACTGAAGAGAGTCGAAGTTGCAAGAGAGAGTTGAGACTTCTGAAGAGGAAACAAAAGTTGCAACTTCGAGAGAGTCGGTTGAAACTTCAGAGTCAGTTAAGACTTGGAGGAGTCAAGTTGGGACTTGAAGAGGATCAGTTGCAACTTTTGAAGAAGAGTAAGAAGTTTCAATGTCTGAAGAGTAGTCAGAAGTTGCAATTTCTGAAGGAAAGAGGAAAGATTTGAAAAATAGAGGCACACATGTCTTTTGATTGTGGAAGGAGTGAATAAAAAGTTAGTGAAGTGTGTGTTTTTATAGATAGCATGATAATGAAAAGTGAGGGACACGTGTGTTGTTTTGAGTTGCTAAGAAGTGAAAATAATCTGTGGCTTTATGAATAGACAAAGTAACCCTTTTTGACATGTAATTTTCAAAAGAGGAAAGTGTATTTTTGGTGTAATGGTGGTATACATGTACATTTGAAATGAGTTATTTAATTTTAAAATGAATAATAATAATTTAAATTTAATTTAAATATTTGAAAAAAGTAGATTTTATTGTCTCAAATAAAATGATTGCGCCCCGTGAGAAAAATAAAATAAAATAAAATTTGTGTCTCAAATAAGTATAATGTTAATAAAATTTGAAGAGGAGTCAGAAGTTGCAACTTCTGAAGAGAAGTCAGAAGTTGCAACTTCCGAAGTGGAGTTAGAAGATGCAACGTAGAGGAGTCAGAAGTTGCAACTTCTGAAGAGGATTCAGAAGCTGAGACTTCTGAAGAGGAATCAAAAGTTGCAACTTCTGAAGAGGTGTCGGTTGCTACTTTGAAGAGTCAGTTGACACTCAAAAGGAGTCAAAGTTAGGACTTCTGGAGAGGAGTCAGAAGTTGAGACTTCTGAAGAGGAGTCAGAAGTTGAGACTTCTTAAGAAGAGTCAGAAGTTTAGACTTCTGAAGAGGAGTCAGAAGTTGCAACTTTTGAAGAGGAGTCAGAAGTTTAGACTTCTGAAAAGGAGTCAAAAGTTAGGACATCTGGAAAGGAGTCAGAAGTTGAGAATTTTGGAGAGGAGTCAGAAGTTGCAACGTCTGAAGAGGAGTCATAAGTTGCAACTTCTGAAGAGGAGTCAGAAGTTGCAACATTTAAAGGGAAGAGGAAAGATTTTAATGTTAGTTTATGAATTGACAAAACCTCCCTTATTAGCATGTAAAATTCAAAATCGTGAAGAGAAAATTCCGGAAGGTAGTGGGCCTTTCCTTTAAATGCTAGATAGTAGCTAAAATTGTAGCTAAAATCCTCTTGAGACTTGAGAGGAGGAAGTGCGACATCTCGAAGAGTCAAGTTGATACAAGAGGAGTTAGAAGTTGCAACTTCTTAAGAGGAGTCAGAAGTTGAGACTTCTGAAGAGGAGTAAGAAGTTGTGACTTCTAGAGAGGAGTCAGAAGTTGAGACTTCTAAAGAGGAGTCAGAAGTTGCAACATCTCAAGAGGAGTCAGAAGTTGCAACTTCTAAAGAGGAGGCAGAAGTTAGGACTTTTGGAGAGGTGTCAGAAGTTGGGACTTCTGAAGAGGATTCAAAAGTTGCAACTTCTGAAGAGGAGTCAGAAGTTGCAACGGCTGAAGAGGAGTCAAAAGTTGCAACCTCTGAAGAGGAGTCAGAAGTTGCAATTTCTGAAGAGGAGTAAGAAGTTAGGACTTCTGGAGAGGAGTCAGAAGTTGGGACTTTTGAAGAGGATTCAGAAGTTGCAACTTTTGAAGAGGAGTCAGAAGTTGCAACTTCTGAAGAGGAGTCAGAAGTTGCAACGTTTGAAGGGAAGAGGAAAGATTTGAAAAATAGAGGCACACGTGTCTTTTGATTGTGGAAGGAGTGAATAAAAAGTTAGTGAAGTGTATGTTTGTATAGAGAGCATGATAATGAAAAGTGAGGGACACGTGTGTTGTTTTGAGTTGCTAAGAAGTGAAAATAATCTGTGGCTTTATGAATAGACAAATTAACCCTTTTTGACATGTAATTTTCTAAATAGGAAAGTGTATTTTTGGTGTAATGGTGGTATACATGTACATTTGAAATGAGTTATTTATTTATAAAATGAATAATAATAATTTAAATTTAATTTAAATATTTGAAAAAAAGTAGATTTTGTGTCTCAAATAAAAAAAAATATTAATTAAAATAAAATGATAGTGCCCCGTGAGAAAAATAAAAAATAAAAAATTTTGTTTCTCAAATAAGTATAATGTTAACTAAAATTTGAATAAGAGTCAGAAGTTGCAACGTCTGAAGAGGAGTCAGAAGTTGCAACTTCTGAAGAGGAGTCAGAAGTTGATACTTTTGAAGAGGAGTCAGAAGTTGCAACTTTTGAGTCAGAAGTTGCAACGTCTGAAGAGGAGTCAAAGTTGCAACTTCTGAAGAGGAGTCGGAAGTTGCAACGTCTGAAGGGAAGAGGAAAGATTTGAAAAATAGAGGCACACGTGTCTTTTGATTGTGGAAGGAGTGAATAAAATGTTAGTGAAGTGTGTGTTTGTATAAAGAGCATGATAATAAAAAGTGAAAATAATCTGTGGCTTTATGAATAGACAAGTTAACCCTTTTTGACATGTAATTTTTAAAACAGGAAAGTGTATTTTTGGTGTAATGGTGGTATCTTTCTTTAATGGCTAGATAGTAGATTTGACACAATGAGATATTATCTTGTTTTCTTAATGAAATATTTTTTAAAGTTTTTTCTAGTAAAAAAATTATTGGATTGGGGCATGTTAAAGCATCTCTAATGGATTTTTGTTGTTGTAGTTTGTATCATATCTTGTCGTATTGTATTTAAACAATTTTTAAGTAACTTTAACTACTTTTACTCTAATGATAAAGAGGAATTTCTCTTGAATTCAAGAATGATGATCCTTCGAATTGCTTTGAGTTAAGAAGATTGAGTCTGGACTTTCGACTTTTTCCTGGAGAGACATTTGACTAGGTAATGTTTTACTTAAGATTAGATTTCAGAGACTTTTCTCTATTTCTAAAATTCCATATCGGGAGGTGTGATCAAGGGAAGATTACTTAGTACCTTAGATGGAAACAACCGTTCTTCGTTCATGAAGAACGTATGGTCGTTGAGCTCTTATTAGTTCTGCAACAAGTCTAGTTTAATGTAAAAATTGATAGATGAGTTTGGAGGTATGCTAGAGACGACTCATTTTCTATGGCATCTATTATTCACGTCCAATATGGATGTGGTCCTATGTCCGAGGAGAACGTAGTTAATGTGTTTCTAACTCTACTCGTGATTTAGGAGAGTTAGACATTTTCAAAGGTGATGTTCTCTTCTTAGAAACTTTTGTGAGATAGGTTTAATCTAAGGAAAACCTATTGAAACAGAAGGTCATTATTGATCAAGAGGGATCTCCTGTATCCTATGTGGGGATAAGGTTGAGTCGGTCTCTCATATGTGTGTGACTTATAACTTAGTTTCGAGTGTTTGGTTTAGGATTTTTAGGTGGTTACTGAAGTTATGTTATGTGGATAACAAGATGTCAGACACAATGTTGCAACAAAGTGTATGACATGTAAAATGTGTAATTGGTATAATAAAGGTAAAATATAAGTAAAATAAGAATTAATAATTCAGTTTTGGGCAAAAATAGCTATGTTTGGAGGATGTTTACCCAATGAAAGGAAATTTACTGTTAGTAGTCATAAGAATAAATTGAAGTCTTTGTTGGCGTCTTTAAACACTTTCTAACAAAATATATAGGCTGTTCAACTTAGTTTGTTTCTAATACTCACTGATCACTTGTATCAAAATCCATATTGTAAAAATATTTTGGAATCAAAATAATATCAAGATTCATCACACAATTTAAACATTCTTGTTTCAATTTGGGTTACCATATATATAAAATAAAGGTCCAACACGACTTTTGACTAATTCAATCTAAATACCACAAATTCAAGTCTATATTAGCTTTGCACTTCCAACAATCAAGGTGAACATTTTCTATAACTAAAATGCGTATTACTTTGATGAAAAAACTTATTTAGGTGTCAGAGAGTTTCCATGTACACCCTGATGAGGAACTAGAACGACAAGATTTTAACATTCTTGCAATCTTCCGTCAGTCCACCATCAAAATAGTGAACCATATTTCTAAATCGTAACATTGGTTCCAACTATGAATGTAATGTGCAGTCCAATTGTGCTTCACTTGAGCAATGTCTAACTTCAAGTTCGCCTTAATTTACCTTTTGTCTCCAGAAGTGAAATCTAGTTTTGATATGCTTACTTCTTCCATGCAGACACTACTACTAAAAAGGATTTTAACAACAATTGGATTAGGTATATAATCACGTAATTCAGGTGTTGTTATGTAGCGTGTTGTTGTATATAAGTTACTCTCAATCATGATCCAGTGACTGTTGTAGATATCTGAGTAACACACCCCATAATAATGGTTAAGAGTAATAATTGTTGTGATATTATTTATGAATAAATTTCAAACATATCATACCAGAATCAACAATACACCATTTGTAAACTGATCAAAACCATTATCAGATTAAAATATAAATAAGAATGAATATTAAAGAAATGAAATTTGAAAAGACAATGAGATGTAATCATTCAACAGCTCGGGGTAGGCATAAATATTTCCAACTTCCAAGAGAAGAGAAGGTGTATAGAATTAAAGAGCCAATAATGACCACACTAACTTGACATGTGTAAAATATTTCTTACTTCTAAGAATATGAAGAATTAGAAGAAACAATATAAAAGCGGAAGAACACAAAACCAACTTCACCCAAAAGAATCAAAATGAGTTCTCCTGCTCAAGCTACCAACAATGTTAAGAATCAATATGTTATTGTTGTAGATGGTATTGTGGTGCAAAACCATCCTCATAATCAATATGAGGAAAGAAGTCGGTCTTGTGCAATAGAAATGTTCTTTTGATCATATAGATCCAGCTCTTTCGACTAAACTCATCGATAAACAAAATAAAATGTTTGTTTCCACCAATGGTATGTTCTTCGAAAGGGCCACATACATATAAATGTACCACTTCGAGTATGCAAGTTGATCTCATTGGCATAGTCGAAACAAAGGAATTTTTGGATTGTTTTTTGACTAAACAACCTTCACAGAGTTTGTCAGGCATCTCAAGACTTAGGATACCAGTTACCATATCTTAAGTAATGAGCTGATTTAGTGATAGAAAGTTCAAATGTCATAACCAACTATCCTTGTGGGCAACAACAGTATTTAGACATTGTAATTCATTCGAACTGATCATGGTCTTAAATGTCTTATTCTTTGACAACAAAGATTTTAAGACAAAATTGTTCCGAGTGTCAAACAATTTTAATGTTCCATCTTTCATGATATCTAAGAAACCTTTTTCGACCAGTTGTCCAACACTTAAAAGGTTGCACATCATTCTAGGAACATATACTACATATTTGATCGTAGTTTTCCCTCCATTACTCATTTGAAAAACTATGTTATCATTACCTTTGGCTTACAATAAACTATTAGCAGCAAGTTTTACCTTGCTCTTCTTTGACTCATTGAAATCTGTCAACCACACATTTTGAACAGACATGTGATTTGAGCAGCCTGAGTCGAGGAACTAGATTTTGGATTCGACATGGTTATCTGCAACTGTAGCCATAACCCCCATACCTACAGAATCATTTAAATCTTGGCGTGCAAGATTCACTCCTTCATCATGCCTTTTGTTGATCCCTTATTTTTCCTATACCAACAATGTTTGGCCAACTAACCAAAATTTTCACAATTGTAGCACTGCACACCTTTTTTATCTTCTTTATCCTTTAGATAATTTCCTCCTCCTCTTTTTGAGGATTTATAAGTCTTATCATTGACCCGATTCTTGTGGGGATTCGACCAATACTTCTTGCCCCGAGTCTCATCGAACTTGCCTTTGAATTTGTTGGAACCACCATTGTTTTTCCACAACCGAGCCTTCAGAGCTTGTATCTAGTCTTGAACTCCTTTCCTTTCGACAATCCTAATCTCATGTGCTTCCAACGAACCAACCAAAATTTCCAATTTTAGGGTTTCAAGTTGATTGGATTTTGGAATAGCTACAATAATGTGATCAAAGTGAGAGGTCAATGTACACATTACCTTCTCAACTATCATCTTATCAGTTAGGGTTTCATCACTATCCTTAATGAGATGGACGATTTTCTGCACTTCGAGTATGCAAGTTGATCTCATTGGCATAGTCGAAACAAAGGAACTCTTAGATTGCTTTTTGACTAAACAACCTTCACAGAGTTTGTTAGGCATCTCAAGACTTAGGATACCAGTTACCAAAGTAATGAGCTGATTTAGTGATAGAAAGTTCAAATGTCCAAATTTCAAATGTCATAACCAACTATCCTTGTGGGCAACAACAATATTTAGACATTGTAATTCAGTCGAACTGATCATGGTCTTAAATGTCTTATTCTTTGACAACAAAGATTTTAAGACAAAATTGTTCCGGGTGTCAAACAATTTTAATGTTCCATCTTTCATGATATCTAAGAAGCCTTTTTCGACCAGTTGTCCAACACTTAAAAGGTTTCAGATCATTCTAGGTACATATAATACATATTTGATCGTAGTTTTCCCTTCATTACTCATTTGAAAAACTATGTTATCATTACCTTTGGCTTACAATAAACTATTAGCAGCAAGTTTTACCTTGCTCTTCTTTGACTCATTGAAATCTGTCAACCACACATTTTAAACAGACTTGTGATTTGAGCAGCCTGAGTCAAGGAACTAGATTTTGGACTCGACATGGTTATCTGCAACTGTAGCCATAACCACCATACCTACAGAATCATCTAAATCTTGGCATGCAAGATTCACTCTTTCATCATGCCTTTTGTTGATCCCTTGTTTTTCCTATACCAACAATGTTTGGCCAACTAATCAAAATTTTCATAATTGTAGCACTGCACACCTTTTTATCTTCTTTATCCTTTTGATAGTTTACTCCTCCTCTTTTTAAGGATTTATAAGTCTTATCATTGACCCGATTCTTGTGGGGATTCGACCAATACTTCTTGCCCCGAGTCTCATCGAACTTGCCTTTGAATTTGTTGGAACCACCATTGTTTTTCCACGACCGAGCCTTTAGAGCTTGCATCGAGTCTTGAACTCCTTTCCTTTCGACAATCTTAATCTCATTTGCTTCCAACGAACCAACCAAAATTTCCAATTTTAGGGTTTCAAGTTGATTGGATTTTGGAATAACTACAATAATGTGATCAAAGTGAGAGGTCAATGTACACATTACCTTCTCAACTATCATCTTATCAGTTAGGGTTTCATCACTACCCTTAATGAGATGGATGATTTTCTGCACATTTTACAGATACTCTTGAATATTTTTGTCTTCTCCCATTGATATCAATTCATATTGTCGACTCAAGGTTTGCAACTTGACAACCATGACTTTCTCACTTCCTTGCCTCTTCCGATTCAACATGAGAGATCCTGTCGAAGTTCGCCGCATCGACCACCATCTGAATGCGATACGCAGCGTTGCAATCCTTCTTCTTAGCTTCATTATGAAAGCCAAACAAAGATTGCATCTATTTTCTCAATCGGATCCAATTTTTGTCGTCAAGAGTTGACAAAATGCTATTGTTACCATTCATCTTTAGAATGATTGATTGACAATAACCGACAATTCTAAAAATACGATCTCTGACGTGTGATTCTTAAAAAGACAATCAAGAATCTAATTGGAGTTTTAAATAACAATTTGTTAGTGAGTTAGACACTTTTAATAACGAGACAAAGAGATAATAAAAAAATAATTATTATACTATTATTGTTACAAATGATGATACAAATTCTGACTATTTATTTACATCTAACTTATAAATTAAATAAGTTAATAAATTCTAATTTAATTTAATTTTAAATTAAATAATTTGAATTACATCTAATATCTCAACAATTATGAGCTATAAATTATCCGTAGAATTTATCCCGAGTAATAATTATATTGATCTTTACTAGCCAACATGCAATAAAATATCATTCCAATCCCAATTTCTTTTATCTTAAAAGCCCGAAATTGAGACAGCACTTAACAAAAAGTTGAACTTGTTTTGGTTAATTATTAAGTTTACAGTGCAAGTAAGATAAGCCTGTAACCTACATACATTTATATTCCATAATTTAATGAACATCATATATCATTTGATTCAATTGTCAAAATATACTTGTGCATGGTACAAACTTCATCTCACTTGTGCTTGTGCACCTTAAAAGTAACATGTTTTGGTATTCAAAATAATGAAGTAAAATACAATACATGTACAGTTCAGAGGTGGGGACCCATCCACCGCCCACATACACGCAGTCTTAGATTGGATCCATTTTCTAAATCTAACCCTAACACTCTATAATTCCCTCTTTCTTTTCCTTTTCCTCATTCTTTCATACCAACTTCAATTTCATTTCGCTGCACTCTCCACACAAACTCTCTCTCTATGTGGAGGTAGATGCTGAATCATTTCATCAAGAACATGAATAATATACACAAAGATAGCAACAAGGAAAAGATATAAGAATTCTTGTATATGCTTTGTATATCTATTATTGCAAAGGAAAGTTTCATCATCATCATCATTGAAGAAAGAGCATCCATATTCTCTCATCATATATCAATAGAGATTAATTAATGGATCAAATTACTTCACATGGCCATTCACTTCCTCCACCTTTCCATACAGCAAGAGATCTTCATCTTCATCACCAACATCAGCAACAGCAACAACAGCAACAGCAGCAGCAGCAACACCATCAATTTCATGCTTTACAGCAACAACATACAACAGATCAAGATGAACAAAGCGGAAGCAGCAGCGGCGGAGGACTCAACCTCACAAACCGCGAAGAAAACAGCAAGTTCAACAACGATTTTAACGCGAAACTAGAATCCGGTGGAGGTTCCGGAGGCGACAATGATTCAATGACGAGAAGACCAAGAGGAAGACCAGCTGGATCCAAGAACAAACCAAAACCTCCCATCATCATCACACGTGACAGCGCAAACGCCTTGAAAACTCACGTGATGGAAGTTGCAGACGGTTGCGACGTCGTTGAAAGTGTCAACAACTTCGCTAGACGCCGTCAGAGAGGGGTTTGCATCATGAGCGGAACTGGAACTGTTACAAACGTGACACTGAGGCAACCGGCTTCACCTGGAGCTGTAGTGACTCTTCACGGACGGTTCGAGATTTTGTCGCTAGCAGGATCGTTTCTTCCGCCGCCGGCTCCGCCTGCCGCTTCTGGTTTGACTATATATTTGGCAGGAGGACAAGGACAGGTTGTTGGTGGAAGTGTTGTTGGTGCTTTGATTGCTTCTGGACCTGTTGTTATCATGTCTGCTTCTTTTAGTAACGCTGCTTATGAGAGACTTCCTTTGGAAGATGATGATGGTTCTTCTTTGCAACAACTCCAAGGTGGTGGTGGTGGAGGAGGTGGTGGTTCTCCAACTGGTGGTGGTGGTATTCAACAGACACAGCTATTGGGAGATTCAACTGCTCCACTTTTTCAAGCTATGCCTCCACCTCCAAACTCTAATCATAATCCTAATCTTCTCAATTCTGTTCAGATGCCTTCTGATAATTTCTGGCCAACTGGTCGATCTCCTTATTGATGATTCGATATTACTGCAACACGGCGAATGAGGTTCATTTCTTCTAGTATTCGAATTTGCTTTCATTTCTTTAGATTTTGTGTGTCATTTTGAATATTATTAGCTAGGTTGTAGAAGGTGAGTTAATTTATGTTTGAACTCGAGACTGTAATTAAATTGATGCATCCTTATTCTATTCTATCTTGCGTGAGTTTGTTTAATTTGATTATGTATTTTGTGATGGAATGGAATCAATAAATGGTGCATTTAAATGTGAATGAAATAGTATACAAGTTAGTAAGTAGTACGAGGAATGAACTCAAAGAAAAGACAACAAGTGTTTTCTAAGGTATTCTGTTGTTGTACCTTTGATCATGCATTCACTTGGTGAAGTGATGTTTGAAAACTCACTTTTGCATGTTATTATTCGATGCATTTTTGTGAATTCAAGGTAAAGTTTTCTTCATTTTATTATTCAAGATATAAAGCTTGTTTCAAGAGAATGTGTATGATCTAGGTTATACTCAGATTATTAGAATTGAAATATAAAGTAGAAATATATATATAAAAAATTCAAAAGATGTTGTAATTGTCTTCTTTAAATAAAGTGAGGATCTAGTGTAAGATTTTCTTTGACAAAAGGATCTAATGTATGATAGTAAGTGTTACTACCATCATCTTTAAATGTAATTATAATAAAATCTCCAAGAAGTTATAACAACAATTATTATTCATATCAAAATACTTTTATTTTTAGTAATAGGAGGGTAAATTATCTCTCTTCTTCAAGAATAGGAGAAGTTAAGATATATAAACTCTTTTGCCATTTAAGGGTAAATATAAAAAAAAAAAACTTTAAATTGTTGGCATATTAAATAAACAAACTTCAACTTATTAATAAATTTAATTATTAGAAGTATTTTAGATTTATTAATGCGGCCTTGTCTCCTAATGAGCGGAGAGGTAGCAAGGATACATATGTATTTTTGTGTATTAATGAATGTGTTGTTTTCTTCTCTTTTATCGCTCAAATGAATTTGTTGAGTTTTCCCTTTTTAAATAGAAAGTTTATCTAGTTTCATCTTTATGGTAGGATTGTTAGTAAACTTGATCGTATTTTAATCTCCAAGAAGTGGTAGAGAATATGGGGTTGTTGCTCAATGGACTCTCTAAAAGATGTTTTTGGCTATTGTCATATTACCTTAAAGTATGATAACAAGTTAAAGGGGCCAAAATATTTCTAATTCAATAATTATTGGTTATATAATATGGAGTTCTCTTATCTGATTTTGAATTTCTGGTTGACTTCTTCAAATGAGAGTTTGAAGGCGTTTGCCCTTATGGATAAGTTTAGATTCCTTAAACTCACGCTTAAAGATTGTAATAAGCTTGTGTTTGGAGACTTGGGTTCTAAAATTTAGTCTCTCGTGTATGTTATGTATAATCTAGATTTGTTACCCGATAATAATTCCTTTTGTAAGGAGTTATATATCATATCTAAATTGATTTTTGTCCTTTGGTCTATGTTTAAGGTGAAGGATTTCCATTTGACCCAAAAATCTAGGGCCAAATGGCTTACAGAAGATGATGCCAACTCCGGTTTTTTCCATGCCTCGATTAAATATGAGAATATAAGGAATGTTATTCTTGCTCTTAAGAAAGGAAAAGATTGGATTAAGGGAGTGTATGAGATTCAATAGGAGGTTTTGTCCCATTTTTTTAGAGGTTTAAAGAATTGGATGTTGCACGCCCTAGCCTTGATGGGGGAATCCTTCATATCTCTCTCTCTCTCTCTAAGGAGGATAATGTAGCTTTGACATCTCCTTTCTAGCTTGAAGAATTATATGGGTGGTGTCCTAGTGTGATAGGGATGAAAGTCTAAGGCATGATGGTTTCAACTTTACTTTTTCACGAGGTTTTGCAATCTTCTGAGGACATATGTGGGGATTATGTTAGATTAGTCTCACCTATTTTCTTCTCTTCCCCATAGTTTCTCCTTTTCCCGTGACTCTCATTCCTAAGATTAAGAGTCGAATTACTCTAGGTGATTTCCGACCTATTTCTTTGATTGGATCCCTTTATAAGCTAGTAACAAACGTTTTGGCTAAGTGGATGAGAGTGGTGATAATTAAGCTAATTAACCCATTAGCAGGATTTCCTAAAAGGGGGAGAATGTTGGTTGATGGGGTTGTGGTAGTTAATGAGGTTATTGAATTAGCTAAGGGAACCGAGAAGGTTTACCTTATCTTCAAAGTAGATTTTGAGAAGGCGTGTGCTTTAGTGAGCAGAAGATTTCTGGATTATATATTTATTAGATTTGACTTTAATGATAAGTGAATATTTTGGATCAAAACTTGTCCCTTTTAGGTAACCTAACAATGCCAGTAAATGGTTCCCCAACACATAAAATTAAGATTCAAAGAGGTTTTAAGCTCAAAGACCCCTAGCCCATTTTCTCTTCCTCCTTGTGACTGAAGAACTCAGTGGATTAATTCATTAGACTTTTGATCTTAGCCTTTTTACTGGCTTTAAAGGTGGCCCCTCAGAATTAGAGGTCTCATATCTTTAGTATGCTAGAGACACTTTAATTTTGGTTGAGCCTTCAACCAAGATTTTATGGACTGTTAAAGCCGTATTGAGGGATTTTGAGCTCGCCTCAGGTCTAGGTTTCAACTTCCGTAAGTGTAGCCTGTTAGTTTAAATATTGAGCCTCTTTTCTCTAAATTACAAAGGATTTACTGCATTGTAAGATTGAATCTATTATGTTTCGATATCTTGGGTTTCCAATTGGAGCTAACCCAATTTGGAATCAACTTGGGAATCTTTGTTAGATCTGGTTTAGAAAAGACTTCATTCGTTGTATCATATGCATGCTAATTTATGGGGAAATGTTATTCTTCTTAAATCAGTGCTTAGTGTTATTCATGTTTTCTTTATTTCCTTTTTTGAGATGTCTATGAATGTGTGGAAAAATTTATTTAGGATTCAAATGAGGTTTCTCTGGGGAAAGGGTGAAAGAGATTTCTAAAATTCTTTGGGTTAGATGGTCTGAAGTTTGTAAGCCTAAAAAGTGTGGGGGGCTGGGTGTTAAACATCTCTGACTGGTGAATTTTGCTCATTTTACCAAATGGAGATGGACATTACTATTAAGTTCTTCTGGTCTTTGGTATGCTATTCTTTTTTCCCATTATGTTCCGCTACAATCTCTTCTTGTTGTGTTGGCACGTCATTCGGTCGACATATGGTCTCTTCTTGGTGGAAAGGAGTGCTTCTTCTCGACTTCAAGAAATATGATCCTCCTAATTGATTTTATTTGGGGTTGGGTAAGAAGGTTGGGTATGGTCATTCAACTTCATTTTGGGAAGACCCTTGGCTAGGTAGGGTGCATCTCAAGATCAATTTTTATAGACTTTTCTCTATTTCTTAAATTTCTAAAGTGATGGTAGTTGAGGTTGAGAGGTGTCTTAAAGGGGTGATGTGTTGGGACCTTAAATGGAGAAGGTCATTCTTTGTTCATAAAGAATTACTTGTTGTGGAGATTTTTTTGGTTCTCCAAGAGGTTCATCTTAATATGGAGTTTGACAGATGATTTTGGATATATACTAGAGATGTCTCATTTTTGTGTCTTCTTCATATCATACCGAGTCTAATGTTAGTCATATCTCTGAAGAGGTTGTAGTGAACTTTTTCTCAACCCTCCCTCTGATTTATGAGAGATGGGTCCTCTCGTAAGTGGGTTTTTTCCTAGAAACATATGCGTGATAGATTTTTGTCAGAAGAATTTATTCAAGCGGAATTTTATTACTGATTTCGAGAAGACCTTATGTGTTATTTGTGAGAATCATTTTGAGTTAGCATCTCAAATGTTTATGACCTATAATTTAGTTTTCAGAGTTGAGTGTGAGGTATTTAGAGGGTTAGTGGTTCTTTCGATTCATCCTAGGGATCTTATATTAGTTTTTGATTTTTTTTTCATTTTATAGGTTATAAGGCTAATTTTAGGGGATAGTTTCATTTTGATTTGGCATGTGGTGGTATGGACTATTTGACATGTTTGCAATGATAAACATTTTATCGGCTCATCAACAAATGTGAAATTGATGAGTAATAATATCTTTTTGGCCAGGAGTTGGTTTCTTAGCATATTACCTCAAACCTCTCTCTCCTCCAATAATTGTCTTCTAAACTCTATCTTGTGTCTGAATCAACAGTGGATCGAGAAATTGGCTTGCCTTCAGGCTTGTAGTGAGTTTTTTTTTCCTATGATTTTTTTAGAGATTGGGTACTAGCATGTGGCTTGTTCGGTGTGGATTTGATGAGTTTTCCTTTTTTTTAATGTTTTTTTTATTATGAGATGGTTGTTGTAGCTTCTTTTATTCTTTTTTATCTTAATTGTTGTGTTTTGTTATTGTTTTGTTGGTTCAACATTTCTTGTGTCTATTGACTCTTTATATTTATTTATTTTTACTTTCTTGCAGATAAATATTAATATTGTATTTACCTATTAAAAAAGAATCATAAAAAATTAAACTAAACTTTTAGATATGTATCTAATTAGAAGTATAAAAAAAAAATACTATTCATATTATATACTATTTTGAGATATTTCAGAAACAAACTTTAAAATTTTGTATAATAATAAATAAATATTTGTTATTAATATATTTTTAATTTTTAAAATATTATAACAACCTCAATTATAATTATATGATAAAAAATTTCACCGATACAACTTTTGAGTTTCTAAATGACAAAACCTTTGTATTATAAATAAAATGAAATTCTTGTAACTATTTCTATCTAAATTTCTCAATTCTTTTTATTCAATTCTTTATTCTCTTACAAAATATTTTTCTCTTCTCCCTTCTAAGCACCCAAGCGATTAAAGACATAAAACAATGAAACAATAAAACATCATTTTAAAACTCTTTTTCATCTTTTTAACGCATTTTTTTAATTTTATATTTCAAAAATAATAATTTTACTTATTAAAAGAAAATATATATTGTACACATGAACAAAGAAGTTACACAATTCTTTTTTATATTTATTCTAACATTTGTGTCTACGATAAGTTAAAATATTTTAATTTAAAATATATATATATATATATATATATATATATATATATATGTCAATTAACGAAGAACATAAAATTATTCTTGAATTTCATAAAATTCACACCACTAAATATCAAAATCGTGATAATACTACCTCTAGTCGTAGTCAAATTTTTTAGGATAAAAAATAATCTCAAATAAAGATAGAATATCGCCCGTTAAGACAATTATCTTTTTCGTCACAAAAAAATAATCATATATCATATTGATGAAAAATAGAACAAATAACAAATAAGTGGAAGACCGACTTTAAAAACTCAACACATAATCTACAATAAAAACTAACAAGGCTTAAAATTACATGCTTAATATGCATATTATTTCTGATCAAAATCTTATTTAAAAAAAGTTACTAAGAAAACATCACCCCTTTTGAGAGAGAGCACAACTATCTCAAATGAAAGCTTACGAACAACATAAATTAGGTGGTAAGAAAGAAATAAATGCATCAAATTCAAAAAGATTGTAGTAGATATAGGTGACATTGTCGATATTAGATAGATCAAATTCTAACATAATATTTTATTCAAAATTAACATTGTCATAATTTGGTTTGCGGCAATGTGTATTGGAAAAAATTTACATCCACATTACTTAAAATAAAACTCAAAAAAAGTTTATATACGGTGACACCTTTCACCTTATAAGTCGGTTTTATAAAGATGAGGTAGGTTAAATTTTAATTCTATCATGATATCATGAGCCTATCGATTCGGATCATCTATTATTTATATATGCATCAAACCTAATAGTATTAGACACAAGGTGGTATATTAGAAAAACAAGTCTCACATATCGATAATTCATATCACTCACCGTTTATATTCGTGCATTAAACTCAATAGTATTAGACATGATGGGGTGTACTAGAAATTTTTTGTATAAAAAGATAAATATTTAGGATTTTTATAGCCACGAAGATTAAATACATGTAAACAATATTTTTTTTAAAATGCGCGCAATCAATTTTTCTAAATTAATTTATTTAACTTAAATATTTTATTTTCACAATTATTAACAAACATTTGTATACTCTCTCAATCTCATATTAAGAATAAATTTTATTTTTTATATTTATTAAATAATTAATATATCTTTATAGAAATTAGATATATTGATAAATCATAAAATTTATTTATAATATAAGACAGATTGAGTACAAATTAGCACACTATTTTTATTTTATTTTTTGTGTTTATCCATTTGATTTGAGTACATTGTATATAGAGTATAGTAAGAATAAGATAAACATGTTTGTCAATTGGCTCACACATGCACTGTCTGATTGAAGCTCTTTTTCGAGGCAATCACCCACACTTTCATTTAAAGGCAACGTTAATCAAGGCAACAAGGTTACCTGCGTTACATGCAACATGTCTCCCTCTCTCTCTCTCTCTTACCAGTACATAACTTCATACTCTAGTAAACCCTAACAGTGTTCATATCATATTTGAAACTAGTATAAGGTAAAACTTGTATCTGATTTAAAAATTACAAAATTACATGTGATTCAGTTTGGATGATTTTTTTAATCTTTTAAACCTTCTTCACAAGTTTAATCCAACTTAACTGAATTAAAAGATGAACTTATCCTTGGCAATTTGGCATATTTATATGTTTTATTGTATCGTTTGTATTATGATTCTTTCTACGAATTATATATTAGATTCTTTTCACTTGCTTGCATTATTTTTCCTTTGTTGCGGCTGATATATCCACTGTTTTCAAGTCCCTCCAAATTATCCTTCCCTAAGTGTCATGCACTAATTGGTTATTTTATTTAGGTAAAAAGGAAAGAACTTTTCGTTATTGAGTCAATTTTATAATCTTATTGTTTTAACTCGTTGAGAAGTGACATGAGAATACATGCTCTTTTAATTGATATATGATCATCGCAATTAAATTTGAGTTTGAGTGTCGAATAAGAGCGAGGAAGATATTATTACTCTTAATTTGAACTATTTAATTAGTTTCGTGAATACAATGTAAATTCAAGATATTTGTTTTCTGTTAATTATTATTATGTATTTTTTTTGGAAAAAAATTATTATGTATTTACAAACGATAATAAAGGATAAAATTGTTGCAATCCAATTTAATCCTACAAGAGAAATGTTGCAATCTGTTATGGACCGTCTTAAGCATTTGGGCAGATCATTCTTCACTTAACCGTAACAACTGGTCGGTCCGACAACATTGTCTGAACGATCATCTGCACGTTTCAGGCGTGTTGTGTTCGACATGTGTCGAGCCAAACCGCGACCCTACTTGCCGTTAATTGTGCCCGTTATGTCTTATGTGCCCGACATAACGGCTAGTTACGAGCAAATCTGTCCGGTCTTGACCTAGTCATCCTAGACAGCTATATTTGTGGATCCGCATATCTCGGCCCAAATATAGCAGCCAATGAGAATCCTCTCGTGTCATTATATAAACGCTCATATCTTTGAGGACAAGGTATCACTTTCTTACACTCTAAACTCAAAATACTTTCTACCTTCGCATTCGAATATTTGCTTACTTTAGCATCGGAATGCCTTGCAGGTACACCACCCCTTTCACCTCACCAACTTGCTCAGAAGATCATCAACTGCCCGGCTGTCTCCAATTCTGATCAACAGTTCAGATCAGTGGCGTCGTCTATGGGAATCTATCTTCCCTATCTTCTTTAATCATACCCGAAGATCAAAGATAATCTCAACCTCACGAGATGGCCGAATTCAATGATCTATTTCTTCCCAGTAACCCTATTCTCTCGCATGTCAAGAAAATGGATAGGGTTATTCCCTCTCCTCATCGCGAGGACGCCATCGATCGCAGGGATGGTAAGATCGCATCCCCGAATCCCGAAGATACTGCAGATCAAGACTTCTTCTTGAATAACCCGAAATCCAAGAATCAAGTCAATGACCCCATCATTCCTCTATCCTCGACTTCATTGTCGACCAATGCGAACCCAACACTAGCTGCCATTCTTTCCGCCCTCAACTAGACCAACAATCTCCTCCTCCAACAGGGCCAATGCATCGAGGCTTTGGAAAGAAACTGCCCCCACCTCCACCTCAGAGACCCGGAGGGGATATTTTCCGAAGTCCCTCGCCGAGAAAGCTTGCTCAGAAGGGAGATCGTCCCGACCGCCAGATTCTAAAAAAGAGGGGACATACCCTACCTCAAAAGAATCGGGGGTCTCTATCCCACAAAAAGACGAAGAACGAACCTCATCGCCCACGCGATCGGTCTCCGTCAGCAATATCAAAGGAGGAGAGAAAGCTCTCCCCCCATCACAGAAGATACAATCGATTCATCTCCTTCTCTCCCGACCAGAGTGACGAAGACGAGCATCACGGTCCACTCTGTCGGGCCATCATGAATATTCCTATTCCATCTAGGCTGGAAAAACCTCCTCGGTTGGGCCAATATGACGACACTACTAACCCTGACGAGCACATTGAGAACATCGATGCTTTGCTCGACTATAGAGGAGTCTGTGGGGCCATCAAGTGCCACATGTTTCCTACAACTCTAAGGAAAGGGTACATGGCATGGTACAAGAGTTTTCCCGACGGGTCCGTCACTTCTTGGAAACACTTGGGGAGATTGTTCTCCAAGCACTTCACCGCCTCTCGGCTCCATCCAAAATCTGAAGCATCCCTGGAAGCCATCATCCAAGGGAAAGAGGAATCTCTCCGAGCATACATCGAGAGGTTCAATCAAGAATTCGTCCAAGTCTCGACTACGAACGACATGAAGAAATACCTCCTCGAGAGAGGACTACACCCTCACAGCAACTTCACGAAGACGGTAGGCATAAACACCTTTCACTTCGGATGTTTTCCTCTTGAAGGCTTAAACATACATCCAATATGAAGAAAAAGAAGCCGCAAATTCTTCTCGTGACACTCGGCGCAGGGAAAATGTCAAGAGATCTAAAAGTGAAGAACCCTCGACATCTCATCGGGGAGGAGAACGAAAGCGGGAGGACAAGCCCTGCGATTCAAGAGATAGCAAAGGGCGGGTGGGTCGGTTTAGTGACTACACCCCCTTCACCACTTCTAGAGAACGCATCTTGACAGATTGCACGAACTCTGAGTTCAGGCAAGGAGGAGTTCGCTTCCTCCACTAGACCCCGGCCAAACCGGGGGTAGATAAAAGCAAGTACTGTAGGTTCCACCGAAGTCATGGACATTTGACGGAGGAGTGCATCCATCTCAAGGATGCAATTGAAATCCTAATAAGAGACGGACACCTCAAGCGGTATAAGAAGAAGGAGTCCGCGAAAGAAGAAACACCCTCTTCTAGCAAAGTCGAAGAGGAGAAGCCCGCAAAAAATTCCTTCATGACGGCCTGGATACCCTCCCGACCTATTTCGCCACCCACGGCCCTTGGGAATCCTTCCTGACGGCCATGGTCATCTCCGGTGGAGGATTCACCAAAAACTCCATCGGATCCATCAAGAGAAGGTTCGATGACCTCGTCAGGATGAGGTCGGACCTGGGTGCCACCCTAGACAGGAACCAAGGCAAGTCTCATCCACTCGCCTTCTACAAGGAGGAGTTACTAGGAGGCGCCCCCAACTCCAACATTCCTCTGCTTGTGCGTGCTCGGAAGGCCGACTTCGAAGTCAGACGCATACTCGTTGACCAAGGAAGTTCGGCAGATATCATGTACACACAGTTGTTCAAAACCTTGCAGCTCAACGAGACCCACCTGACTCCTTACCTCGGTTCGGATCTGCAGGGATTCAATGGCTCAATAGATACGCCATGGGGATACGTCGAGTTGATCGCCACATTTGGGTCTGGAGACACCGGAAGGTCGATCAAGACGCAATTCCTGGTCATGGATTATCCGTCCCTATACCAATGCATCTTTGGTCGGCCCACTTTTGTCGAGTTGATCGTTGTACCCCCCACCGCACATCTAAAGATGAAGTACTATACTTCCAACGAGAAGGTGGCAACATTGCATGGAGACATCCAAGCAGCCAGAAGATGCTTCGAGGCATCAGCGAAAGGCCTAGATTCCATCAACATCCAACCCCTGACCAAGGATAAAATCAACCTTTCGGAAAGCTCTCACAAACCCGAGCCTCTTCCTTGAGTCAATACTATCGACCTTGATAGTCGTCTCGAGCCAGAGGACCTGGGCGAAATAAGAAGAAAGGGGAAGACCCTTATGGTCGAGGAGGACCATTTCGATGGCGAGACTTCCGGAGCTTCCTCAGGGCCACACATGCGCCCGATCCCGGATAGAGAGTTCGAATTGGTGCCATTGGGCGACAACCCCAGCAAAGGCATGAAGATCGGAGCTGACCTCCCAGAATTAGCTCGAGAGCAACTCAAGGCATGCCTAAAAGATAATGTCGACCTCTTCGCATGGAGCGCTACTGAGATGCCTGGACTCGACCCAGAGGTCGCTTGCCACCACCTCACTATTGATCCGTCCCTTAAGACAATAACACAACATAGGCAAAAGCAGTCCCCGGAGAAATCCGAGGCTGCCGAGCAAGCTGTTAGAGACCTCTTAGAGGCTAATTTTGTAACGGAAGCCTGATACACTACGTCGTTGTCCAACCCTGTACTAGTTAAGAAAAATAATGGAAAATAGCGAGTGTGCATTGATTACTCCGATCTTAATAAGGCATGTCCAAAGGACGCCTACCCCTTGCCCAATATCGACAAACTCGTCGACAACTCCGTTGGTTTTAAATTACTATCGTTTATGGACGCTTATTCGGGATATAATCAAATTCCAATGGCTAAGACAGACAAAATCTACACGGCCTTCATGACCGAATCGGGCAACTATCACTACAACGTGATGCCTTTGGCCTGAAAAATGTTGGCGCAACCTACCAACGAATGATGAACAAAGTCTTTAAATATGAAATTAGGAACATGTCCGAGGTGTACATCGACGACATGATCTTGAAATCCCAAGGGGAGGTCGATCATGCTCAACATCTCAAAAAGGTCTTTGACCAAGCCATAAGTGTTAAAATGAGGTTCAACCCTGAAAAATGCACCTTTGGAGTCCGGGCAGGTTAATTCCTCGGCTTCTATGTCACCGAGCGAGGAATTGAAGCTAACCCCGACAAATGTCAGACATTTTCTGAGTTACCCACTCCAAAATCCAAAAAATCAATCCAAGTCCTCAACGGGATGTTGACCTCACTGTCCCGGTTCGTCGTAAAATCGGCCCAACGTGCACTCACTTTCTTCAAGTTGTTGAGAAAGGAAGCCATGTTCGAATGGACCGAGGAATTCGAGCAGGCCCTAAACCACTTAAAGAAAACGTTATCCCAACCACCCGTGTTATCTCGACCGGACAAGGAAGAAGTATTATACCTATATCTGGTCGTGACTGCCAAGTCCGTTAGCACCACGCTCGTTCGAGAAACGCAAGAGGGTCAAAAACCCATCTATTTCACGAGCAAGGCCTTACAGGGCCCCGAGCTAAGATATCAACAAATCAAGAAAATCGCCCTTGCACTGGTCAACACCGTCAGAAGACTCTTTCACTACTTTTAGCTCACACCGTGGTAGTTCGGACGGATCAACCCATAAAACAACTGCTAGGCCGACCAGACATGGCCGGTAGGATGCTCAAATGGTCATTATAACTATCCAAAATCGACATCAGGTACGAGAGCAGGAAGGCCAACAAGGCACAAGTTCTAGCAGACATTGTGGCTGAAATGACTTTCTCAGCATTCCAAGAAGGAACCAATCGATGGACCATATACATCGATGATGCCTCTATCTCGTCAGGAAGCGGAGCGGGGATAATCCTAGAGAGAGAAGAAGGAATTGTCATCGAGGTATCCCTCGCCCTCTCATTCCTTACTTCAAACAATCAAACGGAGTACGAAGCTTTCCTTGTCGGCCTCTAACTCGCCGAGGACATGGGAGCAAGAGAAGTCAAAATCCTCACAGACTCACAGCTCGTAGCTTCCCAAGTTCGAGGAGAGTATCAGGTAAAAAACGATCAGTTAGCTGAATACTAGACCCTCGTCTAGAACCACCTAAAAAAGTTCACTTAAGTGGATATACAACACATTCCTCGGGAGCATAATGCCCGCGCAGATGTTCTATCCAAAATCGTCAGTACAAGGACTAAGGGAGAAAACAAGTCGGTGATTCAGGAAATACTCCCTCGAGCAAGCATAGATAAAATTCTCCCTGGCCACAACATATTTGTCATCGAAGAGAACATTTCCTGGATGACCCCCGTCTACAAATACCTGGTCGATGGGACCATCCCCGACGACCCCAAGGAAGCAACCGTCGTCAGAAAAAGAGCCTTCTCGTATGTCATACTCGAGGACAAACTCTACAGAAGAGGGTTCTTTATTCCCCTCCTCAAATGCGTCGAAGAAGCCAGAGTACCGCACATACTCAAAGAAATACATGAAGGCATAAGCTCCCAACACCTAGGAGGCAAATCCCTCGCTCGCAAGGCTCTTCGAGCTGGTTATTATTGGTCGACCATGCAGAACGACGCCAAGAAGCACGTCAAGAAATGTGACAAATGTCAATGACATGAACACATGCACCTGGCCTCACCAAAAGAGCTCAAGTCCCTTTCCTCCTCATGGTCATCCTCTTGGTGGGGGCTCGACATCCTCAGACCATTCGTTTTGGGGGCCTACCAAAACAAATATCTAATAGTAGGTGTCAACTATTTCACTAAGTGGATAGAGGCCGAAGCATTGGCCAGAACATCCTGTGTTTCTACAAAAGGAACATACTAGCCTGATTCAGCATCCCACAAGCCATTGTCACTGATAATGGGACGCAGTTCACAGACAAAAAATTTCAAGACTTTGTAGCCTATCTGGGAACCGTGCAACACTTTGCCTCGGTCGAACACCCTTAGACAAACGGGCAGTCCGAGTCGGCCAACAGAGTCATATTGCACGGACTCAGGAGAAGGTTGGACGAATCAAAAAAGAAATGGGTCGAGCAATAACAAGTGTTCCTTCCCCGAAAACAGCAAACAACACATACACACATAATGAAATGAACAACATAAAACACTTCATAGAATAAACTTGTGGGCAAGCAGGCAACATAATCCAACAACCACTCGAGCATAATCGGTCAAACAGTTCAAAGAATCGAATTCGTCAGGACATGGGACTTAATTTTTTTTTTCTCGACCGGCCATTTCAGGACTCATCAAGCCCCAACGCCCATTCAAAGCCACAGGCGGCGATCTAGACCCTCGAGCATAAGCTTCTCGGCATGAGGAAGGACCACACTTGAGGCCTTGAAATATTTCCTGTCATGCCAACAGGAGGAAAACTTCTTCTCCCTCTCACGGTCGATCTATTTGCTCGTGTCCTCCTCGATCGGCGTCCTGCCGAGGAGACAAAGTCCCCAGGGCGAAGATGATTTCAGATCCGTCGCACCAACCGTCCCAGCGAGAGGTACCATATTTCCTCTTATTCCTCATAGTTTGTCGGGCTACACGCTCCATGGCCGGATTCATTCTATCTGCAAAACAAAGAAACACAAACAAATTAGCATGAAGATTAAACACTCATATGACAAAGCAATATAATAAGGATAAAACAGCTACCCAAATACTCCCTAGGGTCCCCGCAAGCAAGGAGCTCCCTGACATTTATGAGACCGGGCTCGGAGATTTCATCCTCGTCTTTGTCCAGAAGCGATTTCCCCCCTTTTCCCATGTGTCGAACGCGAGGGAAGCCCACAAAAAACGAGGGTAACCTTTCAAAACCATCCAAGTCCTCATCGCTTAGCTCGCCCCGTGCCCACACATAAAACTCCAAGGTCTTGTCAAAGTGTTTCTTCGACCACCAGAACTTGAACTTCCTAACGAGTGCATACTTCTGCTCTCCCTGCTCGTTGTAACACGGGGTCCCGTCTCTTCGTAGTCCTGGGACTGTCCAAAACATGTTACATATCTCCCGTTCAGAGACTGGTCGAATAAGCATGAACCTATCCTTGAAAAAGAGAACAGACTCCTGGAACGCCTTGAAGAGTGTCCCATTCTGATGCTTCAACGATATCAGTCCCTATCGGGCTTCCCCCTCAACCTTCGTCGAGCTTCTCTAAAGGCAGAAGATATAGAAGAACAGCTCAAGGGTAGTCCCCACCTCCAGGTAATCACAGAAAATCTCGAACATAAACCCTATGGCATTTGGGTGAAGTTGTGACGGAGCCAATCGAAGGTGACGAAAGATGCCCACTTGAAAATTGGTGAAGGGTACCCAAAAACCCAACTCCCGAAACCATACGTCATAGACTGGTATGTAACGAGCCTCATATCTCAAACATATTCGACATTCCCTTGCATCCTCGACTGTAACGACTTTGGCTTCTCCCTCGATATCAATGCATCGCGTCTACGAGAAGATGCAACAACTTGGGGGCTACTGTTCTGGACCTCCTGAAAGCATTCGGGAGGGTCGTTTTTCCCTTAACCGCAACAACCTGTTCAGCCTAACAACATCGTCTGAACGACCATCTGCACGTTTCAGGCGTGTCGTGCTCGACATGTGTCAAGCCAAACCACGACCCTACTTGCCGTTAATTGTGCCCGTTATGCCTCATGTGCCCGACATAACGGCTAGTTACAAGAAAATCTTCCTGGTCTTGACCTAGTCATCCCGGACGACTATATTTGTGGATCCGCATATCTCGGCCCAAATATAGCCGCCAATGAGAATCCTCCCATGTCATTATATAAACCCTCGTATCTTTGAGGGCAACGTATCACTTTCTTACACTCTAAACTCAAAATACTTTCTACCTTCTCATTCGAACATTTGCTTACTTTAGCATCGGAGTGCCTTGTAGGTACACCATCCCTTTTTCCTCACCAACTTGGTCGGAAGATCATCAACTGCCCGACTGTCTCCAATTCTGATCAATAGTTCATATCACAATCCAATCCTACAAACCATATGCTAGATGATGATGATCCAACAAAAATTTCTTCGCTTGATCGGAGTTAAATCAAGCCACCCAACAAACCAATTCGATCCACCATCTCACGCTACTAATTTACAAGAACCCTGTTCTTCAAAGAATTCACCCGGTCGAATCTAGAATTGCAAATTGTTGTCACCCAAAATTACCAAACAATTCACCGTCTCGCGCTACTAGGTTAACAATAACTACTCGTTCTTCAAGGTCTCCACTCGGTCAAATCCAATATTTGCATAATCTTTTCAAAAACTCTTAAATCATCAAATGATCTCGATGTAAAAATTCTCACAGTTTTTTCGATGAAACTCCCTTGATTCTCCAAGATTACCAAATGATTCATTGTCTCGTGCTACTAGGTTTGCAAGAACTACTCGTTCTTCAAAGTCTTCACTCGGTCAAATCCAATATTTGCATAATCTTGTCAAAACCCCTTAAATCACTAATTAATCTTGAGGTAAAAGTTCTCACAGTTTTTCCGATGAAACTCCCTTGATTCTCAACCCAATCTTAGGTTACAACCAACCTAAATTGAACATTATCAATCGAGTCTGGATGGAACCCAATCTATAAAGGATTATGAGTACTTAGTTTGTAGGTATGCATAGGGTCAAGGTTGAAGATAAAGAGCAATCAAGTAAGTGTTTATAGTTTCATCAAAATGAAAAAGAGGCATGTATGTGTATATATAAGTGAGAGACTTAAAGGCAAAAAGGAAAGTGTAAGAAACTTGGCAAGAAAATTGATTTTTGAGTTCGGCTTCAGTATGTCGACACATGTAGGTGATGTGTTCGCACATGTAATGACACATATGTCGACACATATGAGAAAATGAGTCGATACATGCAAACATAGATTTGTTTGGCTTTAAAATGATAGCACATGTGCCGACACAAAAGGAAGGATGAACTGATACATATGAACAGAAGCTTACAAGATTTAAAACAACAGTACATGTGCCTACACGAAACACATATGAGTCGGCACGTGTAGTAGATTTTTGTGCAAAACCTATTTTGTAATGCATGTTACCGAATGACAAACATTTCAAACTTTTCCTAGATACTTTATAAGATTCCTAATGTCAAGGTGAACACAAATACTTAGAGATATTTTTCAATGTACAGAAAAACAAAATCAATCCTAATTTTAACATCATGTAAAACATCTAAAAGGAAAATGCAATCACAGTGAGTATAATAGTATAGACCATGTTAATGATGTATCAAGAGGACCTTTTATTTATTGATATGTAAAAATTATGATCCCTTGACCTAACATTTTTTTTAGGTATTTATAGCATTGGTCTCTCTTGAGATAGACCAATTCATTTGCCTATCATTTTGATCATATGCAATCAAGCCTTGACCAATTAGTCAGAACAATGGATGAGTCATCCCTTTAATATAGGAGATGTGGTTAATCAATCATCTTTTACGTGGAAATTTCTCACGGTTGTTAGAACATGCTTAGTGAGTCACCCCTATAAAGTAGGGGCATGGATGACTCGCCCCACGACTAGCATGTCATCGACCTTGATCCATCTCTTTTAAGTATTTTCAGTCCCACTTATGAGATGTTGGGATAATGGTCGTATTTATTAAAATTTGTTAGGCATGAGTTATAATATAACGAGCCACGGTACATCAAGTTCGAGACATGTAAGGGATAAGTGGTTAAGCAAGAGACATGGTAGTCTACCGTTCTTAAAACATGAGACATGTAAGGATGAAATATTTAATAATTCATCTCTGACCTAGTCTTTAAGGCATGTGTATATAGAACATTTAACTTAGATGATTGTGTTCAAGCATGTAATTGATATAGTTCGCTCATTAAATTCATTGTTAATGTATCACCTATGGGAATTCGAGAGATATTGAACATTGTCATTTTCTTTTCATTGGTTTATCATTCGTTAGATGAGTACATGTTATATTGCAACGAGGATTCTCGTGAAAGATTTAATATGACGTGTGTTGCGTAGGGTGCAATGATATTCCGAATGACACAATGATGCATTGTAATTTGTAGGTTTAAATATGGGTCAAATAGCAACAATCCAAAGAAACAGGGTCGGCCCTGTGCAGGAGCAGCAGGCTCTACAACACAGAGCCTCATCTTTTAAGGGGCACAAAATTTTGAAAAATTCAATTTTTTTTACATTAATATTAATAAAAATAAAAATATGTTATAAAAAAATTAATAAATAAAAAAATACTATAATAAAAACCCAATATATTATAAAAATGAGATTGATTAAAATAAAAATAATTCTAATTAAATATTTTTAAAAAATATATAATTATATTTTTTATATGTCATTTTTAATTTATTATAATTGTATTCTTTTTTTAAATTGAGACCACTTTTTAAATTAAAACGGAGTCTCCGATTTGATTGGGTCGGCCCTATAAAGAAGTAACATAAAAGGTTATTGGAGAAAAAGTACAAAAATCTACAATAAAATGCGGGGGGAAAATATTGCACTAACTACTAGAATTTATGCAAAAACGATAAAAAATCATAAGCTTTATAATACCATATCATGAAACAAAAATAGTTCTAAAAACCGGACCCGGCATCAAACTGATAAGGGTATTGAGTCATTGGTTTATTGGTCGAATCACATGACTAAATCGGATTAAACCGAATAACTCGGTAGAATAGACCGGTCATTATAACAAAACTATATACATATAAAACTTGTCAAATTGGATGATTTAGTCTCCATAAAATATAATTTGCACTTAAATTTTTTTAAAATATTATATCATAAATAAATTTACAAGTTCATAATTTAAATTCAAATTTTAAACATAGGTATCACATATAAAAAAAATAGTACGAAATTACAAAGTTTAATAAAAAATAAAGCCTAATTACAACATAACTGAATAGTTTATAAAAAAAACAACTCCATTGTCAACTATTTTTAGTTTTAAGGAAAAAAAATTATTTCAATATTGAAATCTCATTCTTCAATATCAAAATCATCTGTAGCAAAATCAATCACATTTGAATCATGTTTCCGTCAATAATATCATTATTTTATTTATTTTATTTATTTTTTATTTTTTATTAAAATAATCAAAATGACGTCATTTTGATTGTTTAAAACTAAAAAAAATTAAATAAGATAAAAGTGAAATTAAATCACTGGTTTAGAAAAACCTCCAATTTTTTTAATTATATCGATTTACACCGATTTGATGACAAATTCAATCCAACAATTTAATTAGACCAGTTTCTGACCAGTCGGCCCAATTTTTAAGACACTGGATAAAAATATAATATATTAAAATTGTAATTACAATAATAAAATTCACACTAATATCAGAAGTTACTTAAATATTGGTAGTTTGCCTATGTTTGTTGAGGGACCAAGCTAGTAGTTACTGTTTGGTGATGTAGAAAGAAAAACAAAACCAGAACGGCCTCTGACTTTGAATTCTTGTTCATCAAATATTTAAAGATTTGTAACGAAACGCGCAGCCGACAATGGCGTACGTGAAACCTGGCTCACTTCCCGTATTATATTGACCATATGCTAATATCACGGGACCTTACCTTAATTGGCAGAATTTTAATGTAACAAATATATAGATAAAGACAAAACATAATTTAACACGAATCAATGTATTTAGAAAGCGACTTTCCTTTTAAAATAACACACGAAAGGTTTCAGATAGATGAGTAACCAGGTTATTCTTGCGGTTCATATTAGATCCTATCATTAGTCAATTGCCATCAACGATTGACCGTATATTATTTGACAAGAAAAAAATTTATATATGCGTATTTGTTTTTCGAAATCTCTACATCAATGTCTCTATTTGACTGCAACAAGTCCTGCCAAATATAGTATTGGTAGATCAAATGTCATATTTATATGATGACATAAAAAATTATGTATTTATTACTGACAAGTGTTTGCCTTATTTGCCGGCATGTTACTCTCATCACTTCTGGAAGCACACGGTGCTTGGATTAAAAAACCATTGAAATGTTCATAAGTTAAATTGTGGGATCCATTGTATTCTTAAAAGTTTTATCTTTGGGAAAAAAATGAAAAAGTTCTTCAAAAATATGGTACGGTAGAACCCACTTAAATTACCTATGTTTGGTCGCACAGTTGGAGATGCTTTTAGCACACTTATTAGCATAGCTCTTATTATTAGCATTAGTATTGTTACCTAAAAGACAACTTTTCCTTTATCTTTTCAGTCCCAAGTTGTTTGAGGCGCATAATGTCTTTATGGTTATGCCCACTTAAGGCATCCCAATTATCAAAGCCAATAATTAAGATAATAATACATTGCCTTTTGCAACTTGGTAGGGACAATCATTATGAAAAAATGAATGTTTACATGGTTCACACTTTTAGCAATTGTTGAAACAATTCAAATCATCACTAATAAACAAATTTAGCTGTTGCAGTTTTGATTGGCAACGTGGTATTTCATGAAAGAAATTCAAAATTGTGACTACTCTTACATCTATTTATTTCATATACAAAACAATTTACATGCCAGAAGCTAGCAAGTGGAGCAGAGAGACACCAAGTGGTGGTAGACTTGATTAAATTATGGCCATTCATTGATGAAATACAAGAACCCATAAACACTTGTCTAGATTTTCAACTAGAACACTGAAGAAAGCTGACCAGCTAGATTTGTTATAAAGAGAAATACACCCAAAATACCTCAGAAAAGTATTGCTTATCTTTGGATCTTCCAGCCAGATTAACTTTTTATTTCTACATAAATAATCTTCAGTGGCTCAGTCGCAAACGCCTCATTTCGGCTTGGAAAGCGGGGCTGGAAGCTAGTGTTCGATGTGCTAGAGTCTTTATGTCTTCTCTGGAACAATCTCGTGAGATACGAACTAGCTCCCATAATGCACCTCCACTAATCATGTCTCTTGCATTTGCTTCTGGAATGCATCCATCACATAGTCTCAGATATATGACCCAAAGAACGTTTATTTTCTAGTCTAAAGATAGAGTTTGGTTAGTACTTACCGTGTTGTGCTAAGTGACAGAGTGCAAGTTCAATATGACGCCTTATTGACGAGGCTTCATTGTTTGCATTTTGAACAATCCATGGAAGGGCACCATCCTCAATAAGGAAGGATCTTCCACTCTTCATCCCTATACAGTGCGGCAAAACTTAAACTCGGGCAATAGTAGAAGCTTTGTTGATCATGCGAAAAATTGCAAACCCAAAATATGCATTGTGATAACAATGAAAAAGCAAACTATAGAGATAGTGGACAAATACGAGGGATGCAATCTATATCATTTTAAAGGATTAAGTGTCATTTCAGTAAGCATATTATTTTTTATCACAATCAAAATACAAGACTTGGGAAGCTGCTCATACACATTTACCTTGACTAGATGCTCTTGACTCACACTTTGCAAAATTTGCTATTCCTCGAGCAACCTGTGCATGTACGTCAGGATGTCTGCATCTCACCATTCCCAGCAGTGCCTTGATACCACCTTCACTCCTTAATTCTGTTTGCAGTTTATCTAGGTGCAAGGGAAACACAACTTTTAGTGATGACAAATTAGTTTGCTTCAAGAGAATCAGTATTCTACATGATGCCTCAACTAGAAGTAGAACCACTCCAAGTTTCACTGATCAATGTACTACACCTATCCTACCCTTGGCCAGAAGGTTCTTTTATATGAAATGAAATGAGCTTCAGGATTGAATACATTACCTATACTGTAGTAAAAATGCATCTACAGTGCAGAAAATTAGAACAATTTTAAAAATAGATTCGGATAATTAGTGTACCATTGCCACAGAGGTTAGCAATGGCCCCAGCAACCATTCGAAGAGTTTGAGGATCTTCAGCATTGGCTGCAGTCATTGACAGCAGACTAATCCCTCCTTGGGCCATTATGAGTTCTTGGTTGGTTTCTGTTAAGACACATGATAAGGATACACATAGTGAGGATGCAGAGACCAGGAAAAACAAGATATCTTAGTAGTAAACATTTTCATTTTAAAAAGTTACTAGTTGCAAAGAGAAGGAAGCATAATGTTACCATTCATTGCCAAATTTGCAATAGCACCTGCTGCAACTCTATGTATGGTTTCATCTTGTGTGGTCTTAAGCAGCATAAGCAAGGAAGTAAGCCCCCCCGCTTCTACAATCTTCCCTTGATTTGTTTCTATATCAAGTTGAATGCATGTTAGGGCTGATAATAATTATAACATCAATTTCAAGTAAACTTAGTTTAGAAGGAGACGCTTTTTTAGAATCAATCATTTCATAAACCAAGCCAAATATATGTATCATTGGAAGAATGAGGAAGAAAAGTTTCCATATGATTGTGGTAACTGTTGTTTTTAACAGAGATTTAGAATATTAATACAACTTTTATCCGCAGATTGGTAGACCTTAAATCAAATAATGAACAGGTCATCATAATTATATTTTCTTTTTTCCCTATTCCGCTGTCACTATGACTAATTTTAAAATAAGAAAATAAAATACCAACCTTCAGCAGCGAGATTTGCTACAACTTTTACAGCATGGATTCGTACATCAGCATCTTCTGATTCAAGCAATGACAAAATCTTCTGCAATCCCACTACAAAAATATTTATTCTATCAGGAACAAATAACTTCAAAATAAACAGATAAGCTATTAAGGAAATATCTGTCGAGTGTCTATACACAAGCAATATATACTAATTACTACCTTGCTCAAAGAGCTTGGCTATTGAAGGCTTCTCCCCATTTCCTGAAACTTGCTGCTGATGCTTAATTTGGGAAGTGAGAGAATCATGACCACCCACTTCTTTGCTCAATCCACCCCTATCTAGATGTCGTCTTGTCTATAGGATAAATGTCAACAAGATAAATACCAAATAAGATGACGACACTCAATGAGACAAGAAGATGCATTAGCGGTGCACATAATGATTAGAAATGGTAAAGAACAACAATGCTGCTGTACTTTCAATTAGACAGTCTCAATATTGAATGGACCATAAACCATTTAAATTGAATAGCTTCCCAGACATATGAATGGAAATAAGTCATAGTTTATTACAATTGAGGGAGTCAATATGCTAAGCCCCCAGGTTTCCACCTACCACAAATAGCCCAAATCCAAATACTTGAAAATGACATGGCCTCTCCTTGGCATAAAAACGATTTCGCATAAAATATTGCCATCAACAGGAGGTAGAAGTATGTTATAATATATCGACCCAAGTTGAGCGAAGATATTTACAGCTGTTTAATAATTTCTCATCATTTGTAATCAATTATAAAATCAGTATCTTTTATACCATTGTTGCTACTTCAATTGCTGGAGTTCATCACAAACTTGTAACTCAAGTCCTTTTTTCTTTTAAAACATTAGCTCAAAATTAAAAAGTAAGGTAGATAAAAATAATAGTTACTTTGATTTTTTTCTTACAATAAAGGCATTGCGAATAAGATAAGTTATTTCCTTGTGATTCAAACCGAATATGCTTACTAACAGGTGCACATTGAGTAATTACTTAAATGATTTAAATCCAAAAAAAGTCAAAAAACAATTCTAAAAAAACAACCATGGGGAAAACAAACTATATAATCCATAAGTGGTTATCTTCTATTAAAAAATCTATTAGATAAAATCCAACTAAATATGGCCTCTGTGCAATTTAGGTATAGATTACCTCATCAGCTTCAAGACCTAACTGCAACAATTGACTTTGTAATATTGCTATTTCTCCTTCAAGCTTCTCTTTATGGTGAGACTCATCTTCCAAAATCTTATGAAGTTTTGATATCTCTGTCTTTGCTGATGCCTATTGCAGTAAACATATCCATGTAAAACTAATTCAGATACATGGGGGAGTTTGTTTCAAGTATATACATTTATATCCAGGAGTCTTATTACTGAGAATAATGTCCAGGATTGACATTCCTAAGAACCTTCTTTAAAATGTGTCTAGCAAATTGCAAAGTGTCTTACATTGAGGAAAAAAAACAAAATTTTCAAAAAGGTCTTTTGGCAGTTATTGTGGTTTCGGTTGGCAGCCACCCTACATCATGGGAATATAAAGGTCATAAAAGTATGAGTAGCTTTTATTCCTGGGAATAGGAATAACTAAAGGTGTATAAGTGGGATGTTGTGGGTTCGAACACATGCTCTTGCATCTGATGTCCCTGCACAGCTACCTACCAACTGAGTTGGCTTAACGGGACATATATGAGAATAACTTTAGTAAAATTGTATCAAACATGGAAATGCATGCAAGTGAAACATATATATTCATGTTTGGTACAAGTTAGTTTAGTAAATTTATTCTCATGTATTAGTTATTCCTATTCCCATAAACCTTGAAACAAACACGAGAAAATTAATGCAAGTGAAACATATAAGAGTAGTGCTAGCAACACGCTCTAACACACATTTTCTAATACTCTCTCTATGAGATGTTAAAATTCACATTAGTCCTGCCAAATCATGTGGGCCCTTTATAAATTTGGTAGGACCCATGTGAATTTTAACCAATTATAGAGTGTATTAGAGAGTGTATTGCTAGCATTTCTCAACATAATGGAGACCCAAAAACATACCTCTGACTGTTTTAGTTCAGCCACTTGAATCTTGAAATTATTTGTTTCCTCTTCAGCAGCTTTTCTTAAAAGAGTCTCTTTTTGAAGCATTTTCTTCAAATCAGCCATTTCCTCAGCAGATACGTTGGGAATCTAGGTAAAGACAATTCAAGTGAGCCTAACACAATTTGTTGATTTGAGGGAAGGAATGTAAGGGCTGGAGAGACAAGGGACTGTGGGTTCAATTTCACCCATTAACATTTCTATCAAATAATTACTAACATTTATAATCTCAAAAAAAGTGAACCTAATGCAATCAATCCTTGATTTGGAAAATCCCTAATCAGTAACCACTAAGTGGCAATAAACTTAAAACAATATATTATAATTAAAAAACACTACCTCTGAGTTTGATTTCATATGAGGCTCCTCGTGCTTTCGTTGATTCATCAAAAACTTCTCTTCAAGCTTCTTAATGGACTCCATATAGTCTTTCTGATATTTTGATCTTTCCTTCTGAGAAAGTAAAATGAGTATCAGCAATATTCACCAGTGTCATCATCAAATCAACCAACCATGTAATTTGTTAATAGAACTTCAATAAACTACTTAAGTCGTGCTATATATACCAAATCATCTTACCCTACATGAACAATATCATCTAAAGGGCCAGTTGAGTGTGATATTATGGATAAACGGTGCCTGAAATAATGTGATTCGGTGGCTGACAAAGAAACTCTTTCACACAAACATAAGCACAAATGACATAGATATAAAAGTTTTGATATAGAACCAACCTCCAGTGAGTCTACATAGTTTCTTTCAGCCTCGGATATCCGATGTTGTGCTTCTGTTGCCAACCTTTCAATTTCATCCTCAAATGCCTTCTGCTGTCTTTCATGTTCCATAATGAGTTTATCAAGTTCCATGTCTAACCTTCTTGATAAGCTTTTGTAATCAAATTCCTCTTTTAACTTTATCATGTTTTCCACCTTCATAGCCTACAAGATGCACAAATGCTGAACATCTAAGTAATGGTTGTTGGTTACAGGACACTATTTCATTTCTCATTCTAAGCAGTATCATCATAAATTGAATTAGCAACAACATGGACGTAAATTTTAAGTACAGAACAAAAGGTGAAATCAACAAATGAAAATAACTTGTTACATTGGCGGCTACAATAATCTGAAAAGTGGAGGGAGAAAACGCACCCTCTGTCCAAACATTATAGTACTGGCAGTCTCTCCCCTATGCCGTGGTGACGGTCCTATAGTAATGACAAGTGAAGTTCTTGCTGTACCTGTTAAAACTTTTAGAAGTCAAACACATACTGCACAGATTCGGTTCATAAAAATTAAAGATCCTTTACAGTTTTAACAAAATATGTATTTCATAATAAAATATCCAATATATACAACTGAAGTAATTGATTAAAGGACTTTTTAACCGAAAGTTTATCCCTTTAGTTTTCAATGATTCTGCAAAAAACGTGATTTGACTTCAGAGATATTCGGCTCAAAACCTTTATAAAGATTTATCTAAAAAATATATGAAAGCATTGAAACAAAGAGCACTTTTTGTTAAATTACAGATTTAGTGTCTTTAGATTGATTCTCCATGACTTTGCTATCTATAGATTGAATTTTCTCTGCATTAACTGTTTAGTTATTTCGTTAGCTTTTTGGCCTGCGTGCTTAAACCAACGTCATGTCAACATCCATTGCTAACATGCGATAGTTGAATGCTTTGTCTATAGTAAAAAAGCTAAGCATAGACAAAAAGAAAAGAACAAGAGAAAAAGCAAATCTCATACTCAGAGTCTTACCTCCAAATGAATCCCGTAATAATCTAGTAAGCTTTGAGTCACGAAATGGCACATGTGCACTATTCTCTGCAAGTGAATTAATGCATTTTCCCAATGCACTCAAAGACAGATTGATGGATTTGGCCTCCTCTAGCATATGTCCTTCACTTCCTATTAAGCAACAAATAAGGTAACAGTATCATTAAGTAGAAAATATGAGACAGAAACTGTATATCCTCCCATCTTGAATAAATAATATTTTCTTGAGCATGGAATACTGATTTATATTGGCCCAGAATTGAGAAAATTTGTGTGTCGACTCAAAGCATTTGTACAAAAATATTTATAAAATTAAAGGAAAAGGCTGAGAGGAGAATGTGGAATGGTTCCTTGTAGCAATGCCTCTGAGAATATAAATAAAGACCCTACAAACAGATGAGCATGGAGAAATCATAAATTCTCTTTGGCTACATCTACGAACCTGATTTGTCAATTCGTTCTGAACCAGCAAGATCTACAACAACCAACTTAGCTTTCCGAACAATAGACGGCTTTAACGATTTAACCATGTGTGGATGATTTCCATTTTCACTTGAATGAGAAGCATCTCTTCCCTTGACGGATCTCTTTACATGCACCTATTGTATGAGAGGCATGGTCAATCCTCCAACAACATTAAATGTAGAAATATTGAACAGTGACTACTAAAAGGACAAAAATATAATCTCCCCACACAAGATATGTCAATTCATTTACCATCAGAATAGCATGACTTCTAGAAGATTCAGTATTCAGTTTTGAATTTGCAGCAAAGCGGTGAGCCTCTCCTAATCTTAGTAGTTCAATAAAACTCTGTTGGTCCCTAATCTCGACTAGAGTAGCTCCGGGTAGTGAAACATCATTAGTTTTAGGATCCTCTACGATGGCTATGTTATCATTGGAAGGGTCAAGCAGATCCTGTATAGTCTCCATATACAGCTGAACATGGGAATCAAGAAATATCATATTAACATATGAAGTCTGAATGTAGTTTGCCAGATAATATAACAAATACTTTGAAACAAAGCATGAATAGATAAAAGTGGCATATCTATATCCACATACAGTGAGCCTAAATTAGAAAGACATGCCAAAATCTCTTTTTTTTGCTAAGTACCTGCAAATATGAGACTGAGACCGAATCACTTTCCAAGGAAACATCAGCAAAAATATCTTCCATAGCTCGTACCATTATTCCACGTGCTGCTGTGTCTTCCTCCCCAAGTCTTCCAAGAGTATAAGTTTTACCAGTACCAGTCTGGCCATATGCCATGATTGTTCCATTGTAGCCATCCAGTACACTCTGCAGAAGTTTAACATAATGAAAAGAAGTTTCACAGTAAGAAAAAGTACGATTGCCCAATATGAATGGTTGTCCACATTTGCTTGTGGAAAAGATACGAGCACCAAAACAAATGAGAGTGTTCCGAGTGATTTTTGAAATAATTGATAATGAGTAATGACAGGCTCTAGAAAGGAAGGAAATTCCGAGCAATAGGACACACTGTTAACTCACGTTACTTCATTCATTCTAACTAACTTTTAATCGCAGAAAATGAGTTCATGAAAGCATAAAATAAAATGAACAATAACAATAGCAAAACAAAACCACCAGGAGATGAATATGACTGAATACAAACCTCGACAACAGGCCTAGCCACAACTTGATAAACGCGCTTTTGCGACGCAAATTCAGTGAGCACCTCATCAAATTCATAAGTCTCTCCATCCCAATTATTCTTCCTTAGTTTCAACCTTTTGAGCTACAAGATAGAAACACAACTATAACCATCTCTCCAACAAAGGAAATAAATCACATACATACATACCTCCGGCTGTAATTCAACACAGTCAGCAAAATCAGCATCCGCCACTAATTCCTCCGCATTCCGAGGCCGCAACCTAACAGCAACTCTAACTCTTCCCGGAACTTGACTCACTCCAAGCGTAAGCAAATCAATATCAGTACTAACAACCAAACCAAACACAACAAACACTAACACATTATTTTCACACGTAATTATTGATTTATTAGTTTCCATATCCAAATTTACCGGATCCTAAAAATTTTCCCTCCGCATTTGATTTCTAATAACAGAAAAACCAAAGGCACAGTATAATCACATAATTGAGAAAATGTTAAGGACGATAATGTGATAGGTGAGCGAAAAGCAAGACGCGAAAGAGGAAAGATCCGAGAAGGGAAGAACTGACCGGCGGTGTGATCCTTGACGGAGGAGGAGGAGGAGGCGGTGGTGGTACGGCGTTGAATAGGCTTAGACTTGACATTTGACGACGGTTTAAGAGAGTTTCTGTTAGCGTTTCTGTTAGTGCTACTGGATTGAGAGGAGGTGGACATTTAGAAGGTTTGGTCATTAAGGAAAAAGGAGAAGTTTGGTGAATATATGAAAACTATGCAGTTGCACTTTCACTTCTTCAATCCGCAACCGCTTACCAGATGTGACTCAAATTAATTCCAAACCAAAGTAGACAATAACAGTAACGCGTATTTAAATTTTTTTTATTTTTTTTTTACATGCTGCTTTTTGTTTTTTTAATTATTTATTATTTGTTATTTATGTATATGTAGTTGTGGAAATGTCGCGGGCAACGAAATCAAAATTAGAAAAAGCAAGTTGAGCTGAAAATGAGCTATAGGGTCCACCTTATGTAGGTCCCAGTTATAGATTTTTTGCTTTTCATAATAATAATAATTCATCAATTGATTATTTCAAATTAAAGTTCATAGTGAAATGAGTGTGCTTATTCATTAATTAACTACAGAAATAAATATATAACTTTTTTGAACATTTTTTTTGTCTTATTCTCAAACCTGTAGTGGGCTGGCAGCATTCAATTTCTTTCAACTCAACCAACCGCTCAATCTACTTGCTAATCTTGGATTACTGCTAATTAAATTGTCCACGTAAACTTAATGTTGTGATTTGGTATAGCTATAAGAATAAGAAACATTTGTGTAAATAAGGTCAAACACACCGCGTTTAAGGTTGGGGCTCTTGAGGAGAAAATTGTCTTTTTGTGAGTGTTTTCGATATAATTTTTGTCCATTTGTCTTGCTAAGTAGCGAAGACAAGTTACATGGTAATGTCACACACAAGTGTCCAAAACAACATCCGGCTTCTTACTTGAGTTTGAGTGTCAACATAGACAAATCAGAATCAATACTTGTTCAATTTAGGAACTGCAGATTTGTTCAATTTCTGCACTCATTGCAGATAATAGTGCCAGGTATCTTTCTAGGTACTTGGTTGGTGGTGTTGTATATACGGGGGATGTTTTTATCCATAACCCCTTTTCTCATTTATTTTTTTAGTCTATTCATGTTTTAAATAAAAAAATTATACAAAATAAAGATTTACACAATCAACATAGTTAATGTCTTATTTTGAAGGACATATCATTTCAATTGGTGTGTTCATCTATTCGTTAATTGATACTCTCTTTGTCCTTTTTTAATTATCATATTTTGACTATTTACACATATAAAGAAATTTAATTATTATTGTTATTGTATAAAAAAAATTATTTATAATATTTTTTATTTTTATCATTTCGATATATTTTTTTGTCTTTTCATAATTAAAAAATAACATAAAATTATTACTATTTTAAAATTTAAAAACACAATTAAAAAAAATATAATTTTTTTTTAAAAATGACATTTAAAAAGGAACTGAGGGAGTACTAAGTTGTTTGTTTTATATTTATTATCTAACTTTATATTTTAATTTTTTATAATTAATTAATAAAATATATATAATAAATTATTAACTAATAAAAAACATTAATATTATAGAATAAAATTTGGATTACACATGCGAAAATAAATTTTTATATTATGACCTCCTTGATCGAAGTAGTCATCAATTTTGCACTCAAATATTGTATTTGTCGTATAGGTTTTGTTTGATTCACCTTAGGTGTTTGATACAAAGTTTTGCATTTGGGTCATCATTCATAAGAAATTTTTACAATTCTTGATTTTTCGTATCTCCATGTTCGCGCTATCGTGATTGAGTTGGTTGCATGTGTTTCATAGTTTGGTTGTATCGTTTGGGTTAATGTGGTCAAGGTTGGATGGCACCCAAGTTGGTTAAATGGTGATATTGGGGTGAATGTTTTGTGGGAGGAAAAGAAAATTGTTGTTTTGTTGTTTGGTGTAGTCTACGTTTGTTTCTAGTAATGTATGATGGGTTGGTGTATGGTGTCTATTGGTGTTGATATTGATAGAAATGTTGTGGTTATTGTTGGCAATGTCGGTCATGTACCTGTGCAATATGTGCCACAACACAGGACCTCTAAAATGAAATTTGAGAATTCCTTTTTTCACTTGGATGTCTTCTTGCAGGCCCTTGGTAAAAATCCAAAATACCTTTAAACTTCGAATGTGCATATTTGTACGTATTGTATTTGTCAAGAATAGGTGGTTTCGCATGTGCATATCCGAAGTCATTTTATTTTTTTTCAAGAAAAGGTGAATTTGCATGTGCATATCTAAATAAACCTCGTAATTTAATACTTTGGATGTGCACATGTGAAACCATTTAACTGTATTCACCAGTGTTGTAACACGGTGCGAGAACTGACTTGTTTGTTTTGCATTTTATCGCAAATATTGCGAATAGCAAGAGTCTCCACCGACTTTTCTTTTATCCAATAAAAGAAAAGTGAAAAGAATAGGAAAGACTTTTTATCGATTCTGAGTATGGGACGTAATCATAAAAAGGGAATGTATTAGCACCCTTTCCATCCGTAGTTATCTACGGGATCTTAATTGCTTAGCCCACCTTTGAAAAATTGATTTCTGTGTGTGATTTGAAAAGTATTTTTGAAAAGTATTTCGCTTTGACTTCGTAATGATTCTTGTATCAGTCCTCAAGAATGTACACAAAGTGTTCGGAAATATTTGTTTGGAAAAATGTAACTTGGTAATGATGCTTGCTGGAATTGATACAAAGTGTTTGTTTGAAAGTATTTTTGAAAAGAGTGTGAGGTGTGAAAAGTATTTTGATTGGAGCAAGCAATTAAAAGTCTTATTACCTACTCAGAAATGGTCGTTCTTGTTATTTTCCTTCTCCTTTAGGATAGCGTTATCCATACCATTAGTTGGTAGGTAACTCTATTCGTTGGATGTGAAGGGACAATCGTAGGGTCATCGTATGGTCATTGAAGGCAACATGTAAGGATACCTTAGAAAATTGAAGGGACGATCATCACTTATTCATAGGCAACAACCGAGGGACGAGATCATATATTCGTAGGCAACATCGAGGGTCATCGAGGGACTATGATCTTTGTAATGATTTTTGAATCGAGGGACTTTTGCTAATAGTAACCCTACATTCGAGGGACGTGACCATTATTTTTCCGAAAGGCAACAAGAGAGGATACCCTAAGGGGTGTAAGTGTGAGAGAGAGCATTTAATTCAGATATTTAGTCTTGATTATTAGAGTGATCTAATCGTTGATTTTAGATCTTGTCATGCAATCCTATTAGTCATACATCTAAGCAGTGTATACAGTTTATAATAGTGCGGAAAGTAAAGGCAGAAGAGTAAAGGTCTTACGCTATTACATGGCCTTGGGGCAATTACATAATAGAGGTGCAGAAAGTAAAATGCGAAAAGTAAAGCCCTAATTAAACTATTACATCCCATGAGCAGTTACATAATGATTAAAAAAATGCGAGGAATCATAAATCTACGCTATTACAACTTGGAAACAGTTACAATAATCGGAAAAAATATCAAGACAAGGATTAAATCGGAATAAGAAGAAATAACATTAGAAAAAAGTGTTTATGTTAGGAAAAAAAGTTTTTGTGTTAGTAAAAATGTTTTAGGGTTAGTAAAAAATATTTTAGGGTTAGTAAACCTAATTGAAAGAAAGAAAATATTTTTTTGTGAATTTTTGGATTGATTTTAATGTAGAAAAACAAATTAAAAGTGAATTTAATGTTAATTAAACAATTAATTTAATTTAAAGAAAAATAAAATATTTTTGATGTCAAAAATAAAATAAAGATTTTTCTGACCTGATTCTAAAAATAAAAATATTTTTGTGATTTTTTGATATTTTTAGAAAATATTTTAAAAAAATATATATATATATATATATATATATATATATATATATATATATATATATATATATATAGTATAGCCAAAAAGAAGGGGTGCTAGGGATCGAACTAGGTAGTTCCAAGGTACGGTGTCTTTCGCTTGCACAATGACACAAATATAATATAAAAGAAAATATTTTCCTGAAATCCATTCAAACCAAAAACGCGCCAAGGAGTTTCGTCCCCGATTTGAATTTTCCTACGGACATTACCCACGGATTCCTCGTCGGTAAGCCTATACCGACGATTTCGTGTGTCACTATAACCCTGCAACTTTTCAAAATCAAAAAATATGCAAAATTGCCTCGGTGATGCTTGATTAATCCTCAAAACTTCTTGAATTGGCCTCCAAGGTTGAATCCAAAATTGCTTTTTTCACAAGTTTTTTGGAACTTTGCTAGGGTTCATGGAGGCAAGGATTTTGTGTTCTTGTGATCTGAGGTTGTTGTGTATAAACAGTATATGGATTTAGGTCAAATGATTGCAATCAAATATATGTCAATTATGATGATTGAGATTTGATTTGGAATTGATTCAAAACTTACTTTTTTGGGATCAATCTTGCTCAATCTCTTGCCAATCAAGTATTTTCGAAATTGCCAGCTTTTCAATGAGTATCTTGGACTTCAAGGAACTTGAATTACCAGCCTTGCACTCATCAATTCAATTTTTATATTTTATTTTAATTAAAATTGAATTAAATTAGATTAATTCAAAAATAAATAAAATAGTTTGAAGTATGGCGTGCAAATGGGCTTTAGAAGTCCTTGGCAGTGTTATAAACAAGTTTGAATCAAAGAAATATAGGCCCATTTGAAAAATCTCCAAGTTTGGTCAATATTTTCTTCATGTACTTCTTCAAAATTTCCAATTTTGTCCAAACCATAACTTGCTCAAGTTTCAACATTTTGAAGTGTTCTTAGACTTTTTAGAAAGCTCAATATGTCCTGTAAACACTCCTTTTGGTTTCATCTTCATTGAAACTTCCATGTTCATGTACACTTCTTTTGAAAAAGATGACTTTTGTTGACTTTTAGAAGTACCTATAATGTCTTGATCCATAACTCTCAAATGAAGCATTTTTTGGCCAAAGCTTGTGAGATACAAAGTTGTATAGGATTGAATTCTCTTCAAAATTAGCTCTGGTGGGAAAATTGTTGATAAAATATGTGAAAGTTATGCTTTATCAAAGTTCTGTTGACTTTTTGTCAAGAAACCCTAATTTAGGAACTTTGACTTTTGATTCATTCTTTGATTTTCTTGATGAATCACGATCAACCCTTGATCAAATAATGAACGTGACTTCAAAATCTTGATGTTTACCAAAAATGATGAAGTTTGACTGTATGTTGACCATAGTTGACTTTTTGTCCAATACAACTGATTTTCAGCCATCTGAGCAAACTTGAGTTGTGAGGCTTGAAACTTGACATGGTGATACCTTGAGACATATGAGGAGGTATGATGATCACTTGAGGCAATAGAACCCATCTTTTACTTGAGAGAATTAAAACCTAATTGTGGGTTGATTGCTTAGGAGAGGGTTCATCTGGTCAACCCTTGAGGAATTCTTGAGTATGGAGATGTGGATTGACTTGTGAAATAGGAGGAAAAATTTTGGGGTATAACAAGCACCAACATAATACATAACTCATTTTTTTACTCAAAACCCATTTCAAACCCAAAACCACTCAGACATGATTTCTACTCGAACTTGGAACTCTATTTATTTCTACTCAAAAACTCATTCCAACTCAACTTCCAAATCTCCAAGTTTGTCTAAGTTTTCTCCATTTCCATTTTATTCACTTTGCAATGCTATAATAGGTTAATATGTTAGTTAGAATTTATTACATTGTGCAGGTTGATGTTATAGTAGTTAAGTGTGGGTGTTTGGGTGAACAAATAAGATTTTTGGTTGATTTAGGGCAAGAAGATAAAGTTATTCAAAAATGGTTGTTCGTGTGTGGTTTTTGTTGTGCACATCTGAACCACCTCCCCTTGGCCAGTTTTGGATGTGCACATGTGAATTCATTCCTGATTTGATTTTTTTAAACGAACATATTAACATTTATTATTTTTCAGGAAAATGGATGATAATCAAGAGCCAAAAAATTGACTGAGACAAGGTAGGCCAAGTCACATTGCCTCTGCTCGGTGTGAGAGAGCTAAGCATCAAGTTAACAAGCCTCAAGAACGGGGTCAGGTACATTGAAAGGAAGTACCTGGAGGGTCATAGAAAGAGTTTTGGCAACAGTCTGACATATAATGTCCCCGCTAGCACTACTATATTAACTTAGTCATTTGTTGTACCTGGTTCTAAGTCTTTTGATCTCTTAATTTAACAATTAGTTGTACCTGACTATTGGTCCCCTAAGATCAATATGTCTCTCTCACCCTTGATACATAATAGTGCGCCTTAGGAAAATATTTTTCTAAATGATCATCCCATGTTCAAAGTGAATAAAAATTCATATGAGACTATCAACAAGTACAAAGAAAGGTAAGTATCTAAAGACTACCACATATAGTTTGGCTTTGATTTCAATGTAACATTATTTTCGGTTATAAAGCAACAACAATCAAGGTTATACTTGGATTAGCTCTCACATACAAGTGGGATCTTTAACAAATATACATAAATTATGTATTTCTGAATGGATCCCTACCAGAGAAATTTTACATGTCATAACCACCTAGATGTGTGCATCAAGGTCAAACTCTAGTATGCAGCTTAATAAAGCACTTTATGGACTAAAATACGCCCTATGAGCATGATATGAAAAACTCACATGAGTGCTCATTTAGATGGCTTTCTCGCATAGTAGGAGTGGTCATTCATATTATTTGTCTACTCTAATCAAGGCATGCCTTTCTACGCACTAGTGTATGTAGATGGCATACACATCACAAGCTAGCTCTTTGTCAACTCTAGTTAACATGTTAATCAACTTTCTTCATATCACATTTACACTGAAAAAATTAGACATGTCTAGATAGATCAAGGATCTGTTATCCTGAGTGTTATTGCTAGAATAATTATGTGAGTATGTTTAGGGATTCAGAACTACAAGTCAGTTTACTTGCGCTCCAAGCTAAGTGTCTTGCTTATCTATTAGTCAGGGGCTCTATTTATAGAGGTGCCAAGGACCTCATTAATCATCATTCCATAACATTTGTGACCTTCCCAGTGTGTAACTGAGTCATGTCTTTAAGAATAGAAACGTCCGCTGCTGCCGATGATGGATGAATTCATAACGTGCGTCGTCTGGTGTAAATTGGTAGTTACGTATTTAATGACTCGGCCTGGGGATAACGGTCCCATAATTGGTGGGATGCTCATAGCCTCCCTCATCCGAGTTATATCCCGAGCAAATGATTCTTCCTCCTCTTACGCTATAGTCTTCGGCCTCCAGACGTAACCTCTTGGAGTCAGGGTGTCAACCCGGAGGGAACCCTTTGCCTTCTGTCGGGCTAGTCATTAGTCCAAATCAAGATTAAGTTGTCGGAGTATAGTCATACCTCGGATGATGAATTTTATGTATGTACATAAGCCCCCCGAGCATATGGCTTTTTAGCCACAAAAAGGCTTGTGGTCGCTAGGAAGAAACATGGATCTATAGCTGAGGTATTCATCGGTCGCGAGTAAGCACTAACGTGTGTGTTCCATGTTCCAGATATCCAACAGTCACCTACAGTTTTAGGTGCAATGATGACATTTATTAGGTTTTAAAATCCAATACGCCACCGCTGCTTTCAATCAGAAACCGCCATCAACCTTAACTCGATTATCACTAATATCAGGTAACCCCTTTCTCTTTCCTCGTTTATTTCCCCCCAATCTTTTCCAGAATGGTTGTTATTAGAGAATGTGATGATTTAGGGCATAGAAAACACCTGAATAGCAATGAGTGTAGGGCTTTGTGGGTGGAATGCATGCAATAGATGAGGGATGCTCTAGGGGTAGAGGAACTAGATAGGGTTAGAACAAGATTAACTATGAAGTTCTAACCTATGATAGTGATTCTAACCCTAATTCTTCAGCTTTAGTGGAGCTCTTGATGGAAACGAACAAACCGTTTAGCGGGGAAGTTCTAGGCTTCAAATAAAGTTCTATAAAAGATATGGAGATCGCCACGCTTCGATCACTCTAGAATATTTCCTCGTCTGGGAATGAGGATGATGTAATTCTTGAAGCCTGCGAAACCGGAGAGTGCGTTTGTATGTCCTGACCAAAAGGGGTGGACCATGGATGGTTTTATTTTTACACTGGAGTGTTGGAGGACATTAATATAAATTTTTCGTTTACTGATTTTGAATCAGACGTACTAAGAACAGTGAATGTGGCCCCTTCCCAACTTCGCCCAAATAGTTGGGGCTTTATAAGAGCCTTTGAGATAATCTGCAGGGCTTTGAGTATAACCCCGACCATAGGTTTATTCTTCTCCTACTTCGAAGTTAAAAACGCGAACTCCAAAAGTTGGGTAGCCCTAAGCGGCATTCCAAAGAGAAGCTTTCTTCAAACCTTCGCCTCAAATTACAAAGGCTATAAGGAATACTTTCTTTGGGTTAAGTGTGTTCCTCGGTGCCCACAAGTCATCTATGGCGCTGACGGGCACCCCAAATGTCCTTTATACTGGACGAGCAATCCGCTCCTTATATCCGGCTTTGATTACGACGCACTAAGCGACACTGAAGCTCAATCCCTTGAAGTTTTAGATTCGTTTCGGACGATCAGGGTTAAAGACCTGCTGACTTTACCCTATTATGAAATCCCATCTTTTTTGGGTAAGGTTTCCCTATCTTTCATCTGTACAGAGAATTTCATTTTCTTGACTAACCTTTTTCTCCTTTATCTCTTTCATGCAAACAAAATGACTGATCTATAGAACAAAAGAAATTGATGGCTGCAGCTCGTGATGCCTAGATGAGTTCTGGTGGCCCTTCAGAGGCCAAATATAACTTGGTCGCCCTAGAGATCCGGATACCAAAGAAGAAGAAAAATGTGGGACCTAAAGGGAATGCGTTGGAGACGGTGGTGATCACAACGTCACCAGTCAAACATCCTTTAGATGTGGGGATGCCTGGCGAGAATCCCCCTAAAAAGCATAAAATTGTGATGACCAATGAGATCAATCAAGTCGACTAGGAAGTTTCTACCTTGATGAGAAAAGCCGGTGATGGTTCGACCTGTCCCTCTGATGAAAACAAATTATGGTCTGCTGACTTTGATGGCATAAAATTCTTATATGACCATCTCAACACCACGGAGGATGTGAATAAGGTAAAAAGCATGGGCCTCAGGAAATTACCCCAACATCTCAGCTCATACCTGATGAGGTGTGTTGTTCTAGCCTGGGGCCTATTTGAATTTGGGGACGCCGCAAATATGAGACAATCCGAGCTAGAAAAAGAGGTCTACAGGCTATTCGACAATGAGAAGTCTCTTAATGAAGTGAATTCTCACTTGAAGGCCAAAGCGCATGAAAGTGACGAGAAAGCAAAAGCTTTGGAGAAGGAACTCTCTACAATGAAAACTTCTTCCTAGAGGTGTCGTTGACATCGCTTTGCTTGTAACTGTAATGCGGTGGCCTGAGAATGTTTTACCGAGGCCCACGGCGGGCGCCAAAAGTTCTTGCTAGAATAATTCTGTGAGTATGTTTAGGGATTCAAAACTACAAGTTAGTTTACTTGCGCTCCAAGCTAAGTGTCTTGCTTATCCCTCAGCCGAGAGCCCTATTTATAGAGGTGTCAAGGATCTCATTAATCACTGTTCCATAACATATGTGACCTTTCCAGTGTGTAATTGAGTCGTGTCTTTAAGACTAAAAACGTCTGCTGCTGCCAATGATGGCCAAAGTCATAACATGCGTCGTCAGGTGTAAATTGGCAGTTACGTATTTAATGATCCGGTCTGGGCATAACGGTCCCATAATTGGCGGGTTGCTCATAGCCTCCCTCATCTGAGTTATATCTCGGGCAATGATTCTTTGTCCTCTGACGCTATAGTCTTCGGCCTCCAGACGTAACCTCTTGGAATCGAGGTATCAATCCGGAGGGAACCCCTTGCCTTCTGTCGGGCTAGTCATCGGCCCGAATCTAGATTAAATTGTCGGAGTGTAGTCATACCTCGGATGATGGATTTTATGTATGTACACTGAGTAAGCATGAACAATATTAAATAGATTGTATACCTTAATTATTTGATGAATTTAAAAAGGTGAAATTTGTTCATATTCTAGGATGAAGGGTTATTTGTTAGTATGTCTTAGGCTAGTATAGGAAGGGATAGAAGTAGGATGTAAATGAATATAAATACTGCATTAATAATCCCTTCGTAAATACTTGATGAATGAATGTTAAATGCAAGGAAGGAGAACTTTCATTGAATTCATTTACTTAGCATTTGGCACAGCTTCAAAATAATCATATATCCAAAATTGTATCACTTCATCTAATCTACATGAATTTAACCCGTTTTCAAATCCCTTTTAAACTGATTATACATCACTATATAATACTTCTATTTATTAAATGTAAGGAAGAAAATGGTCAAATAAAATATAAATAATTAAGAAAATACTATTTAAAAATTAAAAAAAAATTGTTAATTTCCTTAGCATAAATTAAAAGGCAAAATAATGACAATTAAAAGGAAGAGGAATTTCTAAAGAAGAAAGGATTTGATGAGATGGCTCTAAAGCTAGTTAGTTTAGACAGTGGGATATGTCTAACTAAAGGCGCTCTGCAATCAAGTAAATGGACCTTATAGTTACTTTATCTTTCCTTTTTCTTTTTCCTCAAGTCATAGAAAGGTTATAAAGCATCAAAAGGACACACATTTGATGGAGATTTCAAGAGAGAAAGGGAGGACGATAGTGTGCTCCACTCCACCAATGCAAATCTCATTGGATTCATGCTTTCTCATTCCATGATGAAGACTAATCAATAAAGAGTTTAAAAAGTTAATTGCTCAGAATGAAAACGAAAGAGAGCGTGGTCCTTAATGTGTAAATGTAGCACGAGGGGCTTAGGTTTATAAACTGTAACCATTTTGATATAATTTTGAATGTCATATAAGCCCTAATTATGAATAGCATGTATGATTTATCGATGATGTATGTTTTGTTCGTATTTCTTTATATGACGGCTTAAAAGATTTAGATTTGTACATCTTAATTTGTCTATTCTATCAGTCATTTTTTTTTTTGTAAATGCAGTCATTAATCTGAAATTGTCAATATTTTAGATCCATATCTTCAATTATGTTTGTCATGCAGTATTTTTTATGGATTTTTGTAAGACAAGATTAAATGAGACGGACATGTCCATATGTCACCTTTTTCCTTAATCAAAATTAATATGACATAGTATCTCATATAACAAGAACTTTTGTAGTTTTTATCCTTTAATAATTCAAGATCGAAATATCCATCTTCCATAATTCTTTTTGTGAAATGGGACATCATTTTAAATTCACACTCTTAATTATGCCGACCAATCCTATTTTTTTCAGGGCGGACATGGTGTTCACTATCCCTACTATTATCTCTATCGATTACCATGAATTTTTAGGAAAGGTTATGATTCCACACTCTATCACATGTAGGTTTGTTTAGGAAATTAGACCAGTGACCATAGCAACTTGAGATTCACAGTGACTTGTGAGGCATGGCTTCTTTCTTGCAAGAGAGACTTTCCGTGCAGATAAGATGGAACCAACACCTTTTTCTTTACTTAAAAAAGAAGTAGGACATGTGAAGTTGAAGAATCATATAACCAATTATATAATATAATGGACCACGACTTTCAAAATGATTTGATGTGAACTTCCATATAGTATTTATGTTTCTCCATATGAATGAATTTTAGGAATAGAGACGGTATAAGGGGTTTATAAAATGGCACCTGATTTATTCAATGTGGATTTCTTATTCACACATGACCTTCTTATCTATTTCGGCAAAATTATCAAATTGTCTTTGAAAATCGGAAATATACTTCCGATTAACACCTATATCATAAAAATCAGGTTAAAAAAGATTGGGTATGAACCGGAAGTATATTTCCGATTTCAACCAATTTGTAATTTTTAAAACTATATTTATTCATCAAATATTGAGAAATCATTCTCAATTCAGTCTCATATACAACTTTATTCTATTGATTCTATTGGTAAAATAAAATAATTTGATTTAACAAAATAAAATCAAACATTAAGATTTAATTTAGACAGATAAAAGATTTAGTCTTAAATAATTTCCCGAAATATATTTTGTTAAATCAAATTGTTTTATTTTACCGATAGAATAAAGCGTGTATGTGAGACCAAATATGAAATAAATTCTTAATATTACATTATTTAGTATGAAATCGAAAATATATTTCCGGGTTCACTCAAAAATTAAAGTAAGTGGTGCGAACCGGAAATAAACTTCCAATTTTATAAAAGACATTTTAGAATTTTAATGGGGTGGGTTAAGAAATCCACTATTTAAATGCTATAAAACTATATGTATTCCAATTTTTTTCTTTTAAATTCGTACTATGTTTATATATTTGAATTTTTTTACTGTTCTAACACACTTTTAACAAATATATTTCACACTACCATTCATTTCACCCCCTAATTCTCATTATACCACTCGTTCAAACAAAAAACAAAAAAAATAAGAACCTCCGCCCATTCAAAAGGAGACCATGTTCAAAATTCATACCCTCCGTCAGGGTAATGGGCTGAGCCTCCATATGGTAAGAAAGACCGCCCAATGCATGGGCAGCTATTCTGGTTTTTTTTTTTTGGTTTCAGATTTTATAAATTACTAATTTATTTATATTTAATTAAATAGTTTTATTTTATTTAATGTTATTATTATTTAAGTTATATAATTTATTTTAATAATCTATTTTAATAATTTATTTTAATAAAAAAATTTAATAATTTTTTATATTATAATTAAATAGTAAATATTATTTAATTTATTTATATTATAATTAAAAGTAATTTTTTATATTATAATTAAAAAATTAAATAGTAATTACTATATTAATAATTAAATATTATTTTTTATATTATAATTAAATAGTAATTTATTTATATTATAAAATTAAAATAATTAAAAGTAAAAAACATTACTTCATTAATTTAAACCAACATTGACAACAAATAGAAGAAAATAGTACATGAAAAACAATTGAAATCTAATGCGGATTTTGACCCGGGCGTGTGAAGCGTTGGTGGGTTCCACAATGGGGAGCTTGTATGTTGGCCCGTAGAAGCATACAGTGACGTTGTTCTGCATTTTGTGGTTCTGCGAGTTATGGTTGAGTAGAAGGTCCAGCGTCACTGTCATTCAGGAAAAATGTCGATATCATATCTTCATTGGTAAGGGTCGTTTCAGCTGCACTTCCATAACTTAATCTAGTTCCCTCGAAATTCCAATTTGCTAGGTTACCGACTGGTGTTTGGCTATGTATTGTGGGTTGGTAACATTAGGGTATGGTAAAATGTTGGGGTTGAGAAAAATGCATATGTTGTTGGGGTGTTTGGTAGGTGGGGTATTGTGGGGTTTGTAGAGTTAATGAAGTAGTTGGTGCGTTATATGATGTAGATGGAAAAAAATTTGAAAATTGTTATTGGGTTCCCCATTGAGATGGATGAGGTGAGTGTGTATGTTGATGGGATTGTTGGCTTTGGGTAAAAGATGGTTGTGTTGGGAAGAATGGTAGTTGGGTGTTAGGGAATTGTTGTTGGTTGGTCATGAATGAGGGTTGGGCGTAGGCATTTGATGATGGTCTGGTGTGTTGGACGTTTGAAGGTGATGGTTGGTTACGAGGGTCAAATAAATAGTTATTTGGTGACAAATACAAATATGTAACAGACTTATACCAATTCATGTAATTCTGAGTCGGTTTACATCCATCTGACATGATTTCTCCTTGTAAGACTCTATTTGTGCGGTCTCTCCATTGACTACGCTCTTCCTTCTGAAAATTTTTCCACGAATCAGATGACCATTGGTCGCACAAGTTGATTTTGTGATAGTTTTCCATGCAGATTGGAGTATCAGGTATGCTTTGAAGAATTCCAAATTGGAGTTTGACCCTATCTATATGATGCATTTCCACATTGGTAAAACATATAAGATATATTTTTGAACTCCACACATGACTATCAGTTAGATCTAAATCTTCAAGTTTTAGGTAGGGTCTCCAAGTAAACTGTTATAAAATATTAACAACTATATTAATTTATTAAAGTATATAAAATAAAAGTAATATTTAATTTGGTTGAGAAAAAAATTATATCATTTTCTTGGAGATGATCGATGAAAGTGGGATAACCCGGTGCACAATGATGAGGAGTCTTCTCGTAATCCATCCCATAGGCAGACAACCTAAAAAGTTTAAAAAAAAAAATAATTAAATCAGTTTAAGAAGTAAATTAATTTAAGTAGTAAACAAACTTTTAGAAAATATAGAAGTTTCAACTTACTTGGTTGCGTATGGAAAGTGGAATGGATTATGGTTCCTAGGCGCAAGACTCGGCATCCTTGACCACCCTCAAGTCTGTAGTAGTGTTGAACAACCGGCAAAGTTATGAGTATTCACTTTAGCGCATCTACACAAATTTCGGTATAGATGCGCTAAAACTGCAGATCCCCAACTATATTGAGTTGTTTTATTAAAGTCAGATAATAATGGTAAATACATGAGATGTATTGAATTACCATTAGTGTCAGGAAATAGTAAACAAGCAAAAAGTAATAAAATATAAATTCTAGTTTTTTGATGAAATTGCTCGATGGTAGAATTTTCATCTAAATCAAATGCATCGTATATTTCTCTTAGCCAAGTAATTTTAATGAATTGGCCCTTTCTAGCCCTTTCGGACAATTCAACACCCAAAAGATCTTGACCTATTGTGTAGTCCAAATTTGTTCTTCCATTCACCGCCACACCATTTATGCGTAAACCCATCAACATGTGAACATCTTCTAGAGTGACGGTGGCTTCACCGGTTGGAAGATAAAAAGTGTGGGTTTCTGGCCTCCATCTTTCACCCAGTGCAAGAATATACTTTCTATCAACGCCATACGACGTTATGTTGCAAACAAATCCAAAACCGGCTTGGATCAAATATGGACGAATGTAGTCGTCTATGCCCACGAACGCCTGAGTACGAGGCCTAAACTTTTTTTCATCCTAGAAAATAAAATAATTAAAGTCAGAATATGGCTAAGATAAAATATACAACTTGCATGGAACAAATTGTTATAATATGGCTAAGATAAAATATATAATTTGCATGGAACAAATTGTTAGAATATGGCTAAGATAAAATATAAAATTTGCATATAACAAATGTAAATACACTTACATATGCCAATATGTTTGTCAATGTTCCTCGATGATTTTCTCCATAATGTAGCAAAGTCATTGTGCGTATATGAAGAGAAATAGTGGATGAATGAGAATATTGGGTAGAATATATGAAGAGAAAGAGTTGAGGATTGATGATATGGTGTAGAATATATGAAAATTTGGATGGTATTTATAGAATAAAATAGAATGGTATGGATACATAAAAATTAATTGTAGTTAGGAGATGGTTGGGAAAAATTTACTGGAGTTGTGATATGGTTGGAAAATTTAAATTATGCATGCATGATGTGTTGTAAGTGGAATCCTGCATGCAATGGTCATTCAATACCTCCGCTCTATGGATGGTGATGTGTCTTTCCCCTGACACTCCGCTCTAGGGATGGGCGGTGATTTGTCTTTCCCCTGACACTCCGTAACAGGGATGGGCGGTGATGTGTCTTTTATCTTTCACATACATACATCCGCACATGCAAAGGGTGGATCCTTTATTGAGAGAATCTTGACCATTGACTGGTCAAGTAGACTACGAAATAGTAATAAAATATTGTGAAAAAAACAAAACTTGTATCATATAAATGTATCACTTCATGCATGTATGTTTTATCAACTCAAACTCAAATATTTCTTCACAAAAAAATTTACAATGTCTTAAACACCTCATTATGTGGTTGATGCTCATTACAATGGAGAGATCCTTGTCTCCAATGATATGGGCATTGTATTCAAAAATACCAATGTTTGTCGATTCATACTGCGAAGAAATTTTAAGTTTATGTACCTGAAGGAGATGATTCAAACAAGGATGCAATCTGGAGATGTCTTACAAATTATATATCGAAATGCTGTTCATTTTGGTGATAAAAACGTGAAGTATGTTCCGTTGAAAGTCTGTGACGATGATAACGTGGAAACAATATTTTACAACCATGAATTGTCTGGGTTGTATGCGATTGATTTATACATCAAATTCCAAATCAACAACCCTACTGTACCTGAACCAGTCTCCATAATTCCAACGAAGAAGTTGGTGTCGATGATGAAGAACAAGAGTCCGAGGCGCAGATTGCTGAAATGTTCGCTAACTTATTTAAAGAAGAAGATGGTGACGAGGTAGATGCAGTCAACATGAATGAACATCACATTCTAGTTAATAATGTATATTGCCCACCTGCCCACATGACCACTTTGGAAACTAGTGGCGACGATTCATCATTTGAATGGCCCCACAATCCCCGTCTTCCTCTAGAGGATGACATAGTTGTTGGTAACCAGTTCGTAAGCAAATATGATTGTATGCTTGTGATATCCAAATATCACATGAAACACGTTGTTGATTTCAAGGTATCAGTTTCTAACACGACGAGATATCAAATTTGTTGTAATCGTAGTGGTTGCAAATTTCATCTGGTGGCATTGTATAGGAAAAGGAGCGAGCTATGGGAGATAGGAATCTTGGACCCCCCACACAGTTGTTCAACAACTATCTTTAAACAAGATCATCGATAACTTAGCTCTCGTTTGATGAGTGGTCGATTAATGCCTCTAGTTGAACAAGTTCCCTCTATCAAGGTGAGCGTATGTGTTAACGAAATTGTTTCTATATTTAGATACACTCCCACTTACAGGAAAGCATTGATTTCCGACATACACACATCTATCGAAAGCGCACACAAAAATCCTGAAAATGGTTGGCATAATCCTCCATCTTTCCATGTTTATTGTATCAGACATATCACACAGAATTTTGTTAAGGAAATCAAGGACCGAAGCCTCCGGAGAACAATGATCAACATGGGTAAGTCTATTTTATACACGTTCTATGTAACATTATTAGTACACCATAATGTTAACACATTTTTTCTTAAAACATATAGGGTATGCGTTGAACCAACCAACGTTTAGGTATTATCGTCAAAAGATTGGCATGGCTAACCCCGATGCTTTGGCGTGGATAGACAAAATTCCAGTTGAAAAATGGATGAGGGCATTTGATGAGGGTCGTCGCCGGGGGCACATGACAACGAACCTTGTAATCTCCGATGTATACAGATGATGAAACCCTTGTTGCAGGAAAACAAATATTCCATCAACTATTTTGGGCATTTCAGCCATGCATACGAGGTTTTGCATATTGCAAGCCTATACTGTAGATTGATGGTACATGGTTATATGGTAAATACAAGGGTACGCTACTAATGGCGGTAGCACAAGAAGGAAATAGTAATATTTTCCCAGTTGCATTTGCCATTGTGGAAGGTGAGACGGCAGATGGTTGGGGGTTCTTTCTAAAGAACTTGAGAATTAATGTAGCTCCCCAACCTGATCTGTGTTTGATTTCCGACAGACACGCATCTATCGAAAGCGCATACAAAAATCCTGAAAATGGTTGGCATAATCCTCCATCTTTCCATGTTTATTGTATCAGACATATCGCGCAGAATTTTGTTAAGGAAATTAAGGACCGAAGCCTCCGGAGAATAATGATCAACATGGGTAAGTCTATTTTATACACGTTTTATGTAACATTATTAGTACACCATAATGTTAACACATTTTTTCTTAAACCATATAGGGTATGCGTTGGACCAACCAACGTTTAGGTATTATCGTCAAAAGATTGGCATGGCTAACCCCGAGGCTTTGGCGTGGATAGACAAAATTCCAGTTGAAAAATGGATGAGGGCATTTGATGAGGGTCGTCGCCGGGGGCACATGACAACGAACCTTGTAATCTCCGATGTATACAGATGACGGAACTCTTATTGCTGGAAAACAAATATTCCATCAACTATTTTGGGCATTTCAGCCATGCATACGAGGTTTTGCATATTGCAAGACTATACTGTAGATTGATGGTACATGGTTATATGGTAAATACAAGGGTACGCTACTAATGGCGGTAGCACAAGAAGGAAATAGTAATATTTTCCCAGTTGCATTTGCCATTGTGGAAGGTGAGACGGCAGATGGTTGGGGGTTCTTTCTAAAGAACTTGAGAATTAATGTAGCTCCCCAACCTGATCTGTGTTTGATTTCCGACAGACACGCATCTATCGAAAGCGCATACAAAAATCCTGAAAATGGTTGGCATAATCCTCCATCTTTCCATGTTTATTGTATCAGACATATCGCGCAGAATTTTGTTAAGGAAATCAAGGACTGAAGCCTCCGGAGAACAATGATCAACATGGGTAAGTCTATTTTATACACGTTTTATGTAACATTATTAGTACACCATAATGTTAACACATTTTTTCTTAAACCATATAGGGTATGCGTTGAACCAACCAACGTTTAGGTATTATCGTCAAAAGATTGGCATGGCTAACCCCGATGTTTTGGCGTGGATAGACAAAATTCCAATTGAAAAATGGATGAGGGCATTTGATGAGGGTCGTCGCCGGGGGAACATGACAACGAACCTTGTCGAGTCACTGAATTATGTATTCAAAGGCACTCGTAATCTGCCCATCACAGCAATTATACAAGCAACGTACTATAGGATGAGAACACTCTTTGTTGAAAGGGGTGCAATGTGGAGTGCGGTTTTGAATTCTGGCCAATCATTTATAGAGCAATGCGTGAAGGTCATGAAACACGAAACATCAAAATCCTCCACGCATCGGGTTAACGTTTTTTACTATAATAATAACAATTTTAGTGTGAAGGAAACCATTGACCACAATGAGGGGAAGCCTATGGGACGTTACAAGGTCAACTTGAGCGATTATTGGTGTGACTGCGGAAAGTTTCAATCATATCGCCTCCCTTGTTCACATGTTATCGCTGCATGTTCTATGGTGCATAGTGACACATATCTTCTATTGGCTAACGTTTACAAGGTGCCTAACCTATTTGGGGTTTACAGTACAAGTTTTCTCGTTCTACCGTTAGATGGGTATTGACCCACTTATGAGGGAGACCAAATTTGCCATAACCCAATCATGAGGCGCAATACAAAAGGTCGTCCAGTAAGCACCCACATTACAACAGAAATGGACAACTTTAATAAATTGTAGAGAAAATGTGCATTGTGTCGTCTCCCGGAACACAACCGAACATGATGCCCAAATGTAGGAACTAGTAACAATTAGTTTTTGTTTTCATGCTTCTAAGTTGTATTATATAATGACATCAAGAAATTAAGTGTTTCATCCACTAGTACTTTTTCATTTAATATAAATAATACATCAATAAGACAACACATTAATTACATACTTGAACAAACATTAATAAGTAACAACAATATTTAACCTAAACAACATCAACAAGTTCAAAACACACACATAAATTAAATACTTAAACAAACATATATCTTTGACGACAACAGTTTACCTAAACATCATCATCAACTTCAAACAAACACCAAAACATCTCTAGGATATTACAATCAATAACACAATCTCGGCTGATCCCATAATCATCGTAAGGACACATGCATCGTTGTGAACAAGTCTCCAAGAACGAGTTGGTTCGTTTAAGCCGGGTTCCAGAACTAGCCTCTCAATCTTTTGGATCTTCTCACCTTCCCCCAGCCATCCAGCCAAGTGTCTATGGAGTTGCTCGTGTTAAGCAGTTTGATCTTCATCAGAGGCTTCACAGGAGAAAAAATCAAAGTTGCATCTCTTTTCATGTATGGAAACTCTGGAACTCTCTGTCTATTGAAGACACTCTTATGAGAGAAGTGAAGAGTTATGTGTAAGTGTGGTGATCCAACATCAATGGTATTTATAGATCACAATAAAAATTATTAAATAATAAAATAATGAGAGTCTCAGCCCATCACATTGGTAGAACTGTACAAAAATAAAATAATCAAAGTCTCCGTCCATCACAGTGGCGGAACTATATTTAAATAATAAATTAATAAAAATATTCGTTCATCACAGTCGCGGATCTGTATTTAAATACTTATATATTTTTAAATATTATCTTATATACTTTTAAATATTATTTTATATATTTTTAATATTTTAATATATATATATATATATTTATTTTCCTTTTATTTTTTATTTAATAATTAAAAAAATAACACATACACAAGACTGTCGGGGCAATAGACGGATGCTCTACACGTGTTAAAGGCTCCGCCCTTTGAATGGGTGAAAGTTCTTATTTTTTCTGTGTTTTTGTTTGAACGGATGGTATATTAGGAATTAGGGATGAAATAAATGGCAGTGTGAAATATATTTATTAAAAGTGTGATAGAAACAGAAAGAATTCTATATATTTATTTGTCAAGAAGCACGTGGTGTGCTAAGGTCCTTAATGAACCGAGACAGTGTAACTCTTCCACTTTACCAAGTAAAAGCTGAATGTGCTGTTGATAAATTATGATGATAAACTTTGTGCCATACACAATTATTGACCTCTAAAGTCAGACGAGAGTATTGTCATATATAGAAACAGTTTTCCCACTTAAATAGATAGTTAATACTCTTTAAACAAGTTGTTAACACAACTAAGTTGATTTGTTGTGTACTCTCCATAACTTTTCCTATTTAATTTTATTGAATAATTACGTATCTAGTAACGCAATTCAGATGATTTGTTGTGTATTCTCTCCATTTTATATGATAAGTAAATTTTACATTTTAAATTTAGAGAATTTTTTAATCCATTTTATAGTATAGAAGGATACTTTAGGGAATTTTGAAAATATCTTTTGTAAAATTAGAAATGCATTTTCGATTTCATATTTTTTTTCACAAATCAGATCAATTGTGATTGCACTCTTTAAAATATAAAAAATGATACCAAAAATATACTTCGGGTATAAATCAGAAATACGCTTCCGATTTGTAATTTTATAATATGTTTGATTTGTAGCAATTTGCACTTTACATGTATTATTTGCACTTTACATGTAGTATTTGTACTTTACCAAAATCGAAAATGTACTGCCAATTTTTTATTAGAAGTGCATTTTCAAAAAAATTTATTGTAAAAAAGATGAATCTCAGAAAATAAATTAATACACATCGAAAATATATTTTTGATTTTTAAAAACATTTTTAAAATTGCACGTAGTACGTAAAAAAATCATGAGATGAATTAAGAAATTCTTTAACTTTATTAAATGATTATTATATATCATCATTAGATAAAATAATTATTCAATGAATTAAAAAATAAAATTTGCAACATGAGATGGAAGGATCATGCCATAAAAAGTGATTTTTCTACTACAATTTTGAGTTTTGACATTGCCACATCCGCGAGATGAGTGGGCTCATACTTGATGTGTTGTCTAAAAATATAAATTAAATTTAAATATTTTTTATCAGTAAGTGTGTGTTTGCTTCCACTTAAAAAACTGTACCGGAAACGCTTTTAGAAGAAGCTCCATTTTGTAGCTTCTATGAAATCACGGTAAAAATGCCTTGTGTCGTGCTTTTGGAATTCTCAACGTGAAAACAAACATGTTCTAAGTGTTTTTGATTTTTCAGAAAGAAAAACTTAAATAGACATGGAGTATCTCAATTTAGACGAATCCAATAAATAATTTATATATTGATTCCTTATTTTTATCTTGTTTGTATTAGTTGTGATTTGGATACACTTAGTTATTAAGTTAATTATCGTTTGAAACGACTTAGTTGGTTGTGATTGTTATTTAAATTTTATAAGTGGTGGTCATTGTGGCATTAATGGTCTAAATTTACAAGTAAGCATATATTCTAAAAGACATATTGAAATATTTTTTGAAAACAATGGTTTCGAGTTATGGAAAGATACAATCAATTTTAATTCAACAAAGATGTGCAAAAACATTAAAATATGTGGTGCCCAAACTAGTTGATGATCAAGTGATCATATCAGACAAGATTCAAATTAGACCTTTGTTCAAATTGTAATTTCAAATTCTTTATCATTTTATTGTCATTCGAATTATTAGAAGGGCATGTGAAATTCTGCTAAATCAAAACTTGTGGTTTCTATAAATAAATAAAAATAAAAAATATTTTGCTGCAACATTCTACTTGTATATATGTCAATAAGTCTAACACAAGCAGCTAAGATTGAGATTGTAGATAAGGTTAGAAATATAATTATTTTGTACCTTGGAGATAAAGTAATGAGGGAAGTTGCAAGAGAGAAAATTGCATCGAAAATATGGGTCAAGTTTGAATCAATATGTACGACCATGTCGCAAAGGGATACATTATGTTTGAAATAAAAACTCTATTCATTTTTTATGTTGGACAACAAATTTGTTAGGGAGTAATTGACAAAACTTCATAAAACTATTGGTGACTTGCAAAAATTTGAGGTGAAATTTGACGACGACGACAATATTATACTCTTATTGAGCTCATTACCTAGATCATTTAAATTTTTTAATGATGTCTTTTTTTATGGTAAGGAATACATTATCCCCTTAAAGATGCTCTAATCGGCTGTCGGAACCAATGAGTTAATCAAGATGAAAGAGATTAATGTTGTTGTTAGTGAAAATGAGTTAAATGTTTCGAGATGAAAGGATGAGAGTAGGTGTAACCAAACGAGAAATAGGTATAAGTACAGGTCCAATGGATTAATAAGTCACAATGAAAATGCATATTTTCATGAAACTTTTTACTTCAAGAAGGATTATCCCAAGAGTGGAAGTAAGAGTTATTATGTTCAAATTATAGTTGCAATATATGAGAATGATTATGAGAGTGTTAGTGCATTTGTGGTAACTATTTTAGAGATGGAGAATAGTTGTTTCATGGATTCAAGATGATCTTATCATAAGTTTCGAAGAAAATAATATTTGATACTTTTGCGTTAAAAGAAGGCGCGCCAAAGTCTTGCAAGGTTCATGGTATCTAGATTTTTTGAAACATAAAACTGACACATTTGAAAAGTGTATGGAACGACATAACCTTGTAGGAAATCATATGGAAACTAAATTGACAATATCATAGAGTTTTTGGGAGAAATTTAATGAATTTGGCTAGAAACGAGGTATAAAGAGGCATACAACTGTAGATGGTACACCGCAAAAAATAACCTAGATGAATGCATGAATATGTATATTTTGAAGAGACTAAGGTGCATGTTGTTGGGAGTTGAGTTACTTAGTATATTTTTAGGGGTGAAGTTGTTGTTATTTCAACTTATTTGATCAATATTCGTCCTTCTGCAAGAATAGACTTCAAGTAACCTAAAGAGGTTTAGTATGAGAAACTAATATACTACTCTAATTTTAAGTTTTATAGAGTTTTGGTGTTTGAGCATATTAAGGGAAACAAGCCTGATGCAAGATCTGTCAAATGTGTCTTTATTGATTATCTTAAAGGTGTGAAGGGTACATGCCCTAAAAGATGAGACACGTATGATAATTAAGTGAGTGGACCTTAAAGTTAAATACTCATAAACTTTGGTGGAAAAATATTAGTTTGAGGTGAGATTCATATTAGAGATACTAGAGATGAGAATAAGGTTAAGGTTTCCACTTCTTGCTCTATTAAAGAGAAACCTAGAATTCTCTAGAATACCGCCCCTTCGTTCCCAAGTATTTTCTATATTACTTAAGGGTTACATAATTGGTGGGATAAGCTTTTTGAGATCCAATCAAATTTATTTCAGATCACTAGTCCCTCAAACACTGGGCAGTGTGATAAAGATAAGACTTCGTAGTTCACAGTCCCTTAAGCACAAGGCGTGAAAGGATGATGTGATTAAGATAATACCTACTATATCATAGTACCTTAAGCATGAAACTTATAAAGACATTGTGATTAAGATAAGACGTCATAGTACATAATCTCTCAAGCACGGAGCCTAAAAGGGTGTTTTCTGGTGCAAAGGGGTGAATCTTGTTTTCTAGGGTGTGATGTTCCATAATATTGAGGTTACAAATTAGATAGGAGTGACAATTAGTTTTAGGGATAAGTGATGCATTTAATTTTAGTTAATGATGACAATATTTTGGAAAATACCAAGTGATCTCTGTTGATGATCTATTTGCATGCTTGCAATAAGAACCGTTGATATGATATCCTTATTGATGAAAATTAAACCCTTTAAATACATAAGTCACACATTTTCCTCCTAATTGTTTCCTTATATTCTTCATCTCTTTGTTTTATCAAGTATTTCACTACCTTCTTCGAGCTCATTTTCATCGTCTAGTTAAGAAAATCACAAGCATTGAGCTTTGCTCCCCTTGTCCTTCTTTCTTTTTAACGGGTGAGGAATGGTGATTATTTGATAGTTTGATGAAACAATACTTTGGTAGAACCTAGCACATGTGAGGAGAGGTGTGAGATATGGAAACATTGTATATAAAATTTGAGGCGACCTAATGGAAGGGTTAGGAATTTGGAAAATATGTGAATTATTTTTTTTCTCAATTTATCTACTTAAAGAACGTGGTGAGGCAGATTATAATGCTTGAGGCTAAAACCATCAATACTTATTTAGATCAACATGTTAACCTAGAAATCATGCATTGTCATCAAACCAATAATTAGTTAAGAATATGGAGAGTACTCCCTTTGCATTTGAGGTTGGAAGTATATGCATGGGATGATTTATAGTAAATCAGATTTAGTGTATCTCAATGGTATAGTAAGTTAATTAATGGAAACTTTGGGCCGAGTGAATTGGGAAATTTTGAAGTATGTGTTGAGATAGTTGAATGTGTCTTTGAAAGGGTTTTGAAGGACACGGATGCAACTAAAAGAAAAGACACTCTTGAGAGTATTGTGGATGTAGACTATATGAAGAATGTGGGCACTAGAAAATATTTTTCATTTTTTTACATTATGTTAAACAATTATAAGTTGTAAAAAAAAATTCCATAACCATTTTATCTACAAATCAAGTGCGGTATATTTCCTTATTTAAAGGAGTAAAGGAAACCATTTGGTTATGAAGTATGATTCGGGAGTTAGGTATCGCTCAAGAATATGTGAAAATATATTGTGATAGTCAAAGTGAAATCCATTTGACTAATTATAAAGTGTATCACGAGAGGTGTACTTTTAAAATTACAATACATAACAACTTCTAGTGGTTACAGGTTGTTAGAGGCTTTTAGAATTTGTTGTGAGGTTTGAAGTTAGTTCCCGCAAGGAGGTGAGAAGCCATGTATGTAGTATTTTTATAATGAGGTTGGATTCATTATCAACCTCAAGGTTGAGGTAGTTATATAAGTTTGTGGGCATGGATATTAGGCTCTCAAAAAATATCAACCACTCTGAGCATGTGAGTGGTACACTTAGTCGTATATTATTCAAGACAACATGAAATACTCCCCCTTAACTCCCATTCTGCATTATTGTGGACTAGGATACACCACTTTCACATTTTCACGCTACAAGCAGGTTATCTAGTGAGTGGGTGGCATATTTTAGGAATAAGTGTCTTCGTTAGTAAACATGTGATTGATTTAGTAAACAGACGAACAAGAAGATTCTATGGGCTTCGTTCACCTTCCACGTCACCTCTTACAAGCCATTTGGAAATATACCAATACAGGAGGAAAAAACACATTAACATTTGTATGTACTACATTAGAGACATGATTGCACCAATTTAGATAATGGTTGAAAATGTTGCTTCATAAGACAATATGACGAATCGTGTGTTCACCAAATTTTTACCTAGATCAACATTCAAGCATTATTTGAATTTTATCACTTTTGTTAAAGACTGATTCAAGGAAGAAGAGAGCAACAAAGTGGTTGTTCGATAAATTAACATCACCAACAATTTTAAGGCAAGGGGGAGATTTATTGTGTGTGCAATTAATTTAAAATTTCTTTTGTTGCAAAAAAATGTAGATTTTTTTGGGTCCTGCCTCATAAGTGATGCACTTTGAAGATTATTTTGATGTGGTTTTGCCATTGCTTCGTGCAATTTCGACAATTTGAACCAAATTTCAACATTCTTATGTGATTTTACAATGGTTTTTGGTATTTGAAATTTCAACTTTTGATTGGTAATGAATGGGAGAATTGTTTTAAAATAGATCTCAATTTTTGAAGAAATACTTTGTGAAACTGAAATCCTTATTCAAATCTCACTCCTAAATTTGTAAGAACATCTTGACCGAGTCTCACTCTTAAATTTGTCACAACTAATCAAATTTTCAATTCTTTGAAAGAGACTCCAACATACTCCCGTGGTACAGGAGGTTGTATTAATAATAGCTGAGACAACCTCTTATCGATATGTAACTCCACTTTTTTCAAGTAACCTTTATTACAGGCAATAGCCACAAAGACTTTAACACTTCATTTTGTAAGGATTTTTTAGTTCACGCTATTGTAAATTATATTACAATTACAACCATCACTTTTAGGAAAGAAACACTTGAAGTGTCTTTTATGGCTTTCATAAAAATTTGCATTTTAAAAGAACTCCACTACTCTATCTTATCCTTGTTATAAGAGGAACTTTGCAATAAAATTGTATTTAATTCAATATATGGATCAAATACATCATTTTTTGTTAATTCAACTATCTCTTAGAAAATAAGTGAATTTCTTAACCCACTCTATAAATAGTGGGCGCATCCTATGAAAAATCCAAAATACTCTTCATAAAATCGAAAATTTATTTCCGATGTACCATTTTCTATAATTTTTGAGTAAAACCGAAAATTTATTTACGGTTTGCTACTGAAAATAAACTTCTGGTGTTGTGCATGACAGTATGAAGGAAAACCTATCTATAAACAATATCTTTTGAATTTATAATTGTTATTCAAATTAAAATCATGCAATTTTTAAATTGATTTAAAGCCAAAAAAATGTGATACAAAAAAATATTATAATAATAGTATTCATAAATCATATCTGGTACAATACGAAATAAAAAAAAGATGTCAAAATACAACCAAAATAAACTACGACGTACAGAGGAGCCGGTCTGTCACCCTCGAGGTGTTCCTCCGCTGCCTCCTGTAGACCAGGGAGCCCTGAGCCTCTGCCATGATGGCCTCCAAAACGCCTCTGACATCGGACCCGTCATAAAACAACCCTCTGTCGATGTCATCTCTAGCAAGCTCCATGATACGACGACACCTAAGCAGCACGTCTTGGGCATGATCCCTCGTCGCTTGCTCCTCCTCCAGGATCTCCTGATGAGTTAGCCTGGGTGGGTCCCCTGGAGCCTCCCGTATCAGGTATGGATGAGAAATCCTGAAGTACCACAACATGTAACCAAACGCGTAACTCCAGTCGTCTGGAGCCACGGTACTCTTGGCCTCCCTAGGGACGAGATGACTCTCAAGATCAGCAAAAATCTCATCCATTTTGCTCCTCTTCACTGTCGGAGGAGCAAATAAAGTAGGATGCCGAGGAATCGTCTAGGTATACCCGAACTAACGCATTACTCGCTCTAGCATGTAGGCAGCAGTCTTCCGAGTACCATAGGCCAACCAACCTGTAAACAGAGAAACCTCATCAAAAACGATTGTCTCGTGGTGGGCGGCGTAGGCACTAAAGTGGATGTCCTCATGCACAATTCGGTCCAGGTAAACCCGATACACAAGTCTCGCCTGGTTGCCTCTGAGTGGCTCATATGCACATGCACGAGGCATCTGCTCGGTATAACCATCAGCAAATGTCCATCTTGAAATCTGTGGGAAGTGTTGTAGGATCCATCCCTGAAATATCAAAATTATATCAGTTAGTTTCAAAATCAAAATAATTAAAAAAGGAAGCTAAGAGAAAAAATTTATACCGTCAAAAGAGTCATGTTGTCGGTGATCTTCCTCATCTTCCACCTAGCCGCCTCCGTCAACTTGGTATACAAGTAAACCAAGCAAGCAATCCCCCAGTTCCACCCACTGATATAAGAGGTATGCTCTCATGGCATTCTCCCTATGGAGTGTAACCTGCTAATGATCACCATCAGCAGTAGTAGCACGCGCAACCTCCTGATCAAAAATAGTCTTCAGCCAGCTATACCTCGCGTAGTTTCCACGTGTCTTATCAAACTCTTGTAGGGCCTCCTCCACGCTAACCCTCAGCCTCTCAACCAACATCTCAATCGCCTCGTCCTTCTCCAACTTCTCATGATCCAGAAACCGCCCTCCAATCGGCAGGTGAAGTAGACAAGCGATGTCATCGAGTGTGATCATCATCTCACTGTGTGGTAGATGAAACGAAGACGTCTCCTCATGCCACCTCTCTACAAAAGCGTTGTTCATCCCCCGGTTGACCATGCTATATCCACAGAGGGTCAAGTCTTTCAACCTTGTAGTCAGTAGCAGATCATCAAACCATGGCTCGACAAGGAGAGTTATCTTGATGATCTTCCTCCCATGGTTGATGACCTTTAGTGCATCTCGATCCTGCAAGAAAAAACACACTGTTAGAATTCATAATATTATTCATAACATAACATAATTAATAAATGAAACATAAATATAAATTCCGTACCTCTCCATCCCATAAATGTCTAGCGACATGGGTCGGATAATACGCGAGCACAAATAAGTCAAAAGGTCCCCTACAAAGACCTGAGGGGCCTCTGGAACTGCCAGTGTCGCCTCTGCAACCGGTGCCTCCTCTGCAGTTGGTGCCACCTCTGTTGACTCTGGTACTGGTACCTGATGTACTGGGGGTGTATGAGATGTAGGATCTGGTCTCACCTCAGACGGCCCCGACCCCGCCTGTGTAGCAGATGTGGATCCCGTCTCATAAATCCTCGGTGGTGAGGATGGTGATGATGTACTCCTGCGGTATGATGGAGGCGAAGAGGGATGGATTGGAGACTCTCGTCTGCTACGGGAGGAAGAAGTAGAAGATGCAGAATCAAAAAGAGCAGACTGTGCCTCGGACGTAGCATGTCCGGATGTCGACGGAGCCTGCATGGTCTAAGTCCTCGGAGGCCGTGTGGCCTGACTCCTCTCTCTCTGCAAAGAAGCATGTTGTGTAACCCAACCATGCCTCAAACGATCGTCTCGCTCAAACATATCTCTTGTAGAAGCAAGACCGAAAGGTTAGCATATGACTAGACTCATATAGGAAAAAATGAAGAAAAAAAATATGCAGACAGATACCGAAAATTTATTTCCGATTTTGTTCATCACATGAAATCGAAAATAAACTTTTGGTTTCCTCTGCGAAATAGAACAGCGGAAACCACCAACTCAAACTCCAAAATGCCTCAAAATAAATGGATTGATCATCGAAAAGAGTTTGCAAATAGTATTATAATGACCCCTAATGATGTAAACTACAAAAAACAATACATTTCAAGTTATTTCACCAGTTTCAATCAATTTTACATAAACTCTAAAAATGAGTAAATCACTTACTTGATTTATTGAGAATTGGTTGTTGCTTGAATGATTGCGATTTGGTTGTTGCTTGATGATTTGTGTTGATTGTTTGAGAGAAAAAATGATTTTAATGAGAAGGGTTTTGAGAGGGTTTTGGGAGAGTTTTGAAAATATTTCTGTTATGGGGAGGAGAAAGGTTCTGGCGCGATATAAGTTCATCAATTTACCGAAAATTTATTTCCGATAGCATCCCGTAAGTAAATCTTCGGGTTTCACCCAAACTGAATTTCATTAAATAGGGTGCTAACCAGAAGTTTATTTCCAATATCCCGAGGACAAAAATAAAATTTCGCAGGGGTGGTTAAGAATGATATGGGATGGATTAAGAAATTCACTACAAAATAATAAGTATAGTTTTTAAATTTTGTTCTAAATTTAGTGAATGCACAACAATTCATACATATTTCAACATGGGTAGCATCCTTCCGGGGGATTGCTACTGCTTGATCTCAATTAAATGTTGATCTACCCATCACAACGAGATTAACGTGCATGATTAACCGACTTTCCCGCCACTTCTCCTAAATTGCTCCACTACATGAGGATCTCATTGACTTAGGATCAATGGACGCACCATTTTCTAATGCCAAACAGACTCTTCAATCTCATATCAAACTTTAAAGTGTTTGCAAATACGCCACCCACCAAAAATCTTGAGCAACCCATGCTTCACTACTTCTGGCTAAGTTTGACATTCCATTCACTTTGGATCAAGAATTAAATTATTTTGAGCATAAAATAAGATAATCTAAACACAAACTTATTGGCTAAGTTCATTCATGATTTATAATATGATAGTTTAAACATTCTAGCGCACGCCATATATTGATTAATTTTCGCTTTCCACATATGATGTAAGGTTATTTTCTCATAATATCATACAATGACATTTTAGCTATACAATGACATTACTCTTGCACCTTATTTTCCATACCCGTGTCTTACACTTCCCATTTTTTTAAGAGAGAAGAATCAAATGAATTTATCTCCTTATAGAGAAAAATAATAAATAAGAATAGAAATAGCATTATACAAAATATAAAATACAAAAAGGTTATAGCATTCCTATCAATATACTGCACAAAGTATTCTATTGATAGTATCATGTGAAAAGAAAGCTAAATACAAAGATTACACAAATGAGATCAACATCAACAACATCAAGAAACAAAAGTGTATCTTATAGATTCCACCTTTGTCACTTACAATAGTTATATATAAATCAGCAAAGTCTACATATTCATCTAGGCTCAAGGATAGTGTACCAATCCGCAGAAGATTAAGACTATCACTCAAGCTTAAATGCTACTTGGAAATGCTCATATGCAAAAACTTCACAAATTGTCAGAGCTTTCAAGGGATGATTTGTATATTCGATATGCAGCTATGCACATTGTGAAATTACCTATTACAGTTAGTGCCGCCTGAAGTGCTACCAACACCTACAACTCATGAAAAAACACTTGATTCATTTCATTTGTAAAACATCTACATAGGAATTTCAAGGCGCAGACTAATTTCCTTTATCATATTTTGTATTACACTCATAATTTCGAAGTTGATTATGAACTAAAATGTGGACTAAAATGTGTACAAAAGATGATGAGACTGATGGTCAACTTGCTTTTAAGCTCTAAAGGCATAGTCTAAACGGTTGACGAATTTGTCCCATAAGGTCTAGAAGTTATTTCAAGTTTTGACAAAGATGCATTGCAAAATACATATATATTGTAGAAGTTCTTTAGTCTAGATGCAGGGTTTACTGACTGTTTCTGCCATAAACAAAACATGTTCAACAATGTTACCACTCCGACGCAAAACTTTCATTAGCCATTCATTGTGTTTTGCGACAATAAATTTTAGGATTAAATATATAGTTGGTCCTTCTAAATATTTCAAACTTCGTTTTTAGTCCCTCTAAAATTTTCCTTCAAAGAATGGTCCTCTTAAAAATTTAAATTTCAACTTTTGATCCCTCATGCAATTTAGCGGCGGGTTTTACAACTTAGCGACGAGTTTAGTGACGGTTTTTATAATTTAGCAACGATTTTAGCGACGTTTTTTATTTATCGATGAAATTAGAGACCATTTTAGCTACAATTTTGTCATGAGGGGCCAAATGTTAAAATTCAAGTTTTTAGGAGGAACTTTCTTTGAAGGAAAATTTTAATGGGACTTAAAAAGAAGTTTGAGATATTTAGAGGGACCAAAAACATACTTAACCCTAAATTTTATACACTACTATTCAAGAAGACTCATTTAAGCTTTAATTAAGACCAGGTTCAAACCTATTTCGTATTTAAAAAAACAGACTTTGTGTAAGGAGGAAGCATGAAAGGGGTTGTTACCTCAAGAGAGTCGGAGTTATAAAAGAAATGCCAAGTGCAAGCACAAAATGCTCCACCAAGTAGAGGTACCATACCCCAAGAAAGTCCCTTCCAAGCTTCATATCCAGATTTCTCAGCGTATTGCCACACCAAAGCCATAGCTATGATCCTTTTTTCAACAGCGATGAAGAATAAAATGGTAGATAGATAGAATAGAACAAGAGGTAAATATATAAGATAAAGGTAAAGTAGTTGGTTGGTTACCATTCAACGACGCTGGAGACATGAACAGCCCAAGTAGGCAAAGAGAGAGCATTGGAAGGTTCATGAAGCTCGAGTTGAAGTGGAAGTTGAATATATGAAGAAGTGGTTTCGACAATATTGAGGAAATGGGAGAGACCTGCTTTGGGCTTTAAGGTTTCAAATCGACAGCTACTGTGTAGTCGTAGTAGTCTTGAATCAGACAGAAATGGGATTTTGGGAGTAGAAGAACATGGTTTTGATAAGTATAAGGTAGTTGCGGCCATAGTTGTTGTCAGCCCTCCACTTCAGATAACTCGTCTTCTAAGATCAAATGCCCCCTCTATAAGTTCATTTTGTTGCATCTTTTATTTTTGGTTTAATAATTTTCTTAATGTCTTAATCTTAGGATTATCTTTGTTGCTTAAGTTATTCATTCCTTAACTATTTAAAGGGGTGATGCTATAAATATATTCAATTATTAAATATTTTAAATAAGTTTAATATATTAATTTTTTTTGTCTCGTGCAATAAATATAATATTTTCATTTTCGCTCTCATATAAATTGTTTGTTTTTTTGGTTCATCCTGGAATTTCAACTAACTATTCACAATTCAATATCAACTTCTATTATTTTTTTAATTATTTCATAAAAAAAATATTTTTAAAAATAAGTTGTATTGATCTTTATTTTGGCATACCTAATTGTATAGATTTTAGGATGGCCATGTATAATATCAAGAGATTTTTTTCACCCATCTAATAGAGTTCTTCTCCATCTCTGGTGGAAATCTAAAAATATTCCATCTATTTCGTAAGTGCACTTACGAAGTCTGTGTTTATTTTAGCAAAACACACATAATAATCCTCAAACCCATTTCATTTCACAACACCCAACAAACTCAAAACTCCATCTCCAAACTCTTCCAAACATATCTCCAAACTCCAAACTCCAAACCCATTGGCATTTCAACTCCAAACTCAAATTGGTGTAAGTTTTCTTCACATATTTTTTATTCAAAATGTAAATTTTTATAAGACTATTAGGTTAGGTTGTAGATATTAAATTGTATATGAAGTAATATTAGGTAATGTAGTTGTATTGGATAAAAAATTGGAATTTTGGGTGTTTAGGGATTGAGTTTTCTGGTTTTGGAAATTTCTGGACGGAGGGGTTTTGCAAGTACATCTGCGAAGTGATCCTGGAGGGACTTTGTAAGTGCACTTACGAATTTTTTCCTGACTTGTTTTGAATTAGTAACCTAACAATTGTAACGATTTATTTCAGGAAAACGGCAAAAAACCAGGATCAGATGGCGCGTTTGAGACATGGCAGGCCAAGCCAGACTGCGTTGGCTCATCGAGAGTGACAACAACAACAGATTAACCGGGGACGAGGTTAGGTACAAAGGGAGCAACTAGAGATAACTTCACCTTCTGTACCGTCATAGAGGAGTCGTCTGAATGAGGTGTCTACCTCTGGTACACATGAGAAGGTACTTGATGAGCAGGTACTAGAGGTAGAGGTACCAGAGGAGGAGGCCTAGGATGTTTAGGCGGAGGACGCCGAAAACGTTGAGGTACCGGAAGATGATGCTGAGGAACCTGCAGAGGTAGAGGACGGCTATCTAGGAGGGCCATATGACACATCCCTCATGATTTATTATCAGGATCATGTTGCTCGTTATGTCTGGGATGAACTTTTTTTTTTTGTTCCACTTGAGCATATTATAATTTTTATTCAAAAATATGGTTCCTCTTGATTTATTATCGTTGAATTCTTATGTTTCGAGAAATGAATGCTTTAAATCATGATAACAACTCCCGCAATTTTTTTGATCTTTTTATTCCACAAGCTCAGTGGTTCCAAAGTGATGTCATCAGATCTGGTCTTTCCGAATTATGCGGTACGGGTTATAATACGATTAGCATCGGCATGCAAGGTGCTTTGCTGAGAGGTTGCATAAGGAGACTTCATCTTTCTACTTTCCAGTTGGGGAGTTGACCACCACGCTTGATGATGTTTCCTGCTTGCTCCAACTACCTATCAGAGGTAGGTTACTTAACCATATCAAGATATCCAGAGCTGAGGTGGTTAAGTGGGTGGTTAAGTATCTAGGAGCTGACCCGGACAGGGCTGCTGAGGACTATGACAACACAAACAGGAAGCACGTGAGGTTCTTCTACCTAAAGGAGATATATGAGGAGCACCTTTGTGCAGCAGCAGTTGCAAAAAGAACTACATGTGCAGCAGGGGGCCTGTGGACGAGGATGTTTTTGTTCAGTTTTACCGTGGCTGTGATGTCCGGTGTTTTTTGACGTACCTTATAGGCACGTCCGTCTTTGTGGACACGAGTGACCACTACACCGATGTGACATATCTGAGGTATTTTATGAACCTGACTACAGTTCGTGAGTGGAACTGGGGTGCCATTGTTCTGACCTACCTCTACCAGAAGCTGAGTGAAGCTTCCAGATGGAGGGAGAGGACGCTCATTGGCTCGTGCACACTCCTCATGGTACCTTTTTTATTTTAACGATAAATTTTAATTATTCTTAATTTATTTGTACTTACACATTATGTTTTTGTTGATGCAGAGCTGGATAATATCATACTTTCACCGCATCCATGGTTACACGGAAGATCCCGACTATTAGGCCGTCATGCCAAAGGGATGCCAAGTTTATTCTCAATAGAGGCAACCAAAATGTGTTTACTTACCAGGTGTTCCTTGATCCTACGGCCCATGACGACATTAACTGGACGTCGTTTGCGAACTACAAGGAGGTTGTGGCATTCGATCCCATCTCATTATACTCTTGGTGGCTAGCTTATGGGTCGAATATGATGGTCAGGTATCTGCCCGAGCGGTGTATATGTCAGTTTGGCTTTGTGCAGATCATACCTAGATCTCCTTTTCATGCTGCTTTCGGCACCATGACACGGTGGAATCTCGATGACGTCTTTCAGGATTGGGAGAATCATGTGGTGCCAGAGGAGTATCGGATGCTGCGGGTATCCCAGATGTGGCACTGTGTAGAGGATTACGTGACATGGTTCTTTAGAGTGTCACACCCTTTCATGACATCGGATGGTCTTGGACGTCCACCGAAGTCAGCACATGAGGAGCTCCTGGAGAACGAGCAGACCCAGGATGACCATGCGATTGACCTAGTGCCCATCTGTCAGCGTATCCGCCAACTTGGACGAGAGGCATTGGATGCAGGGATTATGTATGAGGGCGGTCCCCAAGCGGTTGTCGTGATGGAGATGATCGACATTGAGGCAGAGCGTGCAGCGGAGTACCGCAGGAAGAGGAGGGCGTCGGAGGTTAGGATTAGGCATACACAGTAGTCTTATGTTTTGTTCTTTGATTTTGTAATAATTTGGTCGTGCTTACTTTCTGAACAATTTATGTAATTTGATATTTATGACTATTTTTCTCCCATCACATAGTAATATATTAGTTGGTTTCTGAAAAATAGAATGCGACTTATTTGAATTTCTGAAAACAAAAATATTATGCGACTTATAATGAAAAACATTGTAGGTTTAAACATCTTTTAACACATTCAGAAAAAGTTTCGTAAGTGCACTTACGAATTCACCTTTCAGGGTGTTTCGTAAGTGCACTTACGAAACAACCTTTTTTTTTCTTTTCAAATTCAACGGTTAAAAGAATAAAACATACAAAATAAGGTAAATTCGTAAGTGCACTTACGAAACACCCTGAAAGGTAAATTCGTAAGTACACACTTATGAAAGGTATTTTTAGTTTTTCAAGAGTGTGGGAGAAAACCACTAGATACGTGAAGAAATTCTCTAATATCAATCCTCATCTTTATTTTGAAAATTGGAATACTTAATTGTATTCATCATTTGATGGATATAAATAATGTATAAAAAAGTTATAATAAAGTGTCTAGGGAAAAAATCATTTTTTTTCTAATTTAATAAGGGTAAAAGATATATGTAATATTTGTTAAATTCAATCACAATGTATTGGAAAAACCAGTTTACTATAGGTAATTTATCATGGGTTCCTTTCTCTCATGCAAAAACCTCTTAACACAACCTTATCTTTATTCTGGATTTGAGTTTTTTCCAACCTTATCTTTATACTAACATGAATTACAGGGATTGGTTGCGGCTGCATTCGATTAGGCCTCAAGAGGTTAGGTTGGAAGATTGCTAGCTACATTTATTCCATGCATTGGTTCACTAAGAATCCTCCAAAGACAAAGTGATAACACTTTTGTTTTATAGAAGTTCATTAAGACACACAAGATATGAACCAATTCATGTACTCCCCTGTATCAATATTTTCTTCAGCTGCCAAGTTTTGACTTGCTCTTTAGTTTCGACCAAATCAGAACAAGAGAAAAACCCATCAAAGACATAAGCGGAGACTGCAAGCAAAGTTATCAACTTATATTACAATTCCAATAAAATAAATCCTATTAAACAACTCTACTTGGAGTAACTTGTCATGCAAGTAACTTGTCACAAAACAGCGCACAAATACGTGACGATTATAGAACTTACAGAAATTGCAGAAGGCATACCAACAACTGGATCTTCAAAGAATTTATTTGCAAGAGCCAGGGCAAGGAGGCTACTTTGCATTCCTGCCGTTGTTAGAGAAATGAATTTGTTCAATAAAGTAATATACTCAACTTCACGCATCCGATGGATGAAAACGGAAGAAAAGTTGTACCTGTCTCGAAGGAAATTGTTCTCTGCAGTGGCTTTGCATCAGGAGAATCATGAAAGACAAATCCACTAAGAATATAACCGGCTACAAAAGATGACAAATGAAAAGCAACAGCTAGCAAAAAGATAGCAAAACCAAAGGGGGATTTAACTGATTCAATGTTAAGAGCAAGTGGTGCTCCTGCGGAGAGAGCAGCAATCAATACTGATAGTGGAGGCAAAAACGGTCGAATAGCATTACAAATATGAGGAAAGAATCTGAAAAATAAAAAACTATTATGAGAGACAACACCATTTAAGAAAACACTAATGCTAACAAATTTATCTGAGAAATGTAGAATTTACCGATTTAGAAGTAAACCCAATGTGATAGGAACAAGCACAACCTGTGTAATGCTAAACACCATTCCTTTTACGTCTATAGGCAGTTTCTTCCCAATGAGTAACAATAGTAAGAGTGGTGTAACAAAAACCGCAGAAATAGTTGACAACGATGTCATAACTATGCTTAATGGCGCCAGTTGCGGGTCGGATAGAAAAGTAGCATAACTTGAGAGCTGCGCTCCACTAACACAAGCCAGCAATACGATTCCCGCACCTAAGGGACACCGAATGAGTTTTAAGGAAGAAGTTCAGAGTTCAAATCCCCAAAACTAACATAAGTACAAACTTAGTAACATTTTCTTAATAAAAAAAGAAAAGGAATCGTCTTCACCTACTGCTGTCGGTAGACCAAATACATTTACTGAAATTATGCAAAGAAGATAACCAAGAAGAGGCTTCACTACAAATTGACCAAAATAAGCGGTTAAAAGTTCTGCTGGCCTGTTAAATGCGTCAAGGAAGTCCTTTTCACTTGAATTAACTCCAACTGCAAACATCAAAAATCCTAATGCAGGAGCATAGTATCTGCGAGTAAATACATAAGTAAATCATATACAAGTCTTGTTCATGTGCTAAAATATGAAATTAATCGTAAAATAACTTTTTTATCAACAAATTCATACAGAGAATCGACAGACCTGCTGGTAAACCACGTAAAAGAAGGCGGGAATATTAGAGCTAGGAGTGTACTAGCAAACACAACGTAAGGTAGAAGTGAATTTGCTTGCTTAAGAATCTCCAAAATGGACATTGATTTTTGTTTCATTATCTAATGATAGAAACATAATAACTTGTTTTATTTTTTATGGTAGCAAATAAATTATGTTTTGTTTGAATAGAAAATACCTGCGGGATTGGATCGGGAAGCAAGGAATCCGAAGAGTACTCCGATGCACATTTGAGAGGTAGCATGGAACTCCTGTACTCTGAAGCCAACAGCAAAAGCATGCATAAAAGAATTTATTATTCTTTGCAGATAGAAAACTTGGAAGAAAAGAAATGGTCGTGTTTACAATGAGAGTACTACTTAGGAAGTGTGAATCCAAGCAAGTCGTGAATTTAGAAGAAACGTTGGTCGCACATGATGACATGTAAAGTGGAGGTTTTCTAACATGGAAGAGTGAAAGATGTGAGCAACTAACATTAGTTACATTATGCAACTGGTTCATTCTGCATGAAATTGAATACATGTTTTGTAGCAGAGTGAGGAACTGCTTGCATTTAGCTGGATTATAAACTCCACTGAAAAAACTGTTGACCAATTATTGTTCGTTTCTTTCTTTCTTTCATTGAAAAAAACATGATTGAGAATTTTTAATGGATAGTTTTTCTATTTGAGAAAATAACAACAATGATCTGAAAGAGGATGATGCACATTGTGCATTGTGCACTAATAAGAGTTTAATAAGAGAATGATTGAAAACAAGTTTGTTTGTTTCCGTTTGCAAAAGAAAAAAAATATGATTGAAAATGTCTAATGGGACTGCATTGTGCACTAATAAGAGAATGATACGCCAGAGTTAGTGGGAATGGCCAAGTGGATATGAATTAAATATTGGGCTCCCTCATTGAACATATATTATGTATTTTAATTGATTTTGACAGATTCTTTTCATTGAAAGACAAGTTTGGAGAATAACATAGTTTTCAAGTTCATCAAGAAATTAAGGATTTGGATTCTGGGTTTCATGTTTGAAGGATAGTTTGTTTCTTTTTGTTTTACAAAAGTTGTAGATTTTTAAGTATCAATAATTTGTTTAAATGAATACAGTTATCTCGTATAATATATTATTTATGATAAACTAGCTAGTGAGTACATGGCAAACTATAAAAGATAAAAACTGGAATGAATATTTATATTTTGCATGCTACATAATGGTCTATTGGTCTCGTCGTGTAATAGAATTTAGGCAAGGTAATTGTAAGCGCTCACATGAGCAGCCATGAACAAAACTTGTATCAAGAAAAAAGCTCAGAACAAAACTAAACTCTCATTTTTTTATTAGCTTTGTACATACATTGATATATCGATATGAAAAAAAATAAAAACTAACTAAACGGTAAATGTGAATGGTTAGAGAAATGAAATAATTAAAATGTTGCAGAAAGTATAAACTAAATAAACTGTTACAATTATTTTATGCCGCCCATGTTTTGCATGGGCTAGATCTTATTTGGTGAAGCGCGAATTTGCTAATCACAGACTTGCTTTTGATGTTCCTATAATTTGAAAAAGTCCACTTATACATAAATAGATAAGTGTCAATTATTTCACACAACCGGTTCTCTGTATTAGAACAGGTAGTGTGATGGGACGTATTTTTAAATTTTAATGGAATATAATATATAATAAGATATCAAACTTCTTCTTTTCGCTGGTTTCTCCTTACAATAGCTTCAGCAGTACCGGTGCTCTCTAAGATACAAGATGGACTCAATGTGCATATAATACACACCTAAATCCATACCTATTAGGTGCTGTGTTTCGTCTCATGCTTTCCTTTTTTGGCCCAGATCAAGACAAGACCGAATCCCATCAAAGACATAATTGCAGTCTGCAAAAGAAATTGGCCACTTATATCACAATCAAATGATATTTTGATTCAGTGCTATAGATTAATCATGCAACAATAAACTGTGTTTACAACAGTATATATAGATGTTTTATTTAAATCCTTTTCTAGACCAGAAACGATAGTTTTGAATTTACCAATACAATGAAGCAACTCAATGGCGTGAATATGCAATGAAGGATGTTAAATCATATACATATTCCGTCTCTTTAAAACCAGTGAAAAATGAAAACTTGTATGTCATTCATGCAGACAGATTTGTACAGTCCGTGTGAACAAGAAGACGCAGAGGCATCAAGACAGGTTATACTGATATGGTACATGACTGTTATTAGAGTCCAACTAGAATTGAGAATTTACCGAAATTGCTGGAGGCATACCCACAACTGGATCTTCAAAGAACTTATTAGCAAGAGCCAGAGCAAGGAGGCTACTTTGCATTCCTGCCACAGGTGAAAATAAGTTACTTAAGTCGTAAGTAACATAAGTTAGTGAAAGCATTTGGTGGATGAAAATGGAAGAAACACTGAACCTGTCTCATAGGAAAGTGTTCGTTGTAGTGGCTTCACTTCAGGAGAATCACGGAAGATAGAACCACCTAGTGCATAACCAGCTATAAAAGCTGACAAATGGAAAGCAACAACAAGAAGCAAGATAGAAACTCCAAGTGGAGATTTAATAACCTCCACGTTAAGAGCAAGTGGTGCTCCAGCACAGATAGCTGCCACCAACACGGACACTGGAGGCAAAAATGGTCGAATAGCATTGCAAATACGAGGAAAGAAGCTGTGAAAAATAAATCATGTAAGAAAACAACGCCTTTAAGGGAGACTAATACAGAAAAATCTATTGAAATTTGAAACAATAGTTGTACCGATTTAGAAGCAGACCAACAGCAATAGGTACGACCACAATCTGTGTAATGCTAAACACCATTCCTTTTACATCTACAGGCAGTCTCTTCCCAATGAGCAACAGCAATAAGAGTGGTGTGACAAAAACCGCGGAGGCAGTTGACAGCGATGTCATTACTATGCTTAATGGTGCCATTTGTGGGTCTGTTAGAAAAGTGGCATAATTTGAAAGCTGAGCTCCACTAACACAACCCACCAATACAATCCCTGCACCTGATTCATTTACTTCAAAAAATCAGAAAGCATACCCCAATGACTCTCTCTCGAATATTATTCAGCCAAAATTACATCTGCGGTCTATTCGAAACTTAAAGGACTAATCCAGATAATTGGTCCAATTTAAAGGACCGCAAGTGTAATTTTTCAAATTATTTAAGACAGAGCATTCTCGATTCTTACCTATTCCTGCTGGTAGACCAAAACAGTTACAGCAATAATATAAAACAGATAACCAAGAAGAGGCTTGACAACAAACTGGCCAAAATAACCAGTGGCAATTTCTGCAGGCCTATTAAATGCTTCAAGGAAGTCTTTTTCACTTGAATTGACCCCAACTGCAAACATCAAAAATCCTAATGCAGGTGCATAGTATCTGCAAGTACATGACATGATAATTAAGAACTCATGAGTGAAACAAATCAAGCAATTCATGAAGAGCATAGACAGACCGGGTAGTAAACCAGGTTAAAGAAGGCGGGTAGATAAGAGCTAGCAGAGTACTGGCAAGGACGGCAGGAGGTAGGAGTGAGTTAGAGTTCTTGAGGATGTCCAAAATAGTTTGTTTCACCGTCTGAGGGAAGAATTAAAACAACCAAAAACAGTTCCGTTTGTAAACTGAATTTTCAAAGTAGTGTTATGAAATGTGAAGAATGATTTGATGTTAAATAGAATAGTAGGAATAGTAGCGTACCGTGGTGGGATTGGGGGTGGGATCGTCGACGTTGGGCGATGCAGCACATTTGAGGGGAAGCCTGGGAGTCGAAAAGGCCAAGCGAACTGGAAGAAACAAAAAACAGAGAATAACAAGAATGGTGGATAATTGAAATAGTGAGATGAAATGAGAGAGGAAATATAGGTACTAGTAGTAGTAGTATGGGAGGGAATGGAGAAGTTGGTGGAGTTGGCGCATCGGAGACGGACGTGAGGTGATAGAGGAAGAGGAAGGGGCTTGACTCTGCCTGAAGAAATCAAATTCATGCTTTGATTTTGAAACAGTATTCTCGATACAGAAACGGCACCGCACCAGCAGGAGTGTTTTTATAAAAACTAGTAGTCAACTGGTGGTTCTATTAGCTAGATACAAATAGGCATGGCAATGGGGTGGGGCTGTACCTATGCTCGTTCCCCGCTCTTAACTCAAACGGGGACGAGGAATTAAAATCCAAACACAATGTCAAATGGGTTAGAGTTTGATTTAGGTGTCTCCGCCTCGCTATCATCTATTTAATAAAATTAATGTTTTTAATAAAAATATTTATTTTTTCTAAAATTATATTAAAAAATTACGTACATACATTTCAAATATTTTAAATAATAAATAAAAAACAAATTATCAAAAGATTGACCATATATTTAACATTCTAAATTATCAAAAATAAATAATAATGTACATATAAAATAGACGAGGCGGGTTCGTGGGCGGATTCGGGGTGGGTACTAGTGTTCTCATTACTCGATCCATCCCCACATTTTATAATCGAGAAAAACCCAAACTCAAACTCAAACTCAATCAAAACGGATTTTTCCCGTTAACTTCGAGGTGAGTTTGAGTGGGTACACGCGGGTACGGATTTTGTTGTCATGTCTAAATACAAACATTTCAACTCATTCTTTAATACAGATACGCCCCACTCGAATCCTTCCATCTCGATGAAAGGAATCAACTAATAATTGTGTGTTGTTTTCCACTCAAATATATATTACTCTCTCACTTTTATTTTGAAATCATTGTCCCATTTTTAAAAATAATAATACTACACGTAATTCAAATATGTTGATTCTTCAATAAATTTAAAAAATAATTTTTTTCTTATATTAAAGACAGAAGGTAGTATCATATTACATGTTTATTAATTTTAATAACAAAATTAATGTTATTTATTACAATATTCTTATTAATTATAATTAGTTAAATAAAAAAATAAATTAAAAGTTAATAAATAATAGTATAATAGTAAAAGAAAATAATAAATACTATATTATTATTATTATACATATACAATTATTTTTAAAAAGAGAAAATGGTTGGACAAAACTTTTTATGAAAAGGAGAAAGAAGATATTAAAAATATTGTACAAATTAATTTAAAAAAAAGTTACTTTAACATTAAAAAGTAAAAATGTTGAAATATATTTAGTCATTATAAATGTCTCATATTTTTATCAAGTCACATATACACAACATTTGCCCAAAATACAATGTATGTATATAAAGGATGTCTACAAAAGATGAACAACCACCGCAAAAATATAAGTCAAAAACAATATTTTTTAGGTCTTCATGTCTTTCCTTTACCTTTGTCCTTTTTAGAGCTATCTAAAAATCAACAACATGAAAGAGTTGAGATACTATAGTTTAGTGGGGTTTCTCTATATTATGGATTCACTCTGTTCTAAAGGATTTTCAATTGCACAATTATTTCACTAGAACTACACTTGTGTACTATATGTAAAATAAGAACTCGAAGTTAATTATCACTTCATACATCTCGTGAAAGATTGATAACCTAGTTATACTTGCCACGTGAACAATAGAAACTACGAATCTTGGCCAAGTTGAATAGAATTTATGAATAACTAAATTCAATGGCTACACAGATAAGGGTTTTACAAATAAGCTTGTCCCCTTCTATTTGATCATGTCCATTATGGTGATTTTCGGAATTACACGCTCCATTGTCTCAAGATCATTTCTAGTAAAGTGGTATTTAGAGCTTTACTACCTTCCTTTTATTGAGCCTTACTCTTCTATAAATCGAACTACAAATTATGCAATCCTAAGCACCATATCTCGGCCTATTAGATTCCATTCACTTGAAATCGACATATTGGTATACACCAAAGATTGAAGTATTACACTTTCGAGAATTCCTCATTATCGGATTCTAGCACGATCCTAGATATTCTCACTTACCAAGTAATATTCATTAGGTGAGTATTTCCACGTTCATCAATTATATTTCCTTATCTTTCTATCATGATTTATATCATTCCAAGAGACACTCTCTTATTTTCCTTTGTTAACCAATTGATTGAATTTACACAATCCATCCTTAAGTTTATACCCTTTCTTATTGTAAGAGAAGAATACTTGAAATCCTGAGGTGGAGACTCATATAAGGTAGAAACTTGAGAAGAAGGTGCATATCAGTTCAAAAACTTAGCAGTAGAAGGCTAGACTGGCCTAGAAGTAGAAACCTTAGGAGCAACATACAATAAAACCATGTTCCCAATAGAGGGAGGGGCGGTCTGAGCAGACACGGTGGTTTGGCTTGTTAACCACCAATCACATCAAGAATGTCATATTGGATAACCTCAACTTCAACGTTGGTGACATCAATGAAAACCTTATTTTTCTTGTAGGCATTGTATTTGTTATCCTTGGATTAGGCAAAAAAAAAAGTAAGCTCGATTTAAAATTGAGTCCCACACGATTAAACACCTTAATGATGTGCAACAAGTAGATTTTTTTGTCCTATTTTGAACATAAACCAATGATTATATTTTGAATATCTAATCGATTGGAATCATGTGTTAATCGATTAGATTGTCATAAAATGTATTTATTTGAAATTTGTTTTTGGGCCAACCTCTAGCCTATAAATAGAGATCTTTTCCCTTATTTCATTGAATTGTGTTTTGACACAACTCACTCTCTTCATCTCTCTCTATCAATAGAGAGAGAGAGAGAGAGAGAGAGAGAGAATCAGGAATGGAACCCCGCTTACCCATCATTTGAATTTGCTTGAAATTGATGAATATTGTACTTTTCCACCATTAATGATCACTAAGAGACAATTGGTAAAGTTTCAAGTAAAACTCATTTGTGATTGACCACTAAAGAATGGAGTATAGTCACATAAGAGAATTTATCTCTCACATTAAGGCATCGCTACCACCAAAGAACTGGGTGTCACAGTGCACTTCAATGGAAACAAAACAAATAACATAATATATCAAGAAAAACACACTAATAAAGAAGGCAAGTAGGAGTAACTTTAATGACGATTAAATCTCTAAGAAATTGCATAAATCATGAAGACATGTTCAAAGGATAACAAAGAAGATAAAGAACAAGAATAAGCTTAAGTAAGAAAGTGAAAAGAAAGGAAAATATGGTTTACACACACATATATATACTTTAAATTGAATCAGGAAGGTGAAATAAGAGTAAATCCAAACTGTTGTGAATAATTCATGATTAAAAAGGGCGTTTTAGTAATTATTAGGATAATTTAGTATTTGTTATTTTACTGTTATTATCGTATATCTTAATTCCTTAAGATTAGGATTAGGGTTTGTTTTTAGTTAGTTACTTTTTATAGCTTATAAGTAGGTGCTTGTATTTCATTAGTTTTAATCAATTTAATACAATATAATATGTTTGATTTGTAGCAATTTGCACTTTACATGTATTATTTGCACTTTACATGTAGTATTTGTACTTTACCAAAATCGAAAATGTACTGCCAATTTTTTATTAGAAGTGCATTTTCAAAAAAATTTATTGTAAAAAAGATGAATCTCAGAAAATAAATTAATACACATCGAAAATATATTTTTGATTTTTAAAAACATTTTTAAAATTGCACGTAGTACGTAAAAAAATCATGAGATGAATTAAGAAATTCTTTAACTTTATTAAATGATTATTATATATCATCATTAGATAAAATAATTATTCAATGAATTAAAAAATAAAATTTGCAACATGAGATGGAAGGATCATGCCATAAAAAGTGATTTTTCTACTACAATTTTGAGTTTTGACATTGCCACATCCGCGAGATGAGTGGGCTCATACTTGATGTGTTGTCTAAAAATATAAATTAAATTTAAATATTTTTTATCAGTAAGTGTGTGTTTGCTTCCACTTAAAAAACTGTACCAGAAACGCTTTTAGAAGAAGCTCCATTTTGTAGCTTCTATGAAATCACGGTAAAAATGCCTTGTGTCGTGCTTTTGGAATTCTCAACGTGAAAACAAACATGTTCTAAGTGTTTTTGATTTTTCAGAAAGAAAAACTTAAATAGACATGGAGTATCTCAATTTAGACGAATCCAATAAATAATTTATATATTGATTCCTTATTTTTATCTTGTTTGTATTAGTTGTGATTTGGATACACTTAGTTATTAAGTTAATTATCGTTTGAAACGACTTAGTTGGTTGTGATTGTTATTTAAATTTTATAAGTGGTGGTCATTGTGGCATTAATGGTCTAAATTTACAAGTAAGCATATATTCTAAAAGACATATTGAAATATTTTTTGAAAACAATGGTTTCGAGTTATGGAAAGATACAATCAATTTTAATTCAACAAAGATGTGCAAAAACATTAAAATATGTGGTGCCCAAACTAGTTGATGATCAAGTGATCATATCAGACAAGATTCAAATTAGACCTTTGTTCAAATTGTAATTTCAAATTCTTTATCATTTTATTGTCATTCGAATTATTAGAAGGGCATGTGAAATTCTGCTAAATCAAAACTTGTGGTTTCTATAAATAAATAAAAATAAAAAATATTTTGCTGCAACATTCTACTTGTATATATGTCAATAAGTCTAACACAAGCAGCTAAGATTGAGATTGTAGATAAGGTTAGAAATATAATTATTTTGTACCTTGGAGATAAAGTAATGAGGGAAGTTGCAAGAGAGAAAATTGCATCGAAAATATGGGTCAAGTTTGAATCAATATGTACGACCATGTCGCAAAGGGATACATTATGTTTGAAATAAAAACTCTATTCATTTTTTATGTTGGACAACAAATTTGTTAGGGAGTAATTGACAAAACTTCATAAAACTATTGGTGACTTGCAAAAATTTGAGGTGAAATTTGACGACGACGACAATATTATACTCTTATTGAGCTCATTACCTAGATCATTTAAATTTTTTAATGATGTCTTTTTTTATGGTAAGGAATACATTATCCCCTTAAAGATGCTCTAATCGGCTGTCGGAACCAATGAGTTAATCAAGATGAAAGAGATTAATGTTGTTGTTAGTGAAAATGAGTTAAATGTTTCGAGATGAAAGGATGAGAGTAGGTGTAACCAAACGAGAAATAGGTATAAGTACAGGTCCAATGGATTAATAAGTCACAATGAAAATGCATATTTTCATGAAACTTTTTACTTCAAGAAGGATTATCCCAAGAGTGGAAGTAAGAGTTATTATGTTCAAATTATAGTTGCAATATATGAGAATGATTATGAGAGTGTTAGTGCATTTGTGGTAACTATTTTAGAGATGGAGAATAGTTGTTTCATGGATTCAAGATGATCTTATCATAAGTTTCGAAGAAAATAATATTTGATACTTTTGCGTTAAAAGAAGGCGCGCCAAAGTCTTGCAAGGTTCATGGTATCTAGATTTTTTGAAACATAAAACTGACACATTTGAAAAGTGTATGGAACGACATAACCTTGTAGGAAATCATATGGAAACTAAATTGACAATATCATAGAGTTTTTGGGAGAAATTTAATGAATTTGGCTAGAAACGAGGTATAAAGAGGCATACAACTGTAGATGGTACACCGCAAAAAATAACCTAGATGAATGCATGAATATGTATATTTTGAAGAGACTAAGGTGCATGTTGTTGGGAGTTGAGTTACTTAGTATATTTTTAGGGGTGAAGTTGTTGTTATTTCAACTTATTTGATCAATATTCGTCCTTCTGCAAGAATAGACTTCAAGTAACCTAAAGAGGTTTAGTATGAGAAACTAATATACTACTCTAATTTTAAGTTTTATAGAGTTTTGGTGTTTGAGCATATTAAGGGAAACAAGCCTGATGCAAGATCTGTCAAATGTGTCTTTATTGATTATCTTAAAGGTGTGAAGGGTACATGCCCTAAAAGATGAGACACGTATGATAATTAAGTGAGTGGACCTTAAAGTTAAATACTCATAAACTTTGGTGGAAAAATATTAGTTTGAGGTGAGATTCATATTAGAGATACTAGAGATGAGAATAAGGTTAAGGTTTCCACTTCTTGCTCTATTAAAGAGAAACCTAGAATTCTCTAGAATACCGCCCCTTCGTTCCCAAGTATTTTCTATATTACTTAAGGGTTACATAATTGGTGGGATAAGCTTTTTGAGATCCAATCAAATTTATTTCAGATCACTAGTCCCTCAAACATGGCGTGTGATAAAGATAAGACTTGTAGTTCACAGTCCCTTAAGCACAAGGCGTGAAAGGATGATGTGATTAAGATAATACCTACTATATCATAGTACCTTAAGCATGAAACTTATAAAGACATTGTGATTAAGATAAGACGTCATAGTACATAATCTCTCAAGCACGGAGCCTAAAAGGGTGTTTTCGTGCAAAGGGTGAATCTTGTTTTCTAGGGTGTGATGTTCCATAATATTGAGGTTACAAATTAGATAGGAGTGACAATTAGTTTTAGGGATAAGTGATGCATTTAATTTTAGTTAATGATGACAATATTTTGGAAAATACCAAGTGATCTCTGTTGATGATCTATTTGCATGCTTGCAATAAGAACCGTTGATATGATATCCTTATTGATGAAAATTAAACCCTTTAAATACATAAGTCACACATTTTCCTCCTAATTGTTTCCTTATATTCTTCATCTCTTTGTTTTATCAAGTATTTCACTACCTTCTTCGAGCTCATTTTCATCGTCTAGTTAAGAAAATCACAAGCATTGAGCTTTGCTCCCCTTGTCCTTCTTTCTTTTTAACGGGTGAGGAATGGTGATTATTTGATAGTTTGATGAAACAATACTTTGGTAGAACCTAGCACATGTGAGGAGAGGTGTGAGATATGGAAACATTGTATATAAAATTTGAGGCGACCTAATGGAAGGGTTAGGAATTTGGAAAATATGTGAATTATTTTTTTTCTCAATTTATCTACTTAAAGAACGTGGTGAGGCAGATTATAATGCTTGAGGCTAAAACCATCAATACTTATTTAGATCAACATGTTAACCTAGAAATCATGCATTGTCATCAAACCAATAATTAGTTAAGAATATGGAGAGTACTCCTTTGCATTTGAGGTTGGAAGTATATGCATGGGATGATTTATAGTAAATCGATTTAGTGTATCTCAATGGTATAGTAAGTTAATTAATGGAAACTTTGGGAGTGAATTGGGAAATTTTGAAGTATGTGTTGAGATAGTTGAATGTGTCTTTGAAAGGGTTTTGAAGGACACGGATGCAACTAAAAGAAAAGACACTCTTGAGAGTATTGTGGATGTAGACTATATGAAGAATGTGGGCACTAGAAAATATTTTTCATTTTTTTACATTATGTTAAACAATTATAAGTTGTAAAAAAAAATTCCATAACCATTTTATCTACAAATCAAGTGCGGTATATTTCCTTATTTAAAGGAGTAAAGGAAACCATTTGGTTATGAAGTATGATTCGGGAGTTAGGTATCGCTCAAGAATATGTGAAAATATATTGTGATAGTCAAAGTGAAATCCATTTGACTAATTATAAAGTGTATCACGAGAGGTGTACTTTTAAAATTACAATACATAACAACTTCTAGTGGTTACAGGTTGTTAGAGGCTTTTAGAATTTGTTGTGAGGTTTGAAGTTAGTTCCCGCAAGGAGGTGAGAAGCCATGTATGTAGTATTTTTATAATGAGGTTGGATTCATTATCAACCTCAAGGTTGAGGTAGTTATATAAGTTTGTGGGCATGGATATTAGGCTCTCAAAAAATATCAACCACTCTGAGCATGTGAGTGGTACACTTAGTCGTATATTATTCAAGACAACATGAAATACTCCCCCTTAACTCCCATTCTGCATTATTGTGGACTAGGATACACCACTTTCACATTTTCACGCTACAAGCAGGTTATCTAGTGAGTGGGTGGCATATTTTAGGAATAAGTGTCTTCGTTAGTAAACATGTGATTGATTTAGTAAACAGACGAACAAGAAGATTCTATGGGCTTCGTTCACCTTCCACGTCACCTCTTACAAGCCATTTGGAAATATACCAATACAGGAGGAAAAAACACATTAACATTTGTATGTACTACATTAGAGACATGATTGCACCAATTTAGATAATGGTTGAAAATGTTGCTTCATAAGACAATATGACGAATCGTGTGTTCACCAAATTTTTACCTAGATCAACATTCAAGCATTATTTGAATTTTATCACTTTTGTTAAAGACTGATTCAAGGAAGAAGAGAGCAACAAAGTGGTTGTTCGATAAATTAACATCACCAACAATTTTAAGGCAAGGGGGAGATTTATTGTGTGTGCAATTAATTTAAAATTTCTTTTGTTGCAAAAAAATGTAGATTTTTTTGGGTCCTGCCTCATAAGTGATGCACTTTGAAGATTATTTTGATGTGGTTTTGCCATTGCTTCGTGCAATTTCGACAATTTGAACCAAATTTCAACATTCTTATGTGATTTTACAATGGTTTTTGGTATTTGAAATTTCAACTTTTGATTGGTAATGAATGGGAGAATTGTTTTAAAATAGATCTCAATTTTTGAAGAAATACTTTGTGAAACTGAAATCCTTATTCAAATCTCACTCCTAAATTTGTAAGAACATCTTGACCGAGTCTCACTCTTAAATTTGTCACAACTAATCAAATTTTCAATTCTTTGAAAGAGACTCCAACATACTCCCGTGGTACAGGAGGTTGTATTAATAATAGCTGAGACAACCTCTTATCGATATGTAACTCCACTTTTTTCAAGTAACCTTTATTACAGGCAATAGCCACAAAGACTTTAACACTTCATTTTGTAAGGATTTTTTAGTTCACGCTATTGTAAATTATATTACAATTACAACCATCACTTTTAGGAAAGAAACACTTGAAGTGTCTTTTATGGCTTTCATAAAAATTTGCATTTTAAAAGAACTCCACTACTCTATCTTATCCTTGTTATAAGAGGAACTTTGCAATAAAATTGTATTTAATTCAATATATGGATCAAATACATCATTTTTTGTTAATTCAACTATCTCTTAGAAAAATAAGTGAATTTCTTAACCCACTCTATAAATAGTGGGCGCATCCTATGAAAAATCCAAAATACTCTTCATAAAATCGAAAATTTATTTCCGATGTACCATTTTCTATAATTTTTGAGTAAAACCGAAAATTTATTTACGGTTTGCTACTGAAAATAAACTTCTGGTGTTGTGCATGACAGTATGAAGGAAAACCTATCTATAAACAATATCTTTTGAATTTATAATTGTTATTCAAATTAAAATCATGCAATTTTTAAATTGATTTAAAGCCAAAAAAATGTGATACAAAAAAATATTATAATAATAGTATTCATAAATCATATCTGGTACAATACGAAATAAAAAAAAAGATGTCAAAATACAACCAAAATAAACTACGACGCAGAGGAGTCATCACCCTCGAGGTGTTCCTCCTGCCTCACAGACCAGGAGCCCCGAGCCTCGCCATGATGGCCTCAAACGCCTCGACATCGGACCCGTCATAAAACAACCCTCCGTCGATGTCATCTCTAGCAAGCTCCATGATACGACGACACCTAAGCAAAGACGTCTTGGGCATGATCCTCGTCGCTTGCTCCTCCTCCGGATCTCGATGAGTTAGCGGTGGGTCCCCTGAGCCCCCGTATCGTATGGATGAGAAATCTCAAGTACCACAACATGTAACCAAACGCGTAACTCCAGTCGTCTGGAGCCACGGTACTCTTGGCCTCCCTAGGGACGAGATGACTCTCAAGATCAGCAAAAATCTCATCCATTTTGCTCCTCTTCACTGTCGGAGGAGCAAATAAAGTAGGATGCCGAGGAATCGTCTAGGTATACCCGAACTAACGCATTACTCGCTCTAGCATGTAGGCAGCAGTCTTCCGAGTACCATAGGCCAACCAACCTGTAAACAGAGAAACCTCATCAAAAACGATTGTCTCGTGGTGGGCGGCGTAGGCACTAAAGTGGATGTCCTCATGCACAATTCGGTCCAGGTAAACCCGATACACAAGTCTCCCCTGGTTGCCTCTGAGTGGCTCATATGCACATGCACGAGGCATCTGCTCGGTATAACCATCAGCAAATGTCCATCTTGAAATCTGTGGGAAGTGTTGTAGGATCCATCCCTGAAATATCAAAATTATATCAGTTAGTTTCAAAATCAAAATAATTAAAAAAGGAAGCTAAGAGAAAAAATTTATACCGTCAAAAGAGTCATGTTGTCGGTGATCTTCCTCATCTTCCACCTAGCCGCCTCCGTCAACTTGGTATACAAGTAAACCAAGCAAGCAATCCCCCAGTTCCACCCACTGATATAAGAGGTATGCTCTCATGGCATTCTCCCTATGGAGTGTAACCTGCTAATGATCACCATCAGCAGTAGTAGCACGCGCAACCTCCTGATCAAAAATAGTCTTCAGCCAGCTATACCTCGCGTAGTTTCCACGTGTCTTATCAAACTCTTGTAGGGCCTCCTCCACGCTAACCCTCAGCCTCTCAACCAACATCTCAATCGCCTCGTCCTTCTCCAACTTCTCATGATCCAGAAACCGCCCTCCAATCGGCAGGTGAAGTAGACAAGCGATGTCATCGAGTGTGATCATCATCTCACTGTGTGGTAGATGAAACGAAGACGTCTCCTCATGCCACCTCTCTACAAAAGCGTTGTTCATCCCCCGGTTGACCATGCTATATCCACAGAGGGTCAAGTCTTTCAACCTTGTAGTCAGTAGCAGATCATCAAACCATGGCTCGACAAGGAGAGTTATCTTGATGATCTTCCTCCCATGGTTGATGACCTTTAGTGCATCTCGATCCTGCAAGAAAAAACACACTGTTAGAATTCATAATATTATTCATAACATAACATAATTAATAAATGAAACATAAATATAAATTCCGTACCTCTCCATCCCATAAATGTCTAGCGACATGGGTCGGATAATACGCGAGCACAAATAAGTCAAAAGGTCCCCTACAAAGACCTGAGGGGCCTCTGGAACTGCCAGTGTCGCCTCTGCAACCGGTGCCTCCTCTGCAGTTGGTGCCACCTCTGTTGACTCTGGTACTGGTACCTGATGTACTGGGGGTGTATGAGATGTAGGATCTGGTCTCACCTCAGACGGCCCCGACCCCGCCTGTGTAGCAGATGTGGATCCCGTCTCATAAATCCTCGGTGGTGAGGATGGTGATGATGTACTCCTGCGGTATGATGGAGGCGAAGAGGGATGGATTGGAGACTCTCGTCTGCTACGGGAGGAAGAAGTAGAAGATGCAGAATCAAAAAGAGCAGACTGTGCCTCGGACGTAGCATGTCCGGATGTCGACGGAGCCTGCATGGTCTAAGTCCTCGGAGGCCGTGTGGCCTGACTCCTCTCTCTCTGCAAAGAAGCATGTTGTGTAACCCAACCATGCCTCAAACGATCGTCTCGCTCAAACATATCTCTTGTAGAAGCAAGACCGAAAGGTTAGCATATGACTAGACTCATATAGGAAAAAATGAAGAAAAAAAATATGCAGACAGATACCGAAAATTTATTTCCGATTTTGTTCATCACATGAAATCGAAAATAAACTTTTGGTTTCCTCTGCGAAATAGAACAGCGGAAACCACCAACTCAAACTCCAAAATGCCTCAAAATAAATGGATTGATCATCGAAAAGAGTTTGCAAATAGTATTATAATGACCCCTAATGATGTAAACTACAAAAAACAATACATTTCAAGTTATTTCACCAGTTTCAATCAATTTTACATAAACTCTAAAAATGAGTAAATCACTTACTTGATTTATTGAGAATTGGTTGTTGCTTGAATGATTGCGATTTGGTTGTTGCTTGATGATTTGTGTTGATTGTTTGAGAGAAAAAATGATTTTAATGAGAAGGGTTTTGAGAGGGTTTTGGGAGAGTTTTGAAAATATTTCTGTTATGGGGAGGAGAAAGGTTCTGGCGCGATATAAGTTCATCAATTTACCGAAAATTTATTTCCGATAGCATCCCGTAAGTAAATCTTCGGGTTTCACCCAAACTGAATTTCATTAAATAGGGTGCTAACCAGAAGTTTATTTCCAATATCCCGAGGACAAAAATAAAATTTCGCAGGGGTGGTTAAGAATGATATGGGATGGATTAAGAAATTCACTACAAAATAATAAATATAGTTTTTAAATTTTGTTCTAAATTTAGTGAATGCACAACAATTCATACATATTTCAACATGGGTAGCATCCTTCCGGGGGATTGCTACTGCTTGATCTCAATTAAATGTTGATCTACCCATCACAACGAGATTAACGTGCATGATTAACCGACTTTCCCGCCACTTCTCCTAAATTGCTCCACTACATGAGGATCTCATTGACTTAGGATCAATGGACGCACCATTTTCTAATGCCAAACAGACTCTTCAATCTCATATCAAACTTTAAAGTGTTTGCAAATACGCCACCCACCAAAAATCTTGAGCAACCCATGCTTCACTACTTCTGGCTAAGTTTGACATTCCATTCACTTTGGAACAAGAATTAAATTATTTTGAGCATAAAATAAGATAATCTAAACACAAACTTATTGGCTAAGTTCATTCATGATTTATAATATGATAGTTTAAACATTCTAGCGCACACCATATATTGATTAATTTTCGCTTTCCACGTATGATGTAAGGTTATTTTCTCATAATATCATACAATGACATTTTAGCTATACAATGACATTACTCTTGCACCTTATTTTCCATACCCGTGTCTTACACTTTCCATTTTTTTAAGAGAGAAGAATCAAATGAATTTATCTCCTTATAGAGAAAAATAATAAATAAGAATAGAAATAGCATTATACAAAATATAAAATACAAAAAGGTTATAGCATTCCTATCAATATACTGCATAAAGTATTCTATTGACAGTATCATGTGAAAAGAAAGCTAAATACAAAGATTACACAAATGAGATCAACATCAACAACATCAAGAAACAAAAGTGTATCATATAGATTCCACCTTTGTCACTTACAATAGTTATATATAAATCAGCAAAGTCTACATATTCATCTAGGCTCAAGGATAGTGTACCAATCCGCAGAAGATTAAGACTATCACTCAAGCTTAAATGCTACTTGGAAATGCTCATATGCAAAAACTTCACAAATTGTCAGAGCTTTCAAGGGATGATTTGTATATTCGATATGCAGCTATGCACATTGTGAAATTACCTATTACAGTTAGTGCCGCCTGAAGTGCTACCAACACCTACAACTCATGAAACAACAATTGATTCATTTCATCTGTAAAACATCTATTTCACATTCAAGCAGATTTATATTGCAAGATGGAATTTGCAAGGCGCAGACTTATTTCCATAATCATATTTTGTATTACAGTAATCATATTTTGTATTACAGTCATGATTTCAAAGTTGATCATGAAGTAAAATGTGGACTAGAATGAATGTCTACAAAGGATGATGAGAGATGTGGAAAAGATAAATAAGACTGATGGGATCAACTTGAAGATTTGAAAAATAGATCAAAGTTTATTGATAGTGCAAAATGCAAATTCTACACTTATACTCAAAAACAAAATTCTAGCACAGTTGTTGGAATCTTATGACAATCAATCCAAAGCTGCAGAAGTTTGTTATTTGCATAATATGCTTTGCCTCGGGTTATGATCATGATTGAAACTCCTTGAAGATGGTAAGAACTCAAATTAATGAAATAAACTTTGACAACATTTATGGCATCCGCAATAACAAGAGGAGGAGAAGCATATACAAATTTGCTTTTAAGCTCCAAAGGCATAGTTGAAACCCGAATTTTTTCCATAAGGTCTAGAAGTTATTTCGAGTTTTTGACAAAGATGCATTGCAAAATACATATATATTGTAGAAATTCTTTAGTCTAGATGCAGAGTTTAGTGACTGTTTCTGCCACAAACAAAACATGTTGAACAATGTTGAGAGAAAACTGCTCCAGCACAAAACCTTCATTAGCCATTCATTGTGTTTTGTGACAATAAATTCTATACACTACTATTCAAGAAGACTCGTTTAAGCTTTATTTAAGACCAGTGCCGTCAATTAACAATTCTAGTAGTAAAGTAATAGACATTCTATTCTATCCGTAAATCCGAACTAAATTTACATAAACTAATACTCCTAGGTTGAACGTATCACCAGGCTCAAACCTGATACTTACGGTTGTCTGTGTGAGTTTTTAATAGTTATTACCATTTTGTACTTAAAAAAACAGACTTTGTGTAAGGAGGAAGCATGAAAGGGGTTGTTACCTCAAGAGAGTCGGAGTTATAAAAGAAATGCCAAGTGCAAGCACAAAATGCTCCACCAAGTAGAGGTACCATACCCCAAGAAAGTCCCTTCCAAGCTTCATATCCAGATTTCTCAGCGTATTGCCACACCAAAGCCATAGCTATGATCCTTTTTTCAACAGCGATGAAGATTAAAATGGTAGATAGATAGAATAGAACAAGAGGTAAATAAGATAAGATAAAGGTAAAGTAGTTGGTTGGTTACCATTCAACGACGCTGGAGACATGAACAGCCCAAGTAGGCAAAGAGAGAGCATTGGAAGGTTCATGAAGCTCGAGTTGAAGTGGAAGTTGAATATATGAAGAAGTGGTTTCGACAATATTGAGGAAATGGGAGAGACCTGCTTTGGGCTTTAAGGTTTCAAATCGACAGCTACTGTGTAGTCGTAGTAGTCTTGAATCAGACAGAAATGGGATTTTGGGAGTAGAAGAACATGGTTTTGATAAGTATAAGGTAGTTGCGGCCATAGTTGTTGTCAGCCCTCCACTTCAGATAACTCGTCTTCTAAGATCAAATGCCCCCTCTATAATTTCATTTTGTTGCATCTTTTATTTTTGGTTTAATAATTTTCTTAATATCTTAATCTTTTGTTGCTTAAGTTATTCATTCCTTAACTATTTAAAAGGGTGATGCTATAAATATATTAAATTATTAAATATTTTAAATAAGTTTAATATATTAATTTTTTTGTCTCATGCAATAAATATAATATTTTCATTTTCGCTCTCATATAATACATATTAATGTAATAAAATGGATATTAACTTAACCTTAAGACATTGGATAACATTGCCCTAAAACCTATTTCATCAGTATATATTTATAACCAAAAATATAATATTTCCAACTCGTAAGTGCACTTACGAATTTTTGTCTGACTTGTTTTGAATTAGTAACCTAACAATTGTAATGATTTATTTTAGAAAAATGGCAGAGAACTAGGATCAGATGGCACATTTGAGACATGGCAGGATAAGTCAGACTGCGTTGGCTCATCGAGAGCGACAGAAACAACAAGTTAACCGAGGACAGGGTCGGGTACAAAGGGAGCAACTAGAGATAGCTTCACCTTCTATATCGTCACAGAGGAGTCGTCTGCGTGAGGCGTCTACCTTTGGTGCACATGAGAAGGTACCTGATGAGCAGGTACTAGAGGTAGAGGTACCAGAGGAGGAGGCCCAGGATGTTTAGGCGGAGGACGTCGAAAACGTTGAGGTACCAGAAGACGATGCTGAGGAACCTGTAGAGGCGGAGGATGGCTATCTAGGAGGGCCATATGACACATCCCTCCTGATTTATTATCAAGATCATGCTGCTCGTTATGTCTGGGATGTACAAATATTTTTTTGGTTCCACTTGAGCATATTATAATTTTTATTCAAAAATATGGTTCCTCTTGATTTATTTTCGTTGAATTCTTATGTTTCAGGAAAGGAATGCTTTAAAGCATGATAACAACTCCCACAATTTTTTGATCTTTTTATTCCACAGGCTCAGTGGTTCCAAAGTGTTGTCATTCGATCCGGTCTTTCCGGATTATGCGGTACGGGTTATAATACCATTAGCACCGGCATGCAAGGTGTAACGCCCCGTTTTATTTAATATTATATTATATTAATATTTTTGAGTTACCGTTTGACGATTGTTTTGGCGACGAGAATAATTATATTAATCGATATATCTATTAATATAATTGGCGACGTTTCGTTCGGTTCAATTTTTTATTCCGTTTGGTTCGGTAAAATATTATTCGGACCGATATTTAATTCCTCAGAGTTATTTTAATTAATTGGGTTAATAATATTATTAAATATTATTAGTGTGTTAATTAATAAGAATAGTTAGGGGTGTGAAGATTAATTGTTGAGGATTGGGTGTACACCATTGGCTTGCTAGTAAGAAAACAACATAAAACCATTTTTCCTCATTTCTTTCCATTCCAACACTAAACCAAACTTAGAAGCATAGAGAGAGCTAAAGGATTTTGGAAGAAGAAGAAGAAGAGCAAGAGAAAGCTTGAGGTTTGGAATTTGTTGGAGCATCTTGCAATCATCCAAGCATTTGAGGTAAGGGGTTTGATCTTCCATTTTTATATAGTTAGGGTTTGATAGATATGTTGTGGGTTTAGGAAAAATTGGTATTTTGATTCATGAGTTTTGGTTGAGTGATTGTTGAAATAACTTAGAAAGTTTGAGTTGGGAGTATGGATTGTTGGTGTTTATTACTAACTAGTTGGAACTAGGAGGTGTAAAAAATGGAAATGAAGGAACTGAGAAAAAACCAGAAAAACCCAAGCATTACAGTGACCCGTTGAAGAAGATGGATTGAAGTCCATGGGGCAAGGGAGGCGCCCACCTCCCATGGAGGGCGACCGTCCCCCCTTAAGGCGCCCGCCTCCCCCCTTTGTTCAGCTTGGGAAGTTCGTCCCTTAGTTGTAGGAAGCAACAACGAAAATTTAAGTTTTGCTGTGTTTTTATGTTCTGCTATTTTTACTGTCTTCTGCATAATTCTGCATAATTGCCTATTTTGCTTCTGTTTGTTTCCTTTTTCCAAATTCCACATAGTAATAGTTGGTATTAATAAAATATAATTAGGACATAAGTTAGCCGATTAAATTTGGAACCCGATTATGTTCCGATTTTCCGATTTCGGTAATTTCGGCGACGGAGCAAGTTGCTCCGAATTCAACGAAAATTGACGTGCTAGCTAATTTCGACGTGTAGAACGTAGTGGTAAGGTTAGTTTTTTGAAATTACGAATTTTTACGAAACAAACCGAAATAGGCCAAATTATAGTTAAATTGAATCGGATTGCGTTTTAGTCGATTTAAGACACGTATGGACAATCCGATTGCGATGTTGACGATTATGATTAATGCCGGTTATTAGGAATGACTTTCGCGATGATTATTGGTGTTTGACTATTTTTCCGTATTTGGAATTTGGTGAATAAATTGATAATGATGTGGTGTGATTAAACATGATGTTTGCGACGGTGTATTTATTAACGAATACTTGATGACATGCGATGCGATGATATGTTTATCTTGATGTGGATAAATATGGTGACGTGGACTTTATGTCAATTTTGATGAGCGATGATGACGTTTATGTTGTGTTGTTTTTATTGTCGAGTCACATACATTGCATTGGCGAAGAGGGCTTTTATGCCAAGCGATGATGAGCTTTATGCCAAATGTTCCTAATTATAGATAAAGCGACGGGTACCACATGCATAACATAGTCGTGTCTCATGGAGTCATTTATGTTTATGTTTGAGTTGTTTGGCGTTGGGTTTTAATTGATGGATTATGTTGAATTGCGATGATATATGATACTTTGTGTTGATACGAGTATATTGATTATGCGACGAAGTTAAAGTGTTAATTTTATACACTAAATGCTAATTTAAAGTATGTAAGCTTTTAATATATGTTGACATACTCTTTTAACTTATATCAATTATAATTCCAAAACTATTTATATATTTTATCATGCCTTTAATTATATGTTTTGGAGTATCTCACCCTTTACCTGTTTCGTCGTTGCCTTTATATTGGTAACGTGCAGGTGATCCCCGAGGATGATGAGGATTAGCTCGAGTCTCTTTATTTTGAGTCGCTCTGCTTTGATCGTAGTAACACTCGAGTTTTGGGCGACGTTATTATTTTGATAGGATAGTTTATGTATACTATCTTATGATGTGATAACTTTATGTACTGATGATAACATGATGATATGTATATTTTGTGAACACATCCGTTGTGCTGTGAATAGTCATATGTTTATATGATGAATTATGATATGAATCGGTATATCCGACTTTTGATTTTTGTGATGTGCATTATAATGCAAAGTGATGAAAACACGAATATGTGATGCCTCAATTTATGTTGGATGAAATTATGAAACTCTGATTTTTTATTAATTACGAGGGGTAGAATTGGGGTGCTACATAAGGTGCTTTGCTGAGAGGTGGCATAAGGAGACTTCATCTTTCCACTTTCCAATTGGGGAGTTGACCATCACGCTTGATGATGTTTCCTGCTTGCTCTAACTACCTATCAGAGGTAGGTTACTTAACCATATCAAGATATACAAAGATGAGGCAGTTAAGTAGATGGTTAAGTATCTAGGAGCTGATCCGGACAAGGCTGCTGAGGACTATGACAACACAAACAGAATGCACATGAGGTTCTTCTACCTGAAGGAGATATATGAGGAGCACCTTTGTGCAGCAGCAACTGCAAAAAGAACTGCACGTGCAACAGGGGGGCCAGTGGACGAGGATGTTTTTGTTCAGTTTCACCGTGGCTGTGTTGTCCGGTATTTTTTTATGTACCTTGTAGGCACGTCCGTCTTTGTGGACACGAGTGGCCATTACACCTACGTGACCTACCTGAGGCATTTTATGGACCTGACTACAGTTTGTGAGTGGAACTGGGGTGCCATTGTTCTGACCTACCTCTACTAGAAGCTAAGTGAAGCTTCCAGATGGAGAGCGAGGACGCTCACTAACTCGTGCACACTCCTCACGGTACCTTTTTTATTTTAACGATAAATTTTAATTAGTTTTAATTTATTTGTACTTACACATTATGTTTTTGTTGATGCGGAGCTGGATAATATCATACTTTCACCGCATCCATGGTTACACGGAAGATCCCGACTATCTGGTCGTCATGTCAAAGGGCTGCCAAGTTTATTCTCAATAGAGACAACCAAAATGTGTTTACTTACCGGGTGTTCCTTGATCGTACTGCGCATGACGACATTAACTGGACTCCGTTTGCGAACTACAGGGAGGTTGTGGCATTCGATCTCATCTCATTATACTCTGGGTGGCTAGCTTGTGGGTCGAATATGATGGTCAGGTATTTGCCCGAGCGGTGTACCCGTCAGTTTGGCTTTGTGCAGATCATACCTAGATCTCATTTTTAGGCTGCTTTCGGCACCATGACACGGCGAGATCTCGATGACGTCTTCCAGGATTGGGAGAATCATGTGGTTCCAGAGGAGTATCGGATGCTGCGGGCACCCCAGATGTGGCACTCTGTAGAGGGTTACGTGACATGGTTCTTTAGAGTGTCACACCCTTTCATGACATCGGATGGTCTTGGACGTCCACCGAGGCCAACACATGAGGAGCTCCTAGAGAACGAGCAGACCCAGGATGACCATGCGATTGACCTAGTTCCCATCTGTTAGCGTATCCGCCAACTTGGACGAGAGGCATTGGATGTAGGGATTATGTATGAGGGCGGTCCCCAGGCGGTTTTCGTGATGGAGAGGATCGACACTGAGGCAGAGCGTGAACCCGAGTACCGCAAGCAGAGGAGGGTGCGGGGGGTTAGGATTAGGCATACACAGTAGTCTTATGTTTTGTTCTTTGATTTTGTAATAATTTGATCGTGCTTACTTTATGAAGAGTTTATGTGATTTGATATTTATAACTATTTTTCTCCCATCACATAGTAATATATTAGTTGGTTTGTGAAAATAAAATGTGACTTATTTGAATTTTTGAAAACAAAAATATAATGCGACTTATAGTAAAAAATATTGTAGGTTTAAACATCTTTTAATACATTCAGGAAAAGTTTCGTAAGTGCACTTACGAATTCACCTTTCAGGGTGTTTCGTAAGTGCACTTACCAAACAACCTTATTTTTTTCAAATTCAACGTTTAAAAGAATAAAACGCACAAAATAAGGTGAATTCGTAAGTGCACCTACGAAACACCCTGAAAGGTGAATTCGTAAGTATACACTTATGAATGATATTTTTAATTTTTCAAGAGTGTGGAAGAAAACCACTAGATACGGGAAGAAATTCCCTAATATCAATCCTCATCTTTATTTTGAAAATTGGAATACTTAATTGTATTCATCATTTGATGGATATAAATAATCTTCTTCTTGTATAAAAAAGTTATAATAAAGTGTGTAGGGAAAAAAATCATTTTTTTCTAATTTAATAAGGGCAAAAGATATATGTAATATTTGTTAAATTCAATCACAATGTATTGGAAAAACCAGTTTACTATCGGTAATTTATCATGGGTTCCTTTCTCTCATGCAAAAAGCTCTTAACACAACCTTATCTTTATTCTGGATTTGAGTTTTTTCCAACCTTATCTTTATACTAACATGAATTACAGGGATTGGTTGCGGCTGCATTCCATTAGGCCTCAAGAGGTTAGGTTGGAAGATTGCTAGCTACATTTATTCCATGCATTGGTTAGTCACTAAGAATCCTCCAAAGACAAAGTGATAACACTTTTGTTTTATAGAAGTTCATTAAGACACACGAGATATGAACCAATTCATGTACTCCCCTGTATCAATATTTTCTTCAGCTGCCAAGTTTTGACTTGCTCTTTATTTTCGACCAAATCAGAACAAGAGAAAAACCCATCAAAGACATAAGCGGAGACTGCAAGCAAAGTTATCAACTTATATTACAATTCCAATAAAATAAATTTGTTAAACATCTCTACTTAGAGTAACTTGTCACGCAAGTAACTTATCACAAACCAGCGCACTAATACTTGACAACTATAGAACTTACGGAAATTGCAGAAGGCATACCAACAACTGGATCTTCAAAGAATTTGTTTGCAAGAGCCAGTGCAAGGAGGCTACTTTGCATTCCTGAAGTCGTTAGACAAATAAATTTATTCAATAGAGTAATATATGTAACTTCAAGCATCCGATGGATGAAACGGAAGAAAAGTTGTACCTGTCTCAAAGGAAATTGTTCTCTGCAGTGGCTTTGCATCAGGAGAATCACGAAAGACGAATCCACTAAGAATATAACCGGCTACAAAAGATGACAAATGAAAAGCAACAGCGAACAAAAAGATAGCAAAACCAAAGGGGGATTTAACTGATTCAATGTTAAGAGCAAGTGGTGCTCCTGCAGAGAGAGCAGCAATCAATACTGATAGTGGAGGCAAAAACGGTCGAATAGCATTACAAATATGAGGAAAGAATCTGAAAAATAAAATTCTATTATGAGAGGCAACACCCTTTAAGAAAATACTAATGTTAACAAATTTATCTGAGAAAAGTAGAATTTACCGATTTAGAAGTAAACCCAATGTAATAGGAACAACCACAACCTGTGTAATGCTAAACACCATTCCTTTTACATCTATAGGCAGTTTCTTCCCAATGAGTAACAAAAGTAAGATTGGTGTGACAAAAACTGCAGAAATAGTTGATAACGATGTCATAACTATGCTTAATGGCGCCAGTTGCGGGTCGGATAGAAAAGTAGCGTAACTTGAAAGCTGTGCTCCACTAACACAAGCCAGCAATACGATTCCCGCACCTAAGGGACACCGAATGAGTTTTAAGGAAGAAGATCAGAGTTCAAATCCCCAAAACTAACGTAACTACAAACTTAGTAACATTTTCTTATCAAAAAAAGGAATCAGCTTCACCTACTGCTGTCGGTAGACCAAATACATTTACTGAAATTATGCAAAGAAGATAACCAAGAAGAGGCTTCACTACAAATTGACCAAAATAAGCGGTTAAAAGTTCTGCCGGCCTGTTAAATGCGTCAAGGAAGTCCTTTTCACTTGAATTAACTCCAACTGCAAACATCAAAAATCCTAATGCAGGAGCATAGTATCTGCGAGTAAATACATAAGTATATACAAGTCTTGTTCATGTGCTAAAATATGAAATTAATCGTAAAATAACTTTTTTATCAACAAATTCATACAGAGAATCGACAGACCTGCTGGTAAACCACGTAAAAGAAGGCGGGAATATTAGAGCTAGGAGTGTACTAGCAAACACTACGTAAGGTAGAAGTGAATTTGCTTGCTTAAGAATCTCCAAAATGAACATTGATTTTTGCTTCATTATCTAATGATAGAAACATAATAACTTGTTTTATTTTTTATGGTAGCAAATAAATTATGTTTTGTTTGAATAGAAAATACCTGAGGGATTGAATCGGGAAGCAAGGAATCCGAAGAGTACTGTGATGCACATTTGAGAGGTAGCATGGAACTCCTGTACTCTGAAGCCAACAGCAAAAGCATGCATAAAAGAATTTATTATTCTTTGCAGATAGAAAACTTGGAAGAAAAGAAATAGTCGTATTTACAAGGAGAGTACTACTTAGGAAGTGTGAATCCAAGCAAGTCGTGAATTTAGAAGAAACGTTGGTCGCACATGATGACATGTAAAGTGGAGGTTTTCTAACATGGAAGAGTGAAAGATGTGAGCAACTAACATTAGTTACATTATGCAACTGGTTCATTCTGCATGAAATTGAATACATGTTTTGTAGCAGAGTGAGGAACTGCTTGCATTTAGCTGGATTATAAACTCCACTGAAAAAACTGTTGACCAATTATTGTTCGTTTCTTTCTTTCTTTCATTGAAAAAAACATGATTGAGAATTTTTAATGGACAGTTTTTCTATTTGAGAAAATAACAACAATGATATGAAAGAGGATGATGCACATTGTGCATTGTGCACTAATAAGAGTTTAATAAGAGAATGATTGAAAACAAGTTTGTTTGTTTCCGTTTGAAAAAGAAAAAAAACATGATTGAAAATGTCTAATGGGACTGCATTGTGCACTAATAAGAGAATGATACGCCAGAGTTAGTGGGAATGGCCAAGTGGATATGAATTAAATATTGGGCTCCCTCATTGAACATAGATTATGTATTTTAATTGATTTTGACAGATTCTTTTCATTGAAAGACAAGTTTGGAGAATAACATAGTTTTCAAGTTCATCAAGAAATTAAGGATTTGGATTCTGGGTTTCATGTTTGAAGGATAGTTTGTTTCTTTTTGTTTTACAAAAGTTGTAGATTTTTAAGTATCAATAATTTGTTTAAATGAATACAGTTATCTCGTATAATATATTATTTATGATAAACTAGCTAGTGAGTACATGGCAAACTATAAAAGATAAAAACTGGAATGAATATTTATATTTTGCATGCTACATAATGGTCTATTGGTCTCGTCGTGTAATAGAATTTAGAATTTAGGCGAGGTAATTGTAAGCACTCACATGAGCAGCCATGAACAAAACTTGTATCAAGAAAAAAGCTCAGAACAAAACTAAACTCTCATTTTTTTATTAGCTTTGTACATACATTGATATATCGATATGAAAAAAAATAAAAACTAACTAAACGGTAAATGTGAATGGTTAGAGAAATGAAATAATTAAAATGTTGCAGAAAGTGTAAACTAAATAAACTGTTACAATTATTTTATGCCGCCCATGTTTTGCATGGGCTAGATCTTATTTGGTGAAGCGCGAATTTGCTAATCACAGACTTGCTTTTGATGTTCCTATAATTTGAAAAAGTCCACTTATACATAAATAGATAAGTGTCAATTATTTCACACAACCGGTTCTCTGTATTAGAACAGGTAGTGTGATGGGACGTATTTTTAAATTTTAATGGAATATAATATATAATAAGATATCAAACTTCTTCTTTTCGCTGGTTTCTCCTTACAATAGCTTCAGCAGTACCGGTGCTCTCTAAGATACAAGATGGACTCAATGTGCATATAATACACACCTAAATCCATACCTATTAGGTGCTGTGTTTCGTCTCATGCTTTCCTTTTTTGGCCCAGATCAAGACAAGACCGAATCCCATCAAAGACATAATTGCAGTCTGCAAAAGAAAATGGCCATTTATATCACAATCAAATGATATTTTGATTCAGTGCTATAGATTAGTCATGCAACAATAAACTGTGTTTACAACAGTATATATAGATGTTTTATTTAAATCCTTTTCTAGACCAGAAACGATAGTTTTGAATTTACCAATACAATGAAGCAACTCAATGGCGTGAATATGCAATGAAGGATGTTAATCATATACATATGCTGTCTCTTTAAAACCAGTGAGAAATGAAAACTTGTATGTCATTCATGCAGACAGATTTGTACAGTCCATGTGAACAAGAAGACGCAGAGGCATCAAGACAGGTTATACTGATATGGTACATGACTGTTATTAAAGTCCAACTAGAGTTGAGAATTTACCGAAATTGCTGGAGGCATACCCACAACTGGATCTTCAAAGAACTTATTAGCAAGAGCCAGAGCAAGGAGGCTACTTTGCATTCCTGCCACAGGTGAAAATAAGTTACTCAAGTCGTAAGTAACATAAGTGAGTGAAAGCATTTGGTGGGTGAAAATGGAAGAAACACTGTACCTGTCTCATAGGAAAGTGTTCGTTGTAGTGGCTTCACTTCAGGAGAATCACGGAAGATAGAACCACCTAGTGCATAACCAGCTATAAAAGCTGACAAATGGAAAGCAACAACAAGAAGCAAGATAGAAACTCCAAGTGGAGATTTAATAACCTCCACGTTAAGAGCAAGTGGTGCTCCAGCACAGATAGCTGCCACCAACACGGACACTGGAGGCAAAAATGGTCGAATAGCATTGCAAATACGAGGAAAGAAGCTGTGAAAAATAAATCATGTAAGAAAACAACGCCTTTAAGGGAGACTAATACAGAAAAATCTATTGAAATTTGAAACAATAGTTGTACCGATTTAGAAGCAGACCAACAGCAATAGGTACGACCACAATCTGTGTAATGCTAAACACCATTCCTTTTACATCTACAGGCAGTCTCTTCCCAATGAGCAACAGCAATAAGAGTGGTGTGACAAAAACCGCGGAGGCAGTTGACAGCGATGTCATTACTATGCTTAATGGTGCCATTTGTGGGTCTGTTAGAAAAGTGGCATAATTTGAAAGCTGAGCTCCACTAACACAACCCACCAATACAATCCCTGCACCTGATTCATTTACTTCAAAAAATCAGAAAGCATACCCCAATGACTCTCTCTCGAATATTATTCAGCCAAAATTACATCTGCGGTCTATTCGAAACTTAAAGGACTAATCCAGATAATTGGTCCAATTTAAAGGACCGCAAGTGTAATTTTTCAAATTATTTAAGACAGAGCATTCTCGATTCTTACCTATTCCTGCTGGTAGACCAAAAACAGTTACAGCAATAATATAAAACAGATAACCAAGAAGAGGCTTGACAACAAACTGGCCAAAATAACCAGTGGCAATTTCTGCAGGCCTATTAAATGCTTCAAGGAAGTCTTTTTCACTTGAATTGACCCCAACTGCAAACATCAAAAATCCTAATGCAGGTGCATAGTATCTGCAAGTACATGACATGATAATTAAGAACTCATGAGTGAAACAAATCAAGCAATTCATGAAGAGCATAGACAGACCGGGTAGTAAACCAGGTTAAAGAAGGCGGGTAGATAAGAGCTAGCAGAGTACTGGCAAGGACGGCAGGAGGTAGGAGTGAGTTAGAGTTCTTGAGGATGTCCAAAATAGTTTGTTTCACCGTCTGAGGGAAGAATTAAAACAACCAAAAACAGTTCCGTTTGTAAACTGAATTTTCAAAGTAGTGTTATGAAATGTGAAGAATGATTTGATGTTAAATAGAATAGTAGGAATAGTAGCGTACCGTGGTGGGATTGGGGGTGGGATCGTCGACGTTGGGCGATGCAGCACATTTGAGGGGAAGCCTGGGAGTCGAAAAGGCCAAGCGAACTGGAAGAAACAAAAAACAGAGAATAACAAGAATGGTGGATAATTGAAATAGTGAGATGAAATGAGAGAGGAAATATAGGTACTAGTAGTAGTAGTATGGGAGGGAATGGAGAAGTTGGTGGAGTTGGCGCATCGGAGACGGACGTGAGGTGATAGAGGAAGAGGAAGGGGCTTGACTCTGCCTGAAGAAATCAAATTCATGCTTTGATTTTGAAACAGTATTCTCGATACAGAAACGGCACCGCACCAGCAGGAGTGTTTTTATAAAAACTAGTAGTCAACTGGTGGTTCTATTAGCTAGATACAAATAGGCATGGCAATGGGGTGGGGCTGTACCTATGCTCGTTCCCCGCTCTTAACTCAAACGGGGACGAGGAATTAAAATCCAAACACAATGTCAAATGGGTTAGAGTTTGATTTAGGTGTCTCCGCCTCGCTATCATCTATTTAATAAAATTAATGTTTTTAATAAAAATATTTATTTTTTCTAAAATTATATTAAAAAATTACGTACATACATTTCAAATATTTTAAATAATAAATAAAAAACAAATTATCAAAAGATTGACCATATATTTAACATTCTAAATTATCAAAAATAAATAATAATGTACATATAAAATAGACGAGGCGGGTTCGTGGGCGGATTCGGGGTGGGTACTAGTGTTCTCATTACTCGATCCATCCCCACATTTTATAATCGAGAAAAACCCAAACTCAAACTCAAACTCAATCAAAACGGATTTTTCCGTTAACTCGAGGTGAGTTTGAGTGGGTACTGTATCGGATTTTGTTGTCATGTCTAAATACAAACATTTCAACTCATTCTTTAATACAGATACGCCCCACTCGAATCCTTCCATCTCGATGAAAGGAATCAACTAATAATTGTGTGTTGTTTTCCACTCAAATATATATTACTCTCTCACTTTTATTTTGAAATCATTGTCCCATTTTTAAAAATAATAATACTACACGTAATTCAAATATGTTGATTCTTCAATAAATTTAAAAATAATTTTTTTCTTATATTAAAGATGAAGGTAGTATCATATTACATGTTTATTAATTTTAATAACAAAATTAATGTTATTTATTACAATATTCTTATTAATTATAATTAGTTAAATAAAAATAAATTAAAAGTTAATAAATAATAGTATAATAGTAAAAGAAAATAATAAATACTATATTATTATTATTATACATATACAATTATTTTTAAAAGAGAAAATGGTTGGACAAAACTTTTATGAAAAGGAGAAAGAAGATATTAAAAATATTGTACAAATTAATTTAAAAAAGTTACTTTAACATTAAAAAGTAAAAATGTTGAAATATATTTAGTCATTATAAATGTCTCATATTTTATCAAGTCACATATACACAACATTTGCCCAAAATACAATGTATGTATATAAAGGATGTCTACAAAAGATGAACAACCACCGCAAAAATATAAGTCAAAAACAATATTTTTTAGGTCTTCATGTCTTTCCTTTACCTTTGTCCTTTTTAGAGCTATCTAAAAATCAACAACATGAAAGAGTTGAGATACTATAGTTTAGTGGGGTTTCTATATTATGGATTCACTGTTCTAAAGGATTTTCAATTGCACAATTATTTCACTAGAACTACACTTGTGTACTATATGTAAAATAAGAACTCGAAGTTAATTATCACTTCATACATCTCGTGAAAGATTGATAACCTAGTTATACTTGCCACGTGAACAATAGAAACTACGAATCTTGGCCAAGTTGAATAGAATTTATGAATAACTAAATTCAATGGCTACACAGATAAGGGTTTTACAAATAAGCTTGTCCCCTTCTATTTGATCATGTCCATTATGGTGATTTTCGGAATTACACGCTCCATTGTCTCAAGATCATTTCTAGTAAAGTGGTATTTAGAGCTTTACTACCTTCCTTTTATTGAGCCTTACTCTTCTATAAATCGAACTACAAATTATGCAATCCTAAGCACCATATCTCGGCCTATTAGATTCCATTCACTTGAAATCGACATATTGGTATACACCAAAGATTGAAGTATTACACTTTCGAGAATTCCTCATTATCGGATTCTAGCACGATCCTAGATATTCTCACTTACCAAGTAATATTCATTAGGTGAGTATTTCCACGTTCATCAATTATATTTCCTTATCTTTCTATCATGATTTATATCATTCCAAGAGACACTCTCTTATTTTCCTTTGTTAACCAATTGATTGAATTTACACAATCCATCCTTAAGTTTATACCCTTTCTTATTGTAAGAGAAGAATACTTGAAATCCTGAGGTGGAGACTCATATAAGGTAGAAACTTGAGAAGAAGGTGCATATCAGTTCAAAAACTTAGCAGAAGGCTAGACGGCCTAGAAGTAGAAACCTTAGGAGCAACATACAATAAAACCATGTTCCCAATAGAGGGACGAAACACGGTGGTTTGGCTTGTTAACCACCAATCACATCAAGAATGTCATATTGGATAACCTCAACTTCAACGTTGGTGACATCAATGAAAACCTTATTTTTGTAGGCATTGTATTTGTTATCCTTGGATTAAAAAAAAAAATCGAGTCCCACACGATTAAACACCTTAATGATGTGCAACAAGTAGATTTTTTGTCCTATTTTGAACATAAACCAATGATTATATTTTGAATATCTAATCGATTGGAATCATGTGTTAATCGATTAGATTGTCATAAAATGTATTTATTTGAAATTTGTTTTTGGGCCAACCTCTAGCCTATAAATAGAGATCTTTTCCCTTATTTCATTGAATTGTGTTTTGACTCACTTTCTTCATCTCTCTATCAATAGAGAGAGAGAGAGAGAGAGAGAGAAGAATGGAACCCGCTTACCCATCATTTGAATTTGCTTGAAATTGATGAATATTGTACTTTTCCACCATTAATGATCACTAAGAGACAATTGGTAAAGTTTCAAGTAAAACTCATTTGTGATTGACCACTAAAGAATGGAGTATAGTCACATAAGAGAATTTATCTCTCACATTAAGGCATCGCTACCACCAAAGAACTGGGTGTGCACTTCAATGGAAACAAAACAAATAACATAATATATCAAGAAAACACACTAATAAAGAAGGCAAGTAGGAGTAACTTTAATGACGATTAAATCTCTAAGAAATTGCATAAATCATGAAGACATGTTCAAAGGATAACAAAGAAGATAAAGAACAAGAATAAGCTTAAGTAAGAAAGTGAAAAGAAAGGAAAATATGGTTTACACACACATATATATACTTTAAATTGAATCAGGAAGGTGAAATAAGAGTAAATAAGTTGTGAATAATTCATGATTAAAAGGCTTTAGTAATTATTAGGATAATTTAGTATTTGTTATTTTACTGTTATTATCGTATATCTTAATTCCTTAAGATTAGGATTAGGGTTTGTTTTTAGTTAGTTACTTTTTATAGCTTATAAGTAGGTGCTTGTATTTCATTAGTTTTAATCAATTTAATACAATTTATTCCTTGTTTTTATTCTCTCTCTTATTTCCATCATTGTTATCTTCTATCCTTGTGCCCTAACAAATTGGTATCTAGAGCTTCCGATTTATAATTCAGGGAAACAACAATCGACCTGGGTTATTTGCAAGGAAGAAGATGAACGGAAACAACAACTTAAGCACCAAACTTCCAGTCTTTGATGGCAAAAACTAGAATAAATGGATGATCCAGATGCGTGTGTTGTTCGGAGCTCAAGATGTTCTAGAGCTAGTTACTGATGGTTACATTCCAGTTGCAGAAGTTGCAACAGAGGAAGAGAAAGAGGTGCAGCGAAATAAAAGGAGGAGGGATCAGAAGGTGTTGCTCTGCATTCATCACTGTGTGGATGCGACTGTGTTTGAGAAGATTGCAGATTCTATGATGTCAAATGGGGCATGGGATACACTGGTCAGGTGTTACGGTGGTGACGCATCAGTGAAGAAGGTGAAGCTTCAGACCTTGAGAAAGCAATACGAAAATCTCAACAAGAAGAATAGTGAAAAGGCTTCTGAATATATCTCAAGAGTGATTCTGATCACTAATGAGATGAAGGCTTGTGGAGAAACTCCTTTTGAACAAGTGATCATAGAGAAGGTTATGAGGTCACCTCTGTTTGACTATATTGTGGTTGCTATTGAACATAACAAAGATCCGGAGACCATGAAAATTGAAGAGCAAAGTAGTCTAGAAGCACATGAAGCTTCGACTTAACTCGAGAGAAAAGAAAGCGAAAGGAGATGTGGTGATAGATTCCGAGCGAAACTTCGATTTTGATGAGAAGTATCGAAGGAAAGGACGAAGGAAAGTTCAATGCTATTGTTGGCTTTGACCACTTTGCTAGAGATTGTAGGTCAAACAAAGAAAGAGAATCGAAGAAGCAAAATAGCCGAGATGATTGGATGATGAACATGTGCTATTGATGACTTATGAATCGACGAGGAAACGTGAGGTTAACATTTTATGAATCAAGGGATGAAGATTCGAAAATGTCTCTTTATGAGTCCGAGTCGAAAATGAAGAAGAGTCAAAAGTTGAAACTTAAAAGAGTTAAAGATGAAACTTCTAAGAAAAAGAAAATGATTTTGTAGATCAAAAGATTTAGAAGATGAGTCGATTCTTTCGAAGATGAGTCAGAACATGAAGGTTCTGAAGATGAGTCAGAAGCAGAAGGTTCTGAAGATGGGCCAAAACATGAAGGTTCTGAAGATGAGTCAGAACATGAAGGTTCTGAAGATGAGTCAGAAGCAGAAGGTTCTAAAGATGAGTCAGAAGCAGAAGGTTCTGAAGAAGAGTTAGAGCCAGAAGATGAAGGTTTTGAAGAAAAATTAGAGTCAGAAGATGAAGAAGCTTCTAGAGACTCTAAGGATGAGTCAGATAGTGAATCTGATTCTGATCCAGATTCTGATGATGATCCAGAATCTGGTGGTGATCATGCTTCTAGAAGGGAAAACTCTGAAGACGTAGGTTCTGGAGGGCAAGCTTCTGGAGGTGATCAAACTGGTCATGCTTCTGGAAGGGAAAACTCTGGAGATGTAGGTTCTGGAGGATAACTTCTGGAGGAGATCAAAATTTTGGTGGAAATCATGACTCTAAAGGTGGACATTCTGAAGGAGGAACTTCTAAAGGTAGTCCAGCCTCTGACGGTGATCATGATTCTGAAGGTGGAATTTCTAGTCCAGCCTCTGACGGTGATCATGATTCTGAAGGTGGAACTTCTAGTCCAGCCTCTGACGGTGATCATGATTCTGAAGGTGGAACTTCTAGTCCAGCCTCTAACGGTGATCAAGATTCTGAAGGTGGAATTTCTAGTCCAGCCTCTAACGGTGATCATGATTCTGAAGGTGGAACTTCTAGTCCAACCTCTGACGGTGAGCAAGATTATGAAGGTGGAACTTTTGAAGCAAGAGCTTCTGAAGGAGATCCAAGTTCTGAAGGTGATGGTTCTGGACAAGGTCCAGAAGTTAACAAAGGTGGAACCTCTGGTGGAAGTTCTGAAGGTGATGGTTCTAGACAAGGTCCAGAAGTTAACAAAGGTGGAACTTCTGGTGGATATTCTGAAGGTGATGATTCTGGACAAGGTCCAGAAGCTAACAAATGTAGAACTTCTGGTGGAAATAAAACTTCTGAAGAAAGTCCAGAAAGAGATACGGTTCCAGAATCAGAAGGAGATTCTGAACAAATAGTCACTGAAGATGTTCTCAAGAAGAAAGTGTGGCTGAATGCCATGAAAGAAGAACTTAAGGCTTCAGAAGGAAACAAGACTTGAAAGTTAATTGAGCTTCCAAGGGAGAAGAAAGCCATCAACGTCAGATGGGCTTTTAAGGTGAGGTTTAAGCCAGATGGATCAGTTGGCAAGAATAAAGAAAGGGTAGTGGCTAGAGTTTTTATTCAAAAACTTGGACGAAACTATTTTGAGGTGTTTGCTCCTGTAGCGAGGCATGAAACAATCAGAAGTTGGCCGCTGATGCATTTGGATATGAAGTCAGCATTTCTAAATGGTCCATTACAAGAGGAGTTATACGTGTCACAACCTTCTGGCTTCGTGAAAAATAATCAGGAAGGGATGTTGTATAAGCTACACAAAACTCTGTATGGAATGAAGAAAGCACCCAAAGCTTGGACTCAGAAGATTGATTTATTTTCTAAGAAGTAAAGGTTTCAGAAATGTGAGATGAAGTATGGTGTGTATGTGAAACATTCTGGAAGCAATATAATTCTAGTGTGTCTTTATGGTTGCAAGCTGCAGATTTTCTGATGAAGTCATATCCGAACTTCCGAAGTCAAGTTCGAGGTTAAAAGGTGGTTCAAGTGAGATTCTAATCATTTGTGATGAACATGAATTAAGGGATGATGTTGTGAATAATTCATTATTAGAAAGAGCGTTTTAGTAATTATTAGAATAATTTAGTATTTGTTATTTTACTGTTATTATCGTATATCTTAATTCCGTAAAATTAGGATTAAGGTTTGATTTTAGTTAGTTACTTTTTATAGCTTATAAATAAGTGCTTGTATTTCATTAGTTTTAATCAATTCAATTCAATACAATTTATTCATTATTTTTATTCTCTCTTATTTCCATCATTGTTATCTTCTATCCTTGTGCTCTAACACAAACAACATGCAATAAGTGAACATATATTTTCTGACATATGTCCCAAGAGAAGGTTCTAGGGATTCAAGTCGTAGACCCTCACTATAAAATCTTAATAAATATCTAAGATTCAAGTACTTATGATTCTAACTTTAAAAATCTCTTATCATTGTAATAGATTTAGACCATAGTTGAAAAGCTTACCATCAAATCTCGATTTACTCCCCTCACATGAACAAAAGATCTATCGCGATAAAAAATGCACGTGAAATTAAGTTTGAGATATGTATGTATTTTCTTGTGTTAAATTCCTAATAGTAACAATTTTAAAAATAAACTTACATAATTATATTCTGAAAATTAAATTAATCATTAAAATATTTGTATTGGTTACATATCATTAAAATATTTGTTAAGTAATAAATTTCATACTAGTGATAATTTTAATTTTTAATATAAAAACAAATTCTATTAAGGATTTTTCTTGTATTGAATTACACATTTTATATCACCAATGAACCAAAGCCATGCCATGGCATATTATGGCCAATTAGGGAATTTCCTTGTATGTATGTATGGTGAGATGCAAATAGACAAATTAAACATCAATGTCAAGTTTTTCAATTCACAAAAAGATATATTGGCATATCCCATTTCTATGATTCAAATTTCCTTTGGGAATTCTCACCAATTCCCATGAACAAATTTTAATCAACCTTCTTCAACCTTTCAAATAATGGCATCTATCAAGGAAGATAACAATGTTCACGAACAAGATCCTCATGTAAAGGAGAAAGACCCGTTGATTCAAACTTACAACAAAACCAACGACGGTAGTGGTGATTACATTGATTTGGTCACGCCTCACCGTGATTCTATACCGGAGACCACCGTTCCGGCTCCTCCACCACAACCACCTCCTTTGTTGTATTGGGTTAAATTAGGGGTGCTTCTTCTCGCCGTTAGCGTTCTTGGTCTTGTTGTCTTCAATTGGGTTGGACCATTCTTCATTCAAAAGGTTTTTTTTTTTCATTCATATTTTTATTGTGGTCGTTGCCGTGTGAATTAACCATGATTTTGTCGCAGCCACAACATTTTTTTAAAACCCTCTGCATGGTCATAATCATCATTGCAATGCCAATATTTTTCACTATTTCATTGTAATAATTGTTTAGTATAATTTTCTCGATTTTATAACATTCTTAGGACACAATATTCATATATATATTTCCAAAGGCTATATATATAGCCTTTGGAAATATATGGCTCTGATCATTTATAAGTGGAAACTCACCTTATAAGTTGGTTTACAAGTCGGTTTTGTATGGTTGAGTTAGACCAAATCACATTTTTTAATCTGGTATCAGAGCTCAGTTTAAAATTCGTTAGGCCACCTCACATGCTATCAAGTTTTGTTATCGGGTCACCTACCATTTATTTCTACGATTTAGATGTCTAGTTTTGAATGTGAAGGGACGTGTTAAGAGTCCCACATCAAGCAATATATAACCTAAATATGTGCTTATAAGTGATGGTAACTCAGCTTACAAGTCGGTTGTTTTTATGATTAAGTTATGTCAAACTACATTTCTTTAACTTATCTTTATTTATTTTTCAGGTGTTTATTCCATTAATAAATTGGCAGGAAGAGACATTCACCACTAAGCAATTAGCTATTATAGTGTTTGCTTCAATATCAATATTTCCTACCATACTTTTACCATCTTCGCCTTCTATGTGGTTTGCTGGAATGATATTTGGTTATCTTTATGGTTTCTTGATAGTAATGTCTGCAGCAGTTATTGGAGTATCACTTCCTTTTTTCATTGGTTCAATGTTCCATCATAAGATTGAAGTATGTGCGATATCTTTAATCGAAGTTGTTGCTTATTTCTTAATGTTTGTATCGTTTATGCTAAATAGGAAGGATTGAAGAATTTGTGATTCTTTTTACAGGGTTGGTTAAACAAATATCCAAAGAAAGCTACTGTTTTAAGATCTGCTGGTGGAGGAAATTGGTTTCATCAGTTTAGAGCAGTTGCTCTAATAAGGATTTCTCCATTTCCTTACATACTTTATAACTATTGCTCTGTGGCAACAAATGTTCAATATGGTCCTTATTTGTGTGGATCTTTGGCAGGAATGACGCCAGAAGTAATTGCTTCAATTTACACGTAGGATCTCTTTTTCCCTCTCTCTTTTCGTTGATTGTTTGTGAGTTACTTTTCGTTTGATTATGACTGAATACCTCTAAAGCCTTAATTGGACTAGAAGCCATAAGTGCGCTCGTCATTCACGCTGAGGGTATAATCCTTTGCGGCTTAAATATGTGATAGGTGTATTGTAAGTGGCAGAATAGCTTTGCTGCTACGATAGATTCAACTCTCATCGTTTCGATTCCTAAACAATAGGGGAAAATATTCAACTCTTATCAGCTCTAGACAAAATTAGTTTTTGCAAATATGTTACTACCTTTAACGTTATAGTGATAAAATATTGCCTTGAACTCACTGTCTAATTCTTCAGGGGAATTTTGATACGAGCATTGGCGGATGTATCACACAAAACAATTTTTCTATCTGCTCCACAAATTGCCTTCAATGTTGTTGGCTTCTGCATAGCTATAGGTACAACAGTATTTTTCACACTCTATGCTAAGAGACAGCTCGACCTGTTGCGAAGAGAAGATGAACTGCTATTGAAAAAACATCATTATGGCTCATTATATATTAACTGATGCATGCTGCAAAATTGGATGAGATCTTACTACTTAAGTAGCCTCACACCCTCGTCAATGAGAGGCGAATTAGGGTTACTGAGGAACAAGCTGAAAAAAGTTGTACTTCTCCGGTTGTTTCAATAAATAAAAAGGAGGTGTAGAGCTTCTTTTTTTTCACTCACAAGAAAGTGTAGAGTTAAAAATGTTCTTCAACATTATCCGTGTAGTACAAGATATGTAATTTAGCTTGTAATTGTTTTGGCGCGAGTACATTTTCCGGTCCTCCATCTCATATTCTGTGTCATAGCTCAGCAGAGTATTTTTGTGTTGGTTTTTAAATTTTCTTTCTCTGTATTCACCATTTGTTCAAACGCTAAAAACTTGCAGTGATACTTACTGAACATATATTACATTGGCTTAAACCCAATGTCTTAAGCTATTGATTCTATGTGATAACTTCTTTTCTTGTTTGGGACATGCATTTGTCGGTACTCTAATGTGTTGTGTTGCCTTGCCTTGTTGAAATTTCATTCTGCAATTCAAATTCTACTCTCTAGCCTTCAAAATTCTAGTCCAACTTAGATTTACAGCACCTTGAGCTAGTTTAGACAAACGTTGTATTTTGAAAGACAAACGTTGTATAAAAAGTTGAAATTGTAACACAATTTCAGAATCTGTCTCATAGCTCAGCAGGGTATTTTGTGTTGGTTTTTAGTAATAATTTCTTTCCTTGTATTCACCATTTGTTCAAATGTTAAACTTGTAGTAATCCTTACTCAACATATATTAAAACGACTTAAATCCAATGTCTTAAGCAATTGTCTGTATGTGATTATTTGTTTTCTTTTTTAGGACATGTTTTGGTCAGTACTATAACGTGTTGTGTGGCAGGATGTACCCCGAAGCTCATCCACACAATAATAGCTAGAATAGACCCACAGAGGCCCCAACCAAATCATAAAAAGAAATGACTGACATATATTAAAAAATTGTATAAACTATTTAAACTATTCTTTCTTTAAAAACAAATTGTACTGAAATTTGGATATTTTAGTAACTAACAGAATAACTCTTAATTTTTTCAACTTTTCTCATTTCGTGCACTAATTGTCAACTTCTCATTGGTCCAAATTAAATAACTTTTTTCTCATGTTACATTATTTTTTCTTTTCTATCTCATTTCTCATTTTATATGATTATTTAATACATTTTAATTTTAATATAATTGATTCTTTTACAATTAAATATCTTATTTTAAATTTACATTTTAGGACATATTTTATCTTTTGTATTTATTTATTATCACTGAAAATACTAATTAATATATTATTTAACTTTAATTAAATTAAAAATATATTTTATAAAATTGAATAATATTATATATCATTCACATAACTAACTTTTTATCTTACGAGTCACTATCAAATTATTACTATTATTTTCAAATATATACTCTTTTTCTTTCACTATGTCACAAGTCTTTTTTTAAAATTACTTAATACATTCGATTTATTTTAACATTACGTAATTCAATTTAAATTCACATGTGTATCTAAATATATCATTTATCAAGTTTACCATTATGTTTTGTATAATCATATTATTGTAATATTTTGATTTCATAATTTTTAATTGTAGTTTCCCATTAAATACTAATTAATCTACTATTTAACTTTAACAAAAATTTAAAAGGCTAAATTACAGTTTTGGTCCCCCTAATTTGGTGTTTTCAAGATTTTAGTCCCTATTTTGTTTTTAAACACTTTTGGTCTCTCATCCCCACCTTGCCTACAAAAAACGCTTATGTGTTACTTCTGAAAATCATTAACTTTCTTCAATAATGTATTGATGACTCCATTTGAACGTTCTACCAGTTGAAAAAGTGTTTAAAAGTGACTCATTGGCGTTTTTTTTAGTCAAAGTAGGGATGAGGGATCAAAAGTGTTTAAAAACAAAATAGAGAGACTAAAATCGTGAAAATGACAAAATAGGGGGACCAAAACTGTAATTTAGTCAATTTAAAAATATATTTTATGAAATTGAATAATACTACATATCATTCATACAACAAACTTTTTATCTTACGGGTCACTATCAAATTATTACCACATATCATTCATACAACAAACTTTTTATCTTACGGGTCACTATCAAATTATTACCATTATTTTTAAATGTTAATTTTTTTCTTTTTCCATGTCACAAGTTTTTTTTTTTTAAAATTACTTAATACATTCAGTTTATTTTAACATTACGTAATTCAGTTTAAATTCACATGTTTATCTAAATTCATCATTTGTCAAGTTTACCATTATATTTTGTATAATCGTATTATTTGTTGTAATATTTTTATTTCATAATTTTTCATTCTACTTTTTCATTAAATACTAATTCATTTATTATTTAAATTTAATAAAATTAAAAATATATTTTATAAAATTGAATAATACTACATATCATTCACACAACTAACTTTTTATCTTACGAGTCACTATTTTACCATTATTTTCAAATGTTAATTTTTTTCTTTCTCTATGTCACCAGTTTTTTTTAAAATTACTTAATGCATTAAGTTTATTTTAACATTACGTAATTCAATTTAAATTTGCATGTGTATCTAAATACATTATTTGTCAAATTTACCGTTATATTTTGTATAATTATATTATTTATTATAATATTTTGATTTCATAATTTTTCATTGTATTTTGCCAATAATATGAATTTTTTATATGTATATCAAAAAAATTATTTCGTTAATATTAAAATAAATTCACCCGTGCGAGAGTACGAGTCTCTGACTAGTGATTATTTAATAATTACATTAGCTTCTTCCCTTTGCATATTATATTTGCACTTAAAAATATATGAGGTTAATAGTCAAGAACTACGAGTAGGTAAATAAAAATCTATAGTGTATTTGGTTCAACGGTGTTTTTACTAAAATTACGGTGAATTTTCACGTTTGCCATAAAACTATCTTTTGAAGCTTCTATAAATCACATTAGAAAGACCCACGACGTGCGTTTGAAGGATGAAAAGTCAAATCAAATAGGTCATTAGTAGATAAAAATAAAGAAAATAAATATTAGATAAGATTGTTATGATATTATTATATATTATTATATACTATTAGTAAGAGTAATTTAATACTAGTATAATTTTTATTATCTAATGTACTCTATTGTAATATTTGATTTATATAATTATTTGTTACAGAAATCATAGAATATGTTCATGATATCAAAGAGTTTAGTTGATTGAATGAGATATTTGCAATAATAAAAGTTCTTCTTTAATTTTATTATTGTTTTCTTACTCGTTTAATTGATTAGTCTAGTAAATGTTGTACTTATGATATTATTTTGGATTTTCTATTTGAATGAACATTAAATTCAAAGAAAGTAGTAATGACCGGTGAAAAAAACGAATCTCTTTTAATATGTTAGTGTTCAATTAAACGGACCAAATTATGATTATTAGAGTTGTAATAAAAGAATATTTGAAAGGAAAAAAGATGTTTGAGTTATGTTGATGGAATTTCTGTTGAGCTCACAGATAAAAAAGATGAAGCATCATATTCAAAAAAGTTGAAAACATGAGATGATGTTAGTAATTTAAAGATTCTCACTTGAATTAAAATAAATTTGTTTCTCAGCCAATATGATACACTATCAAGGAGGTTTAAAATCATTTGAAACATTTGTATAATCAGTCCAATTTTACAAAATGATATCAATTAGAGAGTGTCATTAAAGCTCTGACACATCTATTGCTCTCGTGCCCCGGTGTGAAGCCTATTTGGAGTCATATTCTTCGGTGGCTGGAGATACAACATGAACTAGAAGGTTGGAAAATGAACTTAAGTTGATTATAAATGTTTGCAAGCAGAAATGTTGGAAGAAAATAATAATGCAGTGTGCATTCACATAAACTATTTACGAGTGCTGGAAATTTTGTAATTTGATAAGTTTTGGGGACAAGATTGATAGCATAGTGGTTGTAAAGAGGATCATTGATGTTGTGTTTACCGGAGCTAGATGAAGATTAAAGTTAGAAATGTCCTAGGCAGTTTGCTCATGACTTAAGTTGGTCTTTTGTTGTTTGGTCATTTGGATTGTTGGATCTTTTAGGATCACATTAAGTGTATTATTTTTTAAATCTTTTTCAATAAATTTATTTTTGATTAAAAAACTGACCACTCAAGAATTCTATTCGGTCATAATTGATTTATGATATCAATTGACTATTATAAAATCAGTATAATTAAAAATTGTCAAAGCATACATTAAGTAAAGAGAAAAACATTGTCTCATTCAATTTCTAATAGACTTTCGAGATGATTTTGAGAGTCGTTGCAGAAATATTCTACAATCTATCATTTTTTCAATGTTGATTCAGTTGTTAATGAGTTATTTTGTTGCTTATCTCTCGTTTGTTTTATAGACCTGTTTTAAACTTTGATTTTATCAAAGATTTTTATTTGGACATCGGTTTTCAAATCGACACAATTCACCCCTTCTCGAGGTTGAAGTCACTTGTCCAACATTTTTCCACTTCTGCAATGAGGGAATCCAACATGAAGATCCCAATCCAGGGCGACGACAATCCAATGTTTTGAAAATTTTTCCACTACTGCACTTTGGTAAGTCTTGAGATAACTCTTTTGGGTCGTCTGTAGGTCCAATGACACGTAGGTCCAATTATCAGTCTAAAGACATATTGGTAAGTCTTGAGACAACTATTTTGGGTCGTCTGTAGGTCCAATGACACGTAGGTCCAATTATCAGTCCAAAGGCATATTGGTAAGTCTTGAGGTAACTCTTTTGGGTCGTCTGTAGGTCCAATGACGCGTAGGTCCAATTATCAGTCTAAAGGCATATTGGTAAGTCTTGAGGCAACTCTTTTGGGTCGTCTATATGTCCAATGACGTGTGAGTCCAATTATCAGTCCAAAGACATATTGGTAAGTCTTGAGGCAACTCTTTTGGGTCGTCTGTAGGTCCAATGACGCGTAGGCCCAATTATTAGTCCAAAGGCATATTGGTAAGTCTTGAGGCAACTCTTTTGGGTCGTCTATAGGTCCAATGACGTGTGAGTCCAATTATCAGTCCAAAGACATATCCACAAAAAGGTCGAGGAAGATCTAGTACGCCTGTAACTATTGGACTCATACTTTATTCTTTCTGTATGTGACTTTCCACCATTAAATATGATTTAATATATTCGTGTGTTCCACACCAGAAAACACAAGGTGGTTATAATCGTCTCACATATATAATGATTTCACGACAATTGAACATATAATTTACTACACTATTTAGATTGATCAACTAATTTAAATATTAAAAGGCTAAGTTTGTAAGTCTTTTTATTTCCTCGCGATGGAAAACATTCTCCATTGCACAAACAAATTGACTTCAAAATTCCAAATCTATTGTTTCTAATTCCTTGAATAAAAAACTTTCAATTATAATTTATAAAAAATTGTCAAATATATCACACATCTCAAAGTATCTTAAAAAACTTTTTTAAAAAAAAAACATTAAATATTTTTTTAATTGAAATTTCTTAAAAGTTCTTTAGAAGTAACTAAAGGGTAAAATGATGTAGTAGTTATTAAAATAAATATATTACTAGGATAAAATAAGTATTTTTATTGGAATTTCTTGTAAATGTTGAGCTGTAATTAACTTTCTCACCTTGGCACTTCATATGATTAACTAACTAATCCTAGTTAATTAAGAGCAATTCCAACAAAAAGTGTCACTAACAAAACGGATAGATTGAATATAACCAACCCATGTGTCCACAAAAACTAACAAACACACACACTTGACTCTTTCCTTACCACTTTCTTCTCATTTTTTTAGTCTTCCCAATATTCCCAACTCTTTACCTATCTTCTCTGGCATACTTATTGTGAGAAGATAGTGATGGTGCCTTGTGGTAGTGGTGACATGGTTGGTGAACAAGAATAAATGCTACCCTACAAAAACCGGACCTACACTTTCAAGGTACCCTTTTCAACTTCACAATCACATTACACAGATTGGTTTTTATTTACATAGTTAAAAAGGTATCATTGCTTCAAAAAGTGTTTACTATTTTCTTTAAAAAGATAGAGAGGCAAAGAGAAAGAACAAAACAAAACACCCTCTTATGCACGTGCTTCATCCTTCAATTGTTAGCAATAGCATCTCTGAATTTAATTCATCAGAAATTTTATTTAATTGCCTCTGACTATCTCACCTGCTTCCTTTCCAGCAAATGTACAGCCATCATTTCCATCCTCTCTCTCTCTCTCTCTAAAACAACTTAAAGCTTTCATTTTTATGCTACCCATTTCAACCCCACAAAACCCAAATGGCAAAATCATTTTTTCTAACATTATGGTATCTTTGTTCTAGATGCTTGAGGTAGAACAACAAAAAAAGAACATCACTTTGTTAAAGCTGTCATTTTTATTTTAATTTTCTCTCTCCTTGCATTTAATGAGAATGCTTCATGTTGGTGGCAGTAGTAATGTTTTGTTTCTCATTGGACCGACATTTTACAAATCCTCAAACGTTGTAACTCAGGAAACAATTCAATAATGTTGTATCAAGGGTGATCAAAATTACACATTGTGTTGAGATTGATTGAGCATGAGAATACACTGTCATATTGCTCTATTATGCTTCATTCTCTGTTTGTTTTGGTCTATTCTCACGGTTTCAACAGAAACTGAGAAGGAGATTTTACTTCAGTTCAAGGGTAACATCACAGAAGATCCATACAATACCTTGAGTTCATGGCTTTCTAGTGGAGACCCTTGTCAAAGTTATAAAGGTATTTTCTGTAACTTGGAAGGTTTTGTTGAAAGGATAGTGCTTTGGAACACTAGCTTGGGAGGGGTGTTGTCTCCTGCACTCTCAGGATTGAAGAGGTTGAGGATATTGACATTGTTTGGGAATCGGTTTTCGGGTAGTATCCCGGATGGATATGCTGATCTTCATTCATTGTGGAAGATCAATGTTAGCTCCAATGCGTTATCGGGTTCGATCCCGGATTTCATTGGCGATTTGCCCAACATTCGATTTCTAGACTTATCGAAGAATGGCTTCAATGGGGAGATACCTTCTGCTTTGTTTAGGTACTGCTATAAAACCAAGTTTGTTTCTCTTTCTCATAATAATCTTGTTGGTTCAATTCCTTTATCCTTGGTGAATTGCTTCAACCTTGAAGGTTTTGATTTTTCTTTCAATAAACTTAGTGGTGTTGTCCCTTCTAGACTTTGTGATATTCCCATGTTATCATATGTATCTCTGAGAAACAATGCGTTATCGGGTAGTGTGAAAGATCGCATTTCTTCATGCCATAGTTTAATGCATTTGGATTTTGGTAGTAATAGATTTACTGATTTGGCTCCATTCAGCATCCTTGGAGTGCAAAATCTTACTTACTTCAATATATCCTATAATCGGTTTGAAGGAGAAATTCCTGATATCACTTCATGTAGTGAGAGATTAGAGATCTTTGATGCTTCGGCGAATAATTTGGATGGGGTGATTCCATCCAGTATAACTAGATGCAAGAACTTGAGACTCTTGTCATTGGAGTTGAATAAGCTGAAAGGAAGTATCCCAGTTGATATTCCGGAATTGAGAGGACTATTGGTTATCAAATTGGGTAATAACTCGATAGATGGAATGATTCCCAAGGGGTTTGGCAATATTGAGCTTCTTGAATTGCTGGATTTGAGCAACCTGAACCTCGTTGGCGAAATTCCGGTTGATATAACAAATTGCAAGTTTCTTCTTGAGCTGTGAGTTCTGCTGTAACTTTCTCAAACTGTTGTTGTACGTTAACTTGATTGAACCTATGAAATTTGAATCAAATCTGAGTTTGTTAGTTCTTTCGTGTTGCTGCAGGGATGTTTCTGGTAATAACTTAGACGGCGAGATTCCACTGGCCGTTTACAAAATGACGAATCTGGAAGCACTTGACCTACATTATAACAAGCTTAAGGGAAGCATCCCATCAAGCTTAGGAAACATATCAAGGATCGAATACCTAGATCTATCGCATAATTCACTTTCTGGTTCAATCCCTCCTTCCCTTGGCGATTTAAACAACTTGACACATTTTGATCTCTCATTCAACAATCTCTCCGGTGTCATTCCTAATATTGCAAACATACAGAATTTTGGCGCACCTGCATTTTCTAATAATCCATTTCTCTGTGGCGCTCCATTAGACACCCGTTGCTCAGCAAACGGAACTACATCACCGCCTTCAGCTTCCGGGAAAACTAAACTTCTCAGCGTCTCTGCAATTATTGCTATTGTAGCTGCAGCTGTAATTCTTACCGGGGTTTGTTTGGTGACCATCATGAATATTAAAGCCCGACGTAGAAAAAAAGACGATGGTGAGGTTATGATTGTTGAGAGTACACCTCTAACATCGTCCGAATCAAGTGTTATTATTGGAAAACTGGTTCTCTTCAGCAAAAGTTTACCATCAAAATACGAAGATTGGGAGGCAGGCACCAAAGCATTGCTTGACAAAGAGTCTTTGATTGGCGGTGGATCGATTGGTACGGTCTACAAAACCGATTTCGAAGGTGGCATCTCAATTGCAGTGAAGAAGCTCGAGACTTTAGGAAGAATCGGAAATCAGGAGGAGTTCGAACATGAAATCGGGCGACTAGGAAACCTTCACCACCATAATTTAGTTGCTTTTCAAGGTTACTACTGGTCCTCTTCAATGCAGTTGATTTTGTCGGAGTTTATTTCAAACGGGAATCTATATGATAATCTACACGGTCTTGGCTATCCTGGAACTAGCACAAGTAGAGGCAATAGGGAGATAGATTGGCCTAGAAGGTTCCAAATTGCACTTGGAACTGCAAGAGCTCTTGCTTATCTCCACCACGACTGTCGTCCTCCAATCCTTCACCTCAACCTTAAATCCTCTAACATACTCTTAGACGACAAGTATGAAGCCAAGTTATCTGATTATGGATTAGGTAAGTTGCTACCTATTTTGGATAACTACGTTCTGACTAAATTCCACAATGCTGTTGGGTATGTTGCACCAGAGTTGGCTCAAAGCTTTAGGCAGAGTGAGAAGTGTGATGTTTACAGTTTCGGCGTCATTCTTTTGGAGCTAGTTACAGGGAGGAAGCCTGTAGAAAGTCCAACCGCAAATGAGGTTGTGGTTTTGTGTGAATATGTAAGAGGTTTGTTGGAGACGGGCTCGGTTTCAAATTGCTTTGACAGGAATTTACTGGGATTTGCTGAGAATGAAATGATTCAGGTTATGAAACTGGGGCTAATTTGTACTTCAGAGGATCCTTTAAGGAGACCAAGCATGGCTGAAGTTGTTCAGGTCCTTGAGTCCATCAGAAATGGATTGGAATCTTATTAACCAGTAAGAGCTTTTCCATGCAACTCAGAGTAATCGCTTAGCTATTAAATTGTTTCAGGAAGGTTAGTATCAGATGAGTATTCGTAGGAGGTAATTCGGGTCGAGGATGAAAATTCTTTAGTATTCATTTTTGTATTACCAATTTTTTCATATAAAATTTGTTACAATTGCAATAAAAGGCACTTGTTTATTCCATTGTTTCATCTGTTTCCCAAAAAATAATTGCCTACTATTAGAATCTTGTGCTTTTTTTCTTTCCTCAATACTGTCTTTATTCGATTTAAGATTACAAAGGACACACTTTTTTAGCAAACAAACTGGCATCAATTGACGCCACAAAGAATAAAGAATCAGTAAACCATATGCAGAAATAATTGACGCCACATCAACTTGCAGTTTTGAAAATTCGTCCGATCCGTTCCATTACTATAGGAATATCCTTTTCATTCAATGTACTAAAACAAAAACGAAACCATCCCAGTTCAATACTGTGACAAGAGGTTCCCGGGGTAACATTGATCTTAGCTACATTCAGCAATCTATCCCAGAGCTCCAGTTCACCCTTTTCACTGTAAGGACGGATGAATCTACTCATGTCAGCCCAGCAGCAAAAACCACCACTGCTTCTGGTGCACTCAATTCCCAATTGCTCTAATCCTGCCACAAATGCTTTGTACATTTTCTGCAGCCTCAAGTTGTTAGTCTTTATGAAATCCTGAAAAAATATTGTATCTGAAATCATGGAGATAATCAATCGCTGTGTTGGGGCGGAAACAGATGAGAATTTTGCCAATTTTTTAGAAGCAGCCACAACATTCTCATTATAGGAATAGATAACTCCCACATTAAAACTTGGAATATTGAGCTCATTTGCTAAATCAAACACTATATGAACTCTGTCTTGATCATGAACTTCTGCATCCATGATTTCTGCCATGCTCACAAACTCTTTGTTTCCATAAGTAGAGCCTGCAAATATTTCATTAGAGATTATGTGAATGTTCTTCTGTCTAGCAAAGTCCAGAAGATCAAGTAGTGTTTCCCGGTTTAAGAATTTTCCGGTCGGATTCGAAGGGTTTGATATTATAACTCCACAAACTTTTTGACTACGCTTCTTTGCTTGGTTGAAGGCTTGGTCAAGTGAGGTAATGCTTAGGTTGAAGTCATCCGTGCTGCGACAGGGGACATAAACTATATCCACACCAGTTCGCCATTTTACATCCTCATCAAAGCTGCATCAAAGGTTTAAAATCTCTCATTTTTTACCTGCAGGAAATCGGGTGACTAAAGAAGGACTTTAGAGATAGGAAATTGATTGTTACCCAGGACTATGAGGTGTCGGAACAAGGAATGCATTTCCAGTATCTGCAAGGCAGAAGCTTAGAATTTCATTGGCAGGGTTGGCACCTGCAGTTATTACCAAATGCGATGGGTTGAAGAAAATCGGCTTTTCCAAAACTTGGGACATGAAACCAGCCACAACCTGCATGATTACAAAATCAAGGTAGAAACAAGGCTTTGCATATATCGAAAATCATATGAATCTCGAACTTGCATGAATAGGAAGTAATTATGCACCACTTTGAAGTCCATGACTCCATGGTCAGTGATACTGAGGCAACCATAATTTGCCGGTGTGCCCAGTATAGCGGCGCTTCCGTTGTGACGAATCCACTCTTGAATCAAGTCCACGGATAGCTACAACCAAGAGGGAGTTAAGTTGAGAATATTCACAAACAAACACAATTATAGTTTTGAAAATGAAATAACACAAGAGAAAAGGAAGAAAAAACTCACGGTGTTTTGAGCCAAACCAAGCTGAATAATACCATCGGGATTATGAATCCGATGGTATGGATTTTCTGCAACTCTGTTTAAACCTACATAATAAGGAGAATCTGTGACTACGGAATTGGCCCGAGCCGAAACATAAGCGGAGGCAGTTGAACCTCTGACTCGAGGTGAAAGAGAGCGTGACAAGGTGGAAGCTTCCGGAAGCTGAAGGTTGTTAGAAGGAGGAGGTTGACCGTTACGGTTACGTGTCTTTAGAAAAAGCTGAAAACAGTAGAAAAGTGCACAAGGAATAACTGAACCCCAAAAAAGACCACCTGTTCCTTGGACAACGTCTTGCAAAGGCACAATCACTCTCATCTCATCACAGATAAACCGTTGGAAGTTAATTCAATGGTGTTTAAGTTTATGTAACGATATATTTTGAGGAGTTGGATATAGCGGCTCAGTAGAATCAGGGCAGACCTCAGAGCTCAAAGAACACTGAACGAAATGTTAGTTGATGATGAACGAGATGTTACGTTGACGGTAGAAGTTGAACTGATGAATGAATGTGTCTATTTCAAAGGTTATTATTTGTCTTTGGTGCGGGTCCTTGTTGGGGTATTCTAGTTTGATATTTGCCGCTCATTTTAGTTATCAGTTATCACTATGTCTATTTTAAAACTTGCATAGCTAGCTGGCTGCACGCTATTCTCCTCCACCCGTTCTACATCCTCCTCCTCTTTTCTGTCTTTTTTCAAAAACCAAAGTCGTACTAATTTTTGTCTCACGTTCTTCATAGTATTTTTTGGTTCCTGAGTGTGTTCTATGTTGTATTATACCATAGTATTGTACTTTCAACTCATGCATGTGTCTATTTGTATACGCGCCATTCAACTGTGAAACGTATCCTCTGCCATGTTGTATGGAGTGCATTAACCTCAGTCACTCGTTTGTACTCTAGCATGATGTGAGGACTATTTGAATGCGATTATTCGTGTTGGACCATCTGATTACTAGAGAAGATCCAGATTCATTTAAAACTTGATATAATGTAATATTCTATTACCTCATGTCACTATTATAGGTTAAAAAAAAAGTAAATATTTTTTTTAAGTTTTTTTTTTGGGCTGGCTAGAGGCGAAGAGCGACAAGCCTAGTCACGAAAGTCCAATCCAGAACCTCGTCAAGTAAGATGAGTGGACGGGGGAGTTGTTGGGGAGTCTGGGAGAATTAGGAGCACCAATGAGACAGACCGATGTTCCAAGACAACAAGAGAGGAAGACACCACATATCAATCCAAAATTCTAAGGTGTTAGGTAAATGAGTCATCTCTCTTATAAATTCAATATTCCACTCATTCATAGGTATTGTGGGACTTTAACCACTCACACTTGCACCCAACATTCTCCACCATAAGTGTGAGTCCCCATATCCTATAACAGGATCCAACACTGGATCCAACTCCTGCTCCTCCACCAAGCCGGACCACGATTTTGATACCACGATTGGGGAGTCCGGGAGATTCGGGAGCACTAGTGAGACCAATGATCCAGAGAGAGAGAGAGAGAGAGAGAGAGAGAGAGAGACTACATCTCAACCCAAAACCCTAAGGTGTTAGGTAGATGAGTCTCTCTCTCTCTCTCTCTCTCTCTCTCTCTATAAATCCAACATTCCACTCATTCATAGGCAATGTGATACTTTAACCACTCACATTTGCATCCAACATGAATCTCACCGAGACACAAGATATTGGATCACAACCCTAAAAAATATCTAATACCATTAGATGTGATCAGACAGTCTCCACATCACATGCCAGGGTAGACAGAGGTAGTTCCAAACAAATGACATACATAAACCTCTCAACGCGTTTGATACTAGTATTATTTCATTCTTATCCTAAAACTACATCTTTAAAACTTCAATGACTTAGGAATTTGAGTACTAACCTTGAAGATTCCCTCGCTTTGTCGCACTGAAAAACTCCCACTATAGACTAAAGAGCTCAATCCCTTGTTGTACCCCAAAATTTACCCTCTTCATTTTAGCATTTCTGGATTATAATTGTATTGTCATAGACATCATGCATATGCATACATATCATTTATCACATGGTTACCAGGTTCCAAATACCTCAATCTGCGAAAGAAACTGTGTGTTTCGGCTATTTCAGATCGTTTCGAGACCGACATCGATATTTCTTGGTTCATATGCTTGATGCAAGATTTAATGGTCAGAAAGCTATTTTGGATTGGTTCCATGAGCATTGGAATCATTTCAATATATTCTCCAGTTTATCTGTTCAGATCAGGGGTCGTTTCGTCAAGAAAAAGACTTTAATTGCTTATTTCTCAATGAAGTGAATTTTTGGGTTTTTGGTGCGTTTCGGGCGCTCCGGAAGGCATATCTATCATCTCGTCAGGTATTTTCTAATGATTTTCGACTGCCTCTCATTATTATCTACAACTTTTGTTTGAAATCCAGAAACAAATAATGTGAGGAAAGCCCTCAAAGAAATTGATATTTCAAGTAGATTAAACTGAATTTTAGTGTTGTACCATGTTCTCGACGGGCTAAAAAATTCATATCTCCCAGCTGGAACATCGAAACTGAGCGGGGCCAATTTCTAAAATTTCGTATCGAAGTCCTTTACAACTCTCATGAACAAGTCCAGAGCCAATTCCTTATCATTCAAGAGCAGTTTTTTATTCTTTGGACTTGATTTTGAGACGAACCGAGCAACTTTCATCTGATACGCGAAGTTCGAAAAATCATATCCCGCTCGATTTTTATCGAAACGAGGTGGGACCAGTGCCAAAATTTTACATAACACAAATACACTTGTGTAGTTCATTTTCTTTACATTTTAGTCACTTTAATTGCACATTTGCATCACCTATCACGTGCCCATGCATTAGATAACATACAGGTTGATTAATTTGCATTGAATCATGTGAATTAAGGCTTAGTTCATAATTAAAATTGTGTCGAGATGTAGCTTTAGGCACGTTTTAGGTGTAGGTAGCATTTGCATTGTATATAATGCATCTAAACTTACATCTAAGACATAATTTGCATCCTCATATGTTGACATACATGCATATTGAATAATGAAATCAAGTTTATGTGTCGGTGTTTGATTTTAATAACGCTTAAGTGTGTCAAAACCTCACTTTCACTCACTTTTTCACATGTTGAAGACACTTGCTCACATGTATGAAACCACAACACCACAACACTTTGCATTGTTGATTTCATATGACATTAATCATGTTTTGCATTGCATTTAGATATGGTTTACATTGAGCATCCATCATCCATATATTGTATGCCATTTATTCTCATTTCATACATGAAAACATCATAGGAAATGTGATTAAATATGCATTTACATGCATAATTTTGCATTCATTCTCATTCAAACAACTTTGCATTTTGTACAATTTGCATTTCACTTTGTTTTGTCTTGTTGATTACATGTTGAATAAAATTCCGATTCACATTTCAAAAATCAAAACAAAAGCGAATCGGGATTTAATTCAACACATGAATTTTGTGATTCCATAAGCGTTTTTGTGCATCAGAACTCATTTTTCCGCAAGATACCAAAGTAATGATACATGTTCCCTATGTTTTGGCACGTTCCGGAACCATTTTTTTGAGGTTTCAGAACCAAATTTCAAGTGCAACGTGCCTAAACGGAGTTGCTGCTCCGTCACTTTAAAGTCCGAAAAATGTCACTTCCATTGGAATTAATCAAAACTGCTCACATTTTTGAATCCGTTGACGTTTTTGCAAGCAACCATGCGATTTTCAATCGATTCTGAGAAGTTGACATTTTCGCTCCGATTTCGGAAAACCGCCTTCCCAAACCGATTTTTGTGATTTTATTTCACTTCTTACATGCTTATACTAGTTTATTTGCATATCTTCAATCGGTTTTGCATTCGGTTCTTTATTTCTAGCACTTGTTTTGTTAATTCTGACACTTTATTTCATGTGCAAGGTGTTTCAGATACTTTTACTTGAGATTTGGATTTGTAGCATCCTTATCTTATGATTGCACACATACGTGTGCATTCTATTGTCTACTTGCTTGAGTTTTCACCTTTCTTGCAGATTTTGTGATTCGAATGTGCATGAACGCACATTCTAATTGCTTGTTTGGATTTACACCTCTCTTGCAAGTTATCTATTTGTTTGAATGCGTACGAACACACATTTTGTTGCTTATGCACACACGTGTACATTCTATTGTCTGATTGTTATGGATTGACACCTCTCTTTCAGTTTATCCAACTTCTTGAAATGCATACGAACGTGCATTCTATGTCTTGTACACATAAGTGTATATTCTATTGTCTGATTGTTGTGGACTAACACCTCTATTGCAGGTTATCCATTTTCTTGAATGCATACGAACGCACCTTCTATTACTTGTACACATACTTGTACATTCTATTGTCTGGTTGTTGTAGGTTTCCTCTTGCAGGTTGTTTTGATTCGAATGTGCACGAACACATGTTCTATTACTTGTTTGTGTACGAACGCGCATCCTACTGTCTGCTTGTTTGGTTTACACCTTTCTTGCAGGTTCCCTTGATTTGAATGTGTACGAACGCACATTCTAATGCTTGTTTGCATACGAACGCGAACCCTATTGTCTGGTTGTGATTTCTTGCAAGTTATCTTGTTCTGAATGTGTACGAAAGCACATTCTAACACTTGTTTGTGTACAAACGTGCATCCTATTATATGTATTGTTTGGTTTGTAACCTTTTGCAGGTTTATTTGCCTCGGATGTGTACGAACTTATATTTCGCTCATGCTTTGATGCCTCAGTGCATATCTCACCGATTTTCTTTATTGCTTGGCAGCAATACTTGAAGTTTTTCGGAGTATTTCTTAGCTTGCAGTTGCTTACAGATTGTTATCTGTGTGGTATTTACTATCACTTTTTACCGCATTCTTTATCGCTTTTCTAGAGAGCATGAGAAGTAGGTCTAGAGATGCATGATGGGGCTTCCATAGTTGAATCATGTTCAGGAACTCCTCTGGTTTATTTAAAGACCCGTTTAGGGTGCTTCTGTGTGCTACTTTTGTTTGGTTTGTTTAAAATCATCTTCTATGCACGGGGAGGTAATTTTCAGCAAATGTTTACAATTGTGCTTGCCTAGGTCATAAGTGGTTAGGCAACCTAGAGTGGCACTGCGAAGCAAAGTTCCGCTTTGATACTTATTGATATATATATATATATATATATATATATATATATATATATATATATATATATATATATATATATATGTGTGTGTGTGATATGATGGGCATGCGGAAAGGGTTCGCAATCAACCCCTGCACAGTTCTAGTCCGTGTCAGCTCAACACACACGAATCGTGTTGCTTCCTTTATTGAGTCAATAATAAAAACTGGCAAGAGTTCCCTATTTTAACTCTCCACGCTTTCCTGGGGTTCGCATTTACTGCTGATACCTGCACTCATTGCTCTTCACACTTGACAATTCATGTCATGATGTGATCCCTTTCACGGGAATTAGATGTGTCAGCTCCTGGTTGCTTCCGGTACATCGGTGCTGTTGTAGGCTATGGGACTTCCTCCTTCTCCTGCGCATGTGTGATATTTATTTGTGCATTGCATTGCTTGTGTGCTTCTGCCAAAGCACTTGATTTCTTCATCCCTTTGCCTCCCTTGGTTCTACAACCAAGACGGATATTAGGACAACTTTCCCTTAGGTCTTCTCGGTTAGGATAGCTCTCGAGCCTAGACATTAGGATATACATCCTTTGCATGTCAACATAGGTAGATATCCACTACATCCTCAACTTTAGGTCCAATCTTTGCATGATAACATTAGGGTAGAACTAGTTAGTCTCCCTTTTACATGTTTTCATGTTTCTTTTGCATCCTTGCATGTAATAAAACTAAACCTTGCTTTCTTTTTCTTTTGAAAACTAAAACACTTAATAATGGTTCAAAACTCCTTTCTCAAAGGTAAAAGCAACCAACCAATGCAAACCTTTTTCTCATACGAGCGCTTTTCTTTTGTGTTTAAAACTCTTTTCAGAAATAAAAAACACAAAACAAACCAAAACAAGTGAGCCGAACTACGACGCTCTAACTTTCCCATTTCATGAGGGAATACGTAGGCATCTTGTCACGGGGCTCGATCAAGCAAAACTTCGTAAATGCTTCCTTCTTTTTCCTGTGTTTTCTTTATTTTCTTTCTTTCACATGCATTGTAGCGATTAAGCGATAGATAGATATAACACACCCATTAGATAGAAAATAGAAGTGGATACCGTAGAGTACTACGGGCGCGTGGAGTGCTAATCCCTTCCCCTCGCGTAACAGACTCCCTTACCCCGATCTCTCGATCGCGAGACCGTAATTTCTCCCCCTCAAGTTTACTCGATGTTTTCCTTTCCTCTCGCAGGATAAAAAACGCTTGATGGCGACTTCATTGATATAGTTATCCGATGATGTTCGACCATTTGTTTCATCCCTCAACACATGGTTTTTGTTCCACTTCAAAATATTGCTATCGTCTGTAATAGACTTCCGACTCTTACAAATTTTCACACCAGATCCATTTAGTTCTAAAATTCACATCTTACCATCGACGATCTCATACTATCTATGAGGGAAATCTCTTATCCTACTATCAGAGTCACCTCCCGAGCACATACCTTAAGGTCATAGGAAAATCTTCTTCTTTCCTCCATTAATTGAGGATCATTCAGTAAGGAATAACCAAACTAGAAACAATCAACGGGAAGTTCCTTGAATTCTTAAACAACAGAAGGAAAACAAAAGAAAGATAAGAAAGTACTTGGGTTCCGAGATACAAGATATTGAAAGGAATCCTTAATGTGATGCTTCTATTAGCGGTAATCGTCGTCGTGTACCATCACACAATCTAGAAAATTCTTATCGACGAAATGATGTTCGTCACTCTAGAGCTAAGCACACCATGGACCATGTTCCCTGGGGGTAGGAATAGGTTGAGACGAGTTAGGCTTTGCCAAGTTTGAGCCTGACCTGTTAAAAAATTTAAAGCCTAAGTCTGACATGTAGCCTGTCATAAGCTTATTTTTAGGCCTTAGACTAGCCTTTTTGAAGGCCTGATTGACCTACTAGCCTACTTAAAATCATATTACGTTTGAATATTTATAAATAATAAATTCAACAAATATTAAATAGACTAACATATGAAAATATCAATAAAACTAAATGTTTGTTTTTATTGACTTGTTCGAGTTTACCTATTAGCATAAGTTTTGTGATAAATTTAATTTGACATAAATTATGAAAAAAAAACCTATGACAACAACTTATGACATTATTCATAAGGTTTTTTCAATCTATTTCATAAGTTCTTCAATATAGCTAATCTTTATTTTCATATTTTAGTTTAAAGTATAAAATACACTATAATAATAATAATAATAAACTATTCATGTTTATTTAAATAGGCCAGTCCGATAGGGTTAAAGGTTTTTTTTATTGTCCGTGGTCTAGCCTTTTTAGCTAAATATACTTATAAAAAAGCTATGATCTTTTCTATTTTAAAAAAGTCTGGCTTTGACTGGGCATGTGTAGGCTGGGTCGTAGGTCTCTATTAGTTGGTCTGACCTATTCTCAACCATAGTGTTCACGGACGGTGCATCATAAACCAGGGGGAGTGGCAACAACCTCATATCGAAAAGTTAGATCAGGATGATTGTCGAAGTATCTTTATGTTTTGAGTTCACCATTACCAACAACGTAGCAAAACACAAGGCCTTCATCGTAAATCTCACATTGGCGTCCAAAATATACTCACATCTGGTTGTATCCCATGTCAAGAGATAAGTGTCCAACATTTACCTCTTTAACTCATCAGTTCTTTCATGGGCAATTTGGAGGATGTCCCACATTTTATTTATAGTTTCACAGTGAGAAACTCAAAAAAATTCATCAAGACCTAGAGCGATAATGATGATAATTTTTGCTTTCAAACTCTGCCGCACATTCTCTTAATCATCTTTATCTAAATATTTTAGGTTTGTCTGCTAGAACACTATTTACTTCATTTGTAGGGACAAATGGATCTTTTTAACAATATTCCAAATACCACGATCCAACCCTTATATGGAAAATTTCATTTTCTCTTTCCAAAAATTATACACTTCTCCATTAATGGATAGAGGTTTGTTTATTGAATAACTTAAAGAAATTTTTCTTCAGGAGACGATTAATCCTTAACAAGAGTTAGGCTGTGCTACCAGTTTTTGACCAAGTGTCTTCAAGCATAATAAAGGGGAGGGGTGAATTTCAATATTTAAAATTCGCGATTACTTATAAATTTTCTCGATTATGTTCCTGTTAGTATTTTCTTAGGAGTGAAAAGCAGTGAAAATAAAGAAATAAATCAAATAACATAAATTAAAAGGATAAGGTTAGAGATATTTCACTAGATATTTATACAAGTTTGTACGAATGTTGACCTAGTCTTGTCCTCAAGAGATCTTCTTGAGAGTTTGGCTATAAACTTTAATCTTATGAAGGTTATGCACACGAAGCTTTTATACAATATGATCTTGATATTTTCATAGGTGTATCCCCCCCAAAAGATAGCTTTTACCACATGCTAAGTTAACAAACCTTTTTAGATATTTCCACGCTGATCTCAATAACAAAAAATAGAACTTTTTCTGGAAAAGCTCAATAAACCAAACAAATTTTTTATGACTAGTCTATCTCACGAACCTAAGTCAATCTTCTCAAGAAAATATCACTCTCAAGAATTAAACAAACTACACGACCACTTACAAAATCTATGAAATTCTGGTATAAACAACACTTATAAACAAAACTATCTTAACATCATACAATTTCGAGACCAATGTTACAATATCTGGTAGCAGACCAGATCAATTAAGCTATAAGTGATACATAAATTAAATCTACAAAATGATAAATAACACAATGAGTTGTTAACTCAGTTTGGTCTAGCTCTCCTACTTTGGGGGCTACCAAGCCAGGAAGAACATCCATTATCAACAATATTAGTTCAAAGCTAAACTCCTCCGTTTATAACTTCTCACCTAATTACTACCCAATGCAACATCTACCTAGGAACCTCCTAAATATGAGAAATTTCCATCTCACTTCAAAAATCAACTCAGTGATATCTAACAGTCTCAATTCCAGTCAGTTCAACGATTATAACCCGATTTAGAAGATTACACTTCAAATACAAAAACTCAAACCTTGATAAAAAGTTTCGAATGACTTGACTAACAATCAAGTAATAAACACCTGACCACATAGTATCAAAAGATACATGGGTGACTAACAAACTACACAAGAGACTCTCATAACCGAAGACTTATGCTTCCTCTAATATTACAATTGTTGAAAACTTAAATTGCATTAGATTAGGATTCCCCTTTAAATTCACATCTGTAGTCCATTGGCTTCGATATTATGAATCCAAAAGTTTCTTGATCCACAATTTGAGTGATGCACCAATTATGCAGCCAATCTCCTTCAATCTTAGAACACATGATACAAAGTTTCCTAAATTGCCTCAAGGCCCAATTTAGTATCTTTTTTACAGCTAGAGATATGTTCCAAAACAAATCTTCTTGACTTGTGAAGTTTCCTTAAATATATCCAAAGGAAATAAAACATAAATAAATCAAATCTGTCAAGATTTAAAATTACTAGTGCCTGCCTGCTGCATACCAAAATAAGATGTTTCGACATCTTCTCAGAACCATGTTTCAGAAAAATGTTGTCAATCAACAAAACCATGGTACTAACAATCTCCCCATTTGGCAAATTTTGGCTAAAACAACCAAAGAATAAATAGCTTAGGAAGAGGAATAAAACCACAGAGGACAAACCCAACTTACATGTTAAGAACATGTAAACTCTAAAAAGTCAACCACAAAACAAATTGCACAAATAATGTATCAAAGATACAACAGTTACACAAACACAAGCTACATGTTTGTCGTGTAAATTTTGTACACGAGGAAGAAGATAAAAAATACTCCCCCTCAAACATAGGACCAAACCTCAACTCAGGATAACTTAGAGCACACTAAACAACTATGCTCAAAATTTAGGCAACAAGACACAATAGAAGGACCCTAAATAAAGAAGACACTGAGACAGTATATTGTAACATCCAACTTTACATCCTCCTAACATAACAAAAGCAACATAAACACACACTTAAACATGACTCAGACACTTAAGGATGTTAGGACATCCTATACAACATCCTTGCAAAACAACTACAAGAACATACTCATGACTCACATGATGTACAATCATGCTCCCCTAAAGTGTTTCATACAACAAACAACACTTGACACACATCTTATCCCCCTTTTTAAGCCAAAAGACTCAATAACTTGATGCAGGACAGATTGCATCAAACAGACTCAAGGAAAAAGAACTCCCCAAAGCATTATTGACTTAATTGAAAGAGAATAACCAAAAGGAAAGAGTCAAGAAGACTCTTCAAAAAGAAATAAACAAAACTGACTCAACCAAAAAAGACTACACATACTTATATTTACAAAAGATAGCAGTTACCAATTATCCAATTCTCTGTCCTGAATCGATGAACATGACACAATCTTCATCAGCATCTGAATCATGTATATGAATCTGATTATTCTTCAAGGATTTCATCTCTGTCACAGATGTTTTCCTTGTCCATAATGGTCCAGTTGATGTTTCAATATTTGTTGCAATGTTGAACCCAACCTTCATTAGATCATTGCTTTTATCCTTGTAGGATTCCTGCAAGTGAACCATCTTAATACCAGCATCTTTAGTATATTCACTCATGTTGAAACGCAACAAATGAGGACGTTGAGGTAGACCATATTTAAAGACAAGGGGAGTTACTTTTATTGTTATGAAACCTTGTTTGTAATGATGATGCACTCAATGTAAATATTGTTGGAAGGAGATAAAATATTTATGAGTAACAATGCACCTTTCACAATAGGAGAGAGACACGTTCTTATTCAACCTTTTCTCTTTTAAAAACTTTGACTGTTGACTGTGTTACAACATTTGAAATGGCATTCTTCATGCTATTGAAAATGATTTTTCTAAGAATGTACGCTTCGCAAAAATAGTAGATAGAATCGTTCAAACAGTTACTACTAAAACTCTTCATTAGTGCACTTCCAAAAACACCCCTCATATTCTCAATGTAACTTGCACCTCAAGTTATGCGAATACTTTCTACTAGGTTTAGGAGAGGCAAACCTTACTTGTAACAAAACCCATGACACAATGTTGACTTAAACCTAAGACTTTATTTTGTAAATAGAACAAAATCCTTGATTATCTTGAGTGTATTGGCTTGTCATACTGCAATGTCATGTTATGATATTCAAGTTGACATTTTAATTTTTAAGTAACTAACCCAATTGAAAACACATATTCCTTCAACAATGTACCTAATCGTAGAGATATACCAGGATTCAATTAATTCTAATCGAGATGACCATAATATCCTCTAATAATACAATCTTATTTAGACTTGATCCAAAAGCTTTTTACTTCAAAGACTCACAATAATTCAGTATTTCATCTCTGATACACTTGATGATTATTGACCAAAACAAACTCGAAATAATGAATTCTCTCTTAAAATGCTTTCTCGAAATCTTCCTTATTCAATGCGTCATTGCCCTTTAAAACCTGCCACAATCTCTAGAGTGTTAAACTAATAAGATTATGTTCCGACATCTAGTTGAACATCAGTATCCTTCTCAATGACCTCGTCATTTATTTTGATCCTGAAGTTACTCATCCATAAAATTACTTCTCTCAATAAAATAACTCAGAAATACACCTTGTTCTCATTCAACAAGAAGATAAAAACCTTTGAAGACTTCACAGATAATAGATTTCCTTTGTTATAGGACAAAAAAGAAAAATCATATATATCTTTCTATTCCCTAAGACACTCGCCTTGCATTGAACCAAACAAAAACATATAACATGCTCTAGAGCTTTTGCAACTGTCTAATGTAGTACCTTCTAGTGTGACATTATTAAGTGCCAAAATGTAGTTATTTTGTATATATGTTTTGTGACACTTATCGGTTCTTTTGTTGATATTCTTCGAATAAATCCTCCTCTTTTTGTATAAATGTGTAAATTTAGAGTATAATCATGTTTTTGTGTAAATATTATATTGTTTGATAGTTTTTTTTATCTCTTTTGTAGGTATTCGTTCATAATTGGAGCATTGAGTAATAAAGTGTCGAAGACACGACTTCAAACGCGCGTTTTGAGCAACTCATCAACGAATAAGGCTAAAAATTAAAGAATAAAAAACCATTAATTTGGTTGATATTTTGTCATGGTTATATAAGTTATTGAATAAGCTTTCCAACGCTTCAAACTGTGTGCGAATCGGAGTTACGGTTCTCAAGTTATGACCAAAATATTTCTGGAATTTTCTAGTTTTTTCAGCACCGCCCCGAGCTCGCCCGACAGTGTAGAGGCGCTCCAGAAATGTAAAAATGCACTAAAAACACTGTTTTGAGCGCCCGACAGTGGTTTTTGAGCGCCAAGCAGTGCGGGTTGGGCAGAAACTTATATTTAGGCGAAAAAACACATTTTTTAGGTTATTGTTGGGTATTTTTGGTCCCAATTCATCAAACCTTCACATTTTTGATAGATTAGCTTGAAAAAAACACTAGGGTCTTGCTTATGGATGATTGGAGGTAGATTCCTCTTTTATAGGCTCTGAAAAACCGGTGTAAATGAGTGGTTTATCTCTTCTCTTTGTATTTCTCTATTTGTTGGTTATGTATGTATATTTACCTTGAACACATGTATATTTGTCGCCCTTGGCATTGTATAAATTTTGCTTTATGAATGCTAGAAATGGGTTTAGAGCTGACATTTACTTAGAGTATCTGATCTTAATGCCTTTGTGTAGGTTGTTTCGAGCTAGAGATAGTTGTTACGAGTGACGCAGTTGACTTCTGTGTTGTCGAGGTATGCCAGACATGGATATCGAGGTGATACGGTCGAATTCTCAATTTGGGTTAGAAATAACTTGGGTTGTGAGAGGTATGTGATGACACAGACGAGTATCGTAGGCTGAGTATGACATGGACGATAGATTTAAATCTATGACGGGTAATATGCATTTATTTCGGACAAGCTGTCTATCCTTTATATTTTTTGTTCATTTACTTTTTGTCTTTTATTTTTAACTCATTTAATCCCAAACTCATTAACGATAGAATTGTCAAACGATGAATACCAACTCTTTGCTTGCCGCTAATACCGCCGCAACAAACATCTTGACTTCTTCTTTCTTGACCACAAAGTAAAATGATATACAATTAAATACTTGTGAGATCCACGATAGAAATTGTTCTTAAATCCTCAGAGGAACTTCAAACATCTCATAGAGACAAAGCATTCTTCCTCGATGACATATACCTTCAAACCTTGATACACTACTGACTAATGTTTACCACAAAAGTCATCAGTCCTTGAGTAATAAAACACAAATTACCAAAACTTAGATAATCCATTATAAATTCTTTAGTTACACAATATCCTTAAACTCTCATTTTAGCATCATCAACAAAGTAACCGTTGATTAGAATGAGACTTAAATAAACCATTAGAATCACTTTTACTGTAGTTAAGTGCCTTAAATAGTTAGCGTAAAAATACCAATCATGTTAGTTGAAGATCTAAGAAATGTATAAGGCAATAATCACCTTTCCTGCTTGGTTAAACAAAATTAAACTTGACCTTTGAAAAGGTAACTAAAACTGTTAAAAATGAACTTTCCACAAAAATGATATCTTTACTGTAAGTATATGACTGTATCAAGAGTAAGCTAATATCGAGCATAATGTCAAGACATTACGATTGACATCCTTGACTTAACTTACCTTTTGGTAAAACAATCTCTTGTCACTTCAGTTTTTTCTTGGCTAATTCTAGCTAGAAAACCCAAAACTTCCAATAATCTTCCCTCTAAAAGAATCATCCTTTAACAAAACTGAACTATCCTTACATACTTGATCAAAGATACCAAGTTTTATGATTAAAAGAGTCACTTTAACTTGCAAGTTATAAATGGTAGACAATCATTCATTCTCTTAAGACATATGATCAAGAATAAATCACCTTTTATTCCTTCCTTGTTGATAACACTTTTTATTATAGATACACAGATCTATGAATAAAACATCAATAAAATCATGAGATAGTTCTTCGAAGAAAAATGTTCATTAAAAATCCATCTTTCAGTCAAACTAGAAATAAAAATCCACACAGTTGCTCCTGAAATAGTTAGGGCAATCTGTTCCACACAAAATCCAAGGCCTTCACACTCAAATTATTGAATGTTTGATATTAATTGGATTTAACTCCATCTCTAACATGTCTTGAGCATTACTGACTTGTTGATTTTAGTATAAATTTCTTGAATATTTGGTCCAGACATCTATTCCATTCTTTTCAAAAACTGATTGGATTACCTTACAAAGAACATGATAACAACAAGAAAACATTTATTAGAGACCAAAACACAAGCTCCTACAGTGTTGAAAGCAAAAATAAATTTCTCTCGTCTTTCTTCAATGGATTGTCACTTTTATGTCAAACCTCTAAAGTAGAGACATGAGAATCTTTTTCTTGACGAGCCTCACATCTGAATACTTTTTCTTCCAAACACGCTTAGACATGCTTTTATGAGTGGACTTGAGATATTTCTGAAGTATCTTTGACCTCAATACCAGTGATGAAAAGTCAGGACTAAAAACCCTCATCAATTCTATACATTATGGTATTGGCAACTTCAAATACATAGGACCTAACTCGTGCCTTTTCCTTTTGTGTTTTAAACATCAAGATTCTTCCAACCTGATAAATTCACGGTTCTAAACTCCATTGATCACCAGAATGATATCACTCTAGCTTTTCCAAAAGACACATAGTACCCGAAATATATCTTTTTCGAAACTCACCCAATAGGCCAGGGCGCATGCTCTGATACCACATGCTGAGCTAACGAACCTTCTTCGATATTTTCAGGCTGATCTCAAAAACAAAAAATAGAATTTTTTTCCAAGAAAGCTCAATAAACCAAACAAAGATTTTATGACTAATTTATCTCACGAACCTAAGTCAATCTTCTCAAGAGAATCACACTCTTAAGAATTAAACAAACAACATGACCACTTACAAAATCTTTGAAATTCTAGTACATGCAACACATAGAAACAAAACTGTCTTAACAACATACAGTGTCGAGACAAATGTTACAATATCTGGTAACATTTTGCAAAATAAAACATCTGGAACAATCTTCTTCACAAACCTATTTTTGATATTGTTTTATTCTATTATTTTATGTTTTTTTTTTTTTTTTGTATATTAAATAAAAGTTGTCATCTATGAATAGGTTTGTTGTTATTTGATAACATATAAATAATCAAATAGAAAATTATATTATTATTTCTATGTGTATGTCCAATTCAATATTTTCTTTTAAAAAAAAATTGAATCAACTAAACAAAATCAAACTATATTATTTTAGTTTTTTTTATAAACCAAACGGAATCACGTATTTTTTTCTCTTATAATTTAAATTAATTTTTGTCAAAATTATCAAGACCGCACTGGCCTTGGTGACGCATGAGGGACAGTATTGGAATTTGATGGATAGCGTAAAAAAATCGCGGAAGCGCCGAAATTGCAGTGATGCACAGTGCATAAACAGAACGTAATCAGTAACCCCACAAACAAAACCCACTATCGAAGGGCATATCCGTCAAACTATCCCCACAATTCAAATTTTGCATCGTTACTAGTCGTTACACACATGTATTACCCTTCACACGTCCCGGTGCAAGAAAACAAACAAAATGAGCAAATCAATGGTAACATTAGATTAGACTTTCAAATTTAAACTATTAATTACAAAACTATTTCACGATTAGAAAGGGAAAATGCAAAGTTTATGAAACTGAACAATGGAAAGCAATGGCGGTATATGGAAGCAAGAAATTACAAGGATGGAAATAGAGAACGAAGATGAAATTGATTTGTGTTATGAGTTCGATGCTCCTTGCTTCTTCGATTTCACTCAACGAGAAACTCTGCTTCACTCTCTCCAAGCTGAACGCTGGTTCACTACTGCAACCACATACGATCATTCCCGTTCGTTTTCGTCTCTTTCCATCGCATTGAATTTGTTTGATAATAATACTTATGGCTGTTCTTTCTGTTTCAGCTCTTGTGGCTAATCTATTCATGACAGAGCCCGGAATCACATTTAACAGCAACAAAATTGTGGAAAGTTTGAACTCTAAGGCTAAATCTGCTGTCAACAAGAGTCTATCGACGCTGATGAAACCTACTGCTAGTCAGTTGGCTAAGCAAAATCGGCCACTTCAATTTGCTGGTTCAAGGTGATTTGTTGAAGGAACTTGTTCTTTGTTGTCCATGGATGCCAAATGAACTACATTTCGTTACATCATTTAGGTTTGATTCCTGTTATTTTCAGGTTTCAGAAGGTACAGGCTCGTCAAAAGGAGATAAATGGAGCTAACAATACTGTGATAGAGAGTCAATCTGCCAAGCGGCAGAAGTTAGAGGGCGGACTCTTGCGCAAGGTTTGTAGACCCTTCTTCTTTCTATGATAATCTAATAATTGAAGAATCATATGTTATATTTGTTTTCAGGGATTAGAATTGCTTTAAGTTATGAGAACCTATAGTGATACATTTTGATATTAACGATTTGATAAAGTATGGATTATTAGAATTAATGTTGACCTCATGTTTGGTTTGTAGCATTAGAATAAATGACAAGTTAGTTGAGCCTTTAATAATACTATTGATTTTCTATTCATTTTCGACAGCATTTGAAATATTTGCCATATCTTTCTATGATAGGTTGGTGATGTGAAGCAGCAAGCTAATTTTGTCCACAAGGCACCTAAGAAGGTATGATTTGCATGTTGCTAGTACTTCCTTATTAGTATTAGATTGTGCAAACCTTCCAAATACATTTCACATGATTTACATGGTGCTCATACTGTGTCCCATTACCATATACTTTTGGACAGTTTCTCAATCCACTGGAAGTGTAAATATACTTAAATATGTCAAAATACACTGCTGGAAGTGTACTTCCAATAGTCCATTGTATATCAAAATACGCTACCGGAATCACTCTTCCAAACATCCCCGCGTTTTAGGGGTGGTTAGATTGAGAATTTGCCATATATTTGTCACCATTTTTTGCCTTTCATTACTTTCTTTTCCTACTTTATTTTGTAAGCAGATGCATAGAATTGTACCCTTATTGTAATTGTAATTCTGGTACGTTGCTGCTATTAAGAGAGGAATTTACTAAATAATCGTTTATTAAGTAGAGTTCTCCATTACAAATTGGATTAGCAAGATCAGGTTAAATCCTTTGGGCAAAGGGTCGTATATATTGAGTGACAAAAAATAAGTTTCACATAATGGCCGTCTTTAAATTTGTATATTATTGCAGATTGCAACTGCTGATCAAAACTATGGACATTCCAAGCTTAATGCTACTCTTCCTAGAGTGCCTGGCCTAGAAACATCTCATACATCACAAAGGATTAGGTTTGTTTATGCGCTGTTCGGTGAAATCTTTGTTGAAGCAGAATTTCTTCATCACCTAATGAAGTAAAGATATTGTATGTGCTTTCCAGACCCAAAAATGGTGCAGAAGCAGAACTCACGACACGGGCTGTACACAAGTTCAAAGCACGGCCGTTAAATAGAAAAGTTGGTATTTTATGCAGTTAGATTTGGTTCTGTTAGCCTAACTTTGGTATATCATTTCCATCATCTCTTCTAACTAGTTATGTTCATAATTTAGATTCTTGATGCTCCTTCATTACCAATTCCCAAAAGGACACCTGTCCGGTTGCCAGAATTTCAAGTAAGCTCTTGAAACTTTTACAGTTCATTCTGTTTTATTACCATTTTATCATGTTTAAATAGTGAGGAAAGAGAAGTATATGCTGTAAATATAAAGATGTAACTGTCCTAATTACTATATTTTTGTGCTACACTGAATCGAGACAAAATGAAGAACATTGTGTGCATGTAAATGTGAATAAGTGGATTGTGATTGAACCAGAAATTATTCAACATTGTTTATCTAGAAGCTCAAATTTTTTATCTCTTGCTTCTAAGGAATTTCACCTCAAAACATTGGAGAGGGCCGTGCATCACAAATCTTCTACTTCATCATCTACACTTCCATTTAAAGATTCTGACCAGGTTAGTTTCGTTGATATAATTTGAAGTAGTAACATTTGTGTTTTTCTTGCATTATTTTGTATTACCAATGCCTCATATTTGTGTTTGCAGAATTTGGACAAACATGCTACTGCTTCTGCTCCACAAATTAGAATTAGGAATTTGAGAAGGTAACAAACAAAGGCCATTCATTATAAATGATAGTAGTTCATACTTGATAGTCCTTGAAACAATAGTGCTAATTTGAATTGCTATCTTTGCACAGACCATCTGTGATGGATGCTCCAAAGAAAAATGTATTGGACAGTGGGCATGAATTTAAAGCTCGGCCATTTAACAAGAAGGTAATGAATGAGACACTATAATATCTATAACGGAATTCATCATTTTTCTGTTATTTGAGTAAGATATACAGTACTTTTTCTTTTCTGTACTAGCTACTGTATGAAATTTTGTGCAGATACTTTCAAGTAAAGGAGATATTGGCGTTTTCCGCAACATTAAGCAGGAAGTCACTGTGCCTATGGTGAGTTGGTTTATCACTTTGTCACCCCTTGGATAGAAAAATTTATCGGGATCTCATGTTACTTCGATTCATGCAGGAATTTAATTTTCATACAGAAAAGAGGCTTCAGCCTAACCCACCAACTGATCTCTTTAGTAAGGTGAATTTAGTAGGGGCCATTTTGCTTTATAAATTCTTCACTTCATATAGATAGTTAATTTCACAATCATCATTCATTCTTCTTTTATGAAATGTTAGCAGTTGTCCCTAAGATCAGGAGACAAGCCAACTATGTTCAGCAAGGTTTTCCTTCTATAATTTTGAATTTAAAGAGAATTTAGGATTATTTTTCATTACTCTTAGTCATATCAAGTTATTTGTTTTTGGGTGCAGGATTCAAAAGAAAATATGGGAACTTCTTTTCATATGGCCCAAAAGGTTAAAATGGCACCCTATGCATGCTTTTAATATCCATCTTGTAATTAGTACATCATAGACGTTGAAATATTGTATGTGGCTGAAAATGATGTAGGTAAAACCTTTTATATTTGGAGAAAAGAAAATTCATAGTGGGAGTGAGGGTTGCATCAGTGGAGCTGGTACAGTCTTGAATGCAAGGTATGCGTAATCGGTGCCTACTTCTGCTTTACATGTTTGTTAAATTTGATTTGTTATTTCTTCTCTCAACTGAAATGCTCCAGGAGCTTGGGAATGCGGTAACAGCAAGTTCACAACTAAAACAAGAAAGTTTTCCTAGAAAACTTGGTTATGCACTCCTGGATTTTCCGGGCTAATTTGAGAGCCAGCAGAGATATGATCAAATATAATAGGACTCAACTATTCTTCAAAGATTGTTCTTTTTGTACAAAGAATCATACAAAGTTAATCTGTTAGGACAAATGTGAGAATAGATTATGCATCACCTTTGTCTTGTACACATACTACTAAGATGTAAAGAGTTTATTGGCGGTGTAGAAAAGTTTTACACCGTCATCCAATAAGAATATATTATTTCGACAAGTCATATCATATCAGTAATTTAAAAATTTCAATATGATTAAGCAAGATATATGGTTGCGATTGGTTGACGGTTTAGTGCATCACTTATTTTTTCAAATGTAATACTTTCGATTTTTTCTTTAAAATTTAATAGAGAAGATATCATTTTGTCATTCAATAAAAATATATTATTTTGTCATGTCTAATAACTTATAAATTACATTATGAGACATTATATTTTGGATTGAAAAACAAATTGTTTTTAAGATATTATTTTGTCAGAATGTGTTAGAATGTTTAATCTTCATATTTTGCAGTAAAAACAAACTATTTTATATTAATTAACTTTTAGATAATATAATTTATTATTTTTAATAATTAATTTTAAAATAATTTCTCACTCATGTATGTCATCCGTCGCTTATACATTTCAAAATAGTGAGAGATTTTTCTATTCTCTTCTCTTTCCTCCAAATTCAAAAAAGAAAAAAAACGAATTGCTTAATTTAAACTTAACAATAATGTGGCATAAGCTTATAATATACTACCTCTATTCTTATATACAAGAGACAATTTATTTTTTAGGTTCATTGAATAATCAACGTATCTAGTCTATATTTTGACCAAATAAATTAATTATTCAATAAATCTAAAAAATGAATTGTCTCTTATATAAGAAAGAGGTATTAAATTAGCTTTGCACTGATGTTATTATCCTTAAATAGAAAGTGACGGATCTTGACTAAAATATTGAGGAATATAATGTATACCAACTAAAATATTATTAAAATCGTATACAATGTAATGGTTTACATCTTCCCATCATTATTATGTTGAAGGGGGAAACTTCTAATCCTCTTAATCGTCGCTATAAATTTTAGGCGACTTGACTTGTGCATGAGAAATTTGGGCTTTGGATGCGTGAAAAGTGGATCTATGAGGGGAGTTAGTGTCATCGTTTAATGACATGACTACTCTAAGGAGTAAAACATGTACTCATTTGAAAATATCTTCAAACGTAAGAAATATATCATAGTTAGGTTGAATGACATACAAAATAATGGATACTATGGATATAGTATATATTGTGAGATAGTGGAGGGTGAGCTTCAAGATCAATTAGCTCAAACTCTATACGAAGAAGAGTGTCTTTAGTTTCAAAAGTTAAGAGGTAAGTGGATTATCAATGGAGATAGAAACACTAAGTATTACCTTTCGAAGACCATTGTGCGTATAAAGAAGAATAAAATAATGACTCTTAGAGACGCAAATAGAGATTAGGAATGTGACATGGAGAATATAAAAGGGATGCCAATGCGACGTTTTTATGAGATTTTAAGAAATACCAAGAGGCCAGGGAGCTCATAGTTTTCTTTTACTCTTATCCTACTTACTTGGATGATCATGATAAGTTTGCAGCCCTCATAAAACTCCTAGTGAAGATGGTTCCCCGACTCTTTTTTATCAACATTGTTTAAATATTGTGGCGTCGTCCTTGCATCAATTCTTTAGTAGTGTTTGGGTTGACCTCTATTTGATTGGTTCGACAAATGATACTTTTCTAATTTTGATTTAAAAAAATTAACCAATCGGAATTTTTCATGCAATTTCGTCCTAATGCCCTTTGCTATTAAAATTGTAGCAAATGATATGAATCTTATGCTAAATAATATCCTTTCTCGTATTAATCAAGCTTTATTTCATGGAGGAATATTCATCATAATATTATTATAGCCCAAAAGATGGTCCATGGGATGAAGAAAATGAATAAGCAAAAAGTGTTTATGTCGATAAAGATTGATCTAGAGAAATCCTATGATAGGCTGAATATGAAGTTTGTCAGCCATTGTTTTCAGAATTGTAAGTTTTCGGAAGAATCATTAATTTAATTTAACATTATATTTCCTCTTCATCCTTCAAAATTTTGTGAAATAGGATCAAGTTTGATAGCTTAGCTCCTTCAAGCGTTATTCATAAATGTGATCCCTTATCTCTTTATCTTTTTGTTATTTGTATAGATCATTTGTCGACTATTTTTGTTGACCAAGTTAATGCAAGATATTGGAATCCTATACTTGCATGGCGTGAGGGACCTCATGTTTCTCACCTCCAATTTGCAAATAACCTTCTTTTTAGAGGCCACTATAGAGTTGGCTTATTGCACTGAACATTGTCTAGATCAATTATGTTAAGCCTCAAACCAAAAGATTAATTCAGAGAAGATTCAAATTTATTTCTCAACAAATAAAAATTCTTAGTTTCCGCAGGAAATTATACACCACACATGTTTTAGAGATGCCTACCATAAGTTTACTTCCACTGCATGATGTAGAGGCTTGTTTAGCAACTCCTCTAGAAATTGGGTGAGATGACATGCACAATAAATTGGTTTGTATGATGTTATTATTGTAGAGATGTGTGGGATGTTACATGAGATTGATATAATTTGGCATGATAGAATTATAAATCAGATGGTTGAGAATGATTCTAAGGGTCTGATAGATATGATAAACTAAGAGGCCGAGGATGGTCACAATTTCTCAACTTTAATCCGTCAAATCAAAAGGATGATTTAAAAGAATTAACACATCAAGTTCAACCATACATGACGAGAAGGAAATTGTTGTGTAAATTAGATACACAATTATAGCTTTATTTTGAACAATAATGAACTCCTCGTTTCTCTTAATCTCATATTAAATGAGTTAAATGTTATTTTAGCAAGGATAATTTTAAGGTCTTACTATGTACGTTAGACTCTATCGTCAGTCTTTTCTCTTTGTTTTTTAGTCAACTCCTTATGCATTGTCTTGTGTAAAACAAAAAAATACATAATCAAATTCTTGGTGACTACCAAAAGACAATTAACAAGTGATCGAGATTATTAGTTTGTCTCCAAATAAGACAATTAACAAGTGAACAAGATTATTAGTTTGTCTCCAAATAAATCTTATATTTTGTAAAAACAAAGAACATCTTTTTACCGATAAATATTATAAAAAAAATCTCAAATTGTTTTCTAAAATCTTCATTGTACAAAGGGGAGATTACCATAGTTATAATACTCTTCATTGTCTCCCAATAACTTTATTCTTTATTTAATTAATTTATATTTATTATATTGTTTGTATGATGTCTTATAAATATGACATATTTTATCATATATAATTACACCGAATAAAATAATACAAAATCATTCTATCTTTTCCTCTTCTTTTTATTCTTTATTTCTATGTATATTTTAAAAAGTTATCAGTATGAAACTCCAACTTTTAGAAGGTAATATTTTTTTTATTCTTTATCTATTATTTATAAATATTGATTAGAAAAAGAAAATCACGGATGATTTTCATGCATCCCTGAAGGATTGCAAAACAAATTATTCATATAGTTCCTAAAGAACTTATCAAGTCATCCCCGGAAGAAGACAGTCAAATAAATTATTTATAAATTTTTTAAATTTTTTGAAGAACTTATCAAGCTATCACAGAAGGATAAGAAAATAAATTATTTATATAGTTTCTGAAGAACCTATCAAGCTATCCCTTAAGGATATGAAAATAAATTATTTATATAGTTTCTGAAGAACCTATCAACCTAACCAGAAGGTTGCATCTATAATATTAATCAATCCCAAAAAGATTGGATTGACTTATAATATTAATGAATTTTAGAAAAATTGCATCAATTATGTTAAAAATTAGCAAAAAGATAAAGATTGAATCAATAATATTATCCATTTCGAGAAGAATTGAAAGAATAATATTGAATAATATTATTCAATTTGAGAAGGATTGAAAGAATAATATTGAATATCCCAGAAGGAGTTCATAATTTTTTTTTGTTATATCGATCTAAGAATTTGTAATATTCTCATAAAATAATTGTTATTCCAGAAGAATGACACAAATAATTTTAACCCATTCTAAAAGAATGGTTATATTTTTTTTAGATTATTGTTTATAATTTTTTTTAACACATGGATAATCATCCCAGAAGGATGATTATAATTTTTAGATCATCATTTATTAGCTAATAATTTTAGCGCATCCCAAAAGGACGATTGTATTTATTTTAAATTATTGTTTATAAATGTTTATATTATTCTAAATTTTTTCTCTAAAATTTAGTTGTGCTAATAATTAGTGTTTATTTAGAATGTTATTATTTTGTTGAACGTAAATATGAAACATGTTTCTGTTAGTAATGTGATGAATTTATTTGATGATTTTGAAATAAATAAAAATTTTAAAATGTAGGTTTATCAATTAAAATTATAAAATTAAATTTTTGTTACAATAGAAAGTTTTGTGAGTATAAAATATATTAACATTTATTTTTAATGTGAGTAGAATATATATTATTATGGGGTGTGCATATAATATTTATATTGTGAAAAGCTATATATACATATAGTAAGATTCAAGATATTTTATTTTATTATTAAATATAACTTAATTAGTTTATTTATAATAAATTAATTGAGTTATCTTAGATGGAGAATTAAATATGATATGATTTTGTATTGATGTATATATTTTTGGGCAATTTATAAAATTATAAAATATATATGAGATATCATAAATTATTATGTATGATTCGCGGGTTGGGTTTGGTCTAATTTGATTAAACCCAATACCCGATCCAATAAATAGTCTTTGGTTTGGTTTGAGTGTCCAACTCGTACTTCTAAGACTAAATCCGAATCGAACCAACTCTAAAAATTCTTTTATGATTCATATCAAGTGGTTTATCACCACCGGTATAGTCTTTCTTTTATGATTCAGATCAAGTGGTTTATCACCACCGGTATAGTCTTTCTTTTATGATTCAGATCAAGTGGTTTATCACCACCGGTATAGTCTGTTTCAGGGGTCAGTTCTGGCATGAAGTGGTTCCAGTCACCTTTCGAAGTTCAGTGCCAATCACTACTGAACCAACCAACGATTGATAAGATATATCTCTTTGAATAAAGATAATTGATATCTCAAATTTGATTTAAAAAATATATGCATCATAAGAATAATGCTATTTAGTTTATAAATAAAATAAAATGAAAATATAGTGACATGTCAATGAGTTGGGTTCGCGGGTTCGTGGATTTAAAACTTCAAACCCGTTACCCAGACCAAATACTAATGAGTTTGAATGGGTTGGGTTGGACCCGTACATGATTGGGTTGGATATAAATAAAGGGGTTGGGTTGGACCCGTACATGATTGGGTTGGATATAAATAAAGGTTGGGTTGGGTGAGTTTGCGGGTCGGCCCGTACCCATGAACACCCCTATATATTAACATCTATTTTTAATGTGAGTAGAATATATATTATTATGGGTTGTGCATATAATGTTTATATTGTGAAAAACTATATGTATATATAGTAAGATTCAAGATATTTTATATTGTGAAAAATAAATTCAACGATCATGTATGAAGATAATACTCCATGCATCACTCAATTGAAAGATGGTTACATTAAAGGAGACTGAACAAAACATATCCCTCCAAAGTTCTTTTTCACTCATGATCTTCAGAAGAACGACAATATAAACATCCAACAAATTTGTTCATGTGACAATCTTGCAGACCTTTTCACAAATAGAAGTTGACCTTTTCACAAATAGAAGTTTTAATCAACTAGTACAAAAGAGGAGAAATAAATTTGTTTTAAAAGGATATTGTACTCTTTTCCCTTCACTAGATTTTTTCCCACTGAGTTTTTTTTAATAAGGTTTTAACGAGGCATATCCAAAACAAACATCCAACAAGGAGTATTATGAATAATTAGATGATTTGTCTCCCAATAACTTCATTCCTTATTTAATAAATTTATATTTATTATATTGTTTGTATGATGTCCTATAAATAAGACATATTTCATTATATACGATTACACCAAATAAAATAATACATAATCATTCTATCTTTCTATCTTTCTCTCCTTTTTTTATTTCTTATTTCTACTTATATTTCATAACAATAAGTTATTTGGAGAAATATTGTGCATTCAATGCTTTTAAACTTTAAATATGAAACTTTTAATTATATTTAAACTTTTCTAATTATAATATCCTGAGCACATGTTAGTATGATCCTAAAATTTATTAAGTAGAATTTCTCTAATACAATATAAAATTCGTCTCTTTATTGATAACTTTTCTAAGCCAAAAACAACATATAGCAAGCAATGTTGGAGAAGTATGTCCAGAAAAATAGTTGTTCCAAATCCAATCTATCAAGTACAAACAAATTTACACCAAATAAATAGCGGGTATTACTATGAGTGTTCCTTAATTCAATTCAAATTACCTCAACAATCTGTTGCCACTCAGAATTAGCCGTCCTAAGCCAGCTCAATGCATGTCCTTGTTTCCTATGTTGCAAGTAAAATAAAACAATGGTGCCATTTTGTTTTCTATGCTTTATCTATATATACAGACAAGCAGGACATTAGAAAAATCACAAGCAACTTTTATATCAAATTCTAAATCATGGTAAAAATAAACTACACCATGCAACTTGCATTGCTTGTTAGTCTCATTTTAGTTCTCTGCGGCATCAACCGAATTTCAGTATCTGCTGTAGAGGAAAATCATGAACATGATCACAAGTTAATGACATACATTGTTCATGTCAAAAAATCAGAAAATGTAGCTTCATTTCAATCAGAAGATTTGCATACTTGGTACCATTCATTCCTTCCACAAACTTTTGCTCACAAAGAGAGAATGGTTTTCAGTTACAGCAATGTAGCATCTGGATTCGCAGTCAAGTTGACACCAAAAGAAGCCAAAGATCTTCAAGAGAAAGGTGAAATTGTGTCGGCAAGACCTGAAAGGACACTTTCATTACACACAACTCACACTCCAACTTTCTTGGGGTTGAAGCAAGGACAAGGCTTATGGAGCGATGATAACCTTGGAAAAGGTGTCATAATTGGAGTCATAGACACAGGAATATATCCTTTTCACCCGTCATTCAACGACGAAGGAATGCCACCACCACCTGCAAAATGGAAAGGTCACTGTGAATTCACTGGTGGAGAAATTTGCAACAATAAGCTCATTGGTGCAAGAAACTTAGTCAAAGGCGCAATTCAAGAGCCTCCATTTGAGAATTTCTTCCACGGAACACACACTGCTGCAGAAGCTGCAGGAAGGTTCGTTGAAGATGCAAGTGTTTTTGGTAATGCTAAAGGTGTAGCAGCTGGTATGGCACCAAATTCTCACATAGCAATGTACAAAGTTTGTAATGATAAAGTTGGATGCCCCGAAAGTGCTATCTTAGCTGCAATGGATATAGCTATTGAAGATGGTGTAGATGTTCTTTCACTTTCACTTGGGTTAGGCTCTCTTCCATTCTTTGAAGACCCAATCGCAATTGGTGCTTTTGCTGCTACTCAAAAAGGAGTTTTTGTTAGTTGCTCTGCAGCAAACTCTGGCCCTGCCTATAGCACTCTCTCAAATGAAGCTCCTTGGATTCTCACAGTAGGCGCAAGCACAATTGACAGAAAAATAGCAGCATCCGCAGAGTTAGGGAATGGTCAAGAATTTGAAGGTGAAACATTGTACCAACCTAAGGACTTTTCGCAACAATTATTGCCACTTGTGTATGGAGGTTCATATGGATATGGAAACTCAAGTCAGAATCAGTCATTATGTTTACCAGGTTCCTTAAAGAACGTTGATGTACGAGGAAAAGTAGTGTTGTGTGATGTAGGAGGAGGTGTTTCAAGTATTGTGAAAGGACAAGAAGTTCTAGATTCAGGTGGTGCTGCCATGATCCTTGCAAACTCAGAAGCTATTGGATTCAGCACTTTCGCTATTCCTCATGTTTTACCTGCTGTAGAAGTAAGTTATTTAGCTAGTTTGATAATCAAAGATTACACAAACAAAACCAACAACCCAACAGCAACAGTGTCCTTCAAAGGAACAATAATTGGCGATTCAAATGCTCCTTCTGTTGTTTCATTTTCTTCTAGAGGACCAAGTCAAGAAAGTCCAGGAATCTTAAAACCAGACATCATTGGACCAGGTGTTAACATTCTTGCTGCATGGGCGCTTTCTCTAGACAACAAACTCCCGCCTTATAACATTGTTTCTGGTACTTCAATGTCTTGTCCTCATCTCAGCGGTATTGCTGCATTGATCAAAAGCTCTCATCCTGATTGGTCTCCGGCCGCTATAAAATCAGCAATCATGACAACCGCTAATACTCTCAACCTTGGTGGTTTACCTATAACCGATCAAAGGCATTTACCTGCTGATATTTTTGCTACCGGTGCAGGACATGTTAATCCCGTTAAAGCAAATGATCCTGGTCTTGTTTATGATATTCAATCAGAAGATTATGTTCCTTATTTGTGTGGTTTGGGTTATTCTGATGAAGAGATTGAAATAATTGTTCAGTGGAAAGTGAAGTGTTCTGGTGTGAAAAGTATAGCAGAAGCAGAACTGAATTATCCTTCTTTCTCTATTCTTATGGGTTCTGAATCACAGTTTTATACAAGAACTTTGACTAATGTTGGGTTTGAAAATTCAACTTATAGAGCTGAACTTGAAGTGCCTTTGGCTTTGGGTATGAGTGTGAATCCAAGTGAAATAACATTTTCTGAGATCAATGAGAAGGTTAGTTTCTCTGTGGATTTTATACCTGAGATTAAGGAGAATAGAAGGAATCATACTTTTGCTCAAGGTTCTCTTACATGGGTTTCTGACAAACATGTTGTTAGGATCCCAATATCAGTGATTTTCAAATGATGATACAATGCTCAAGAAATAAACAAGAGAATGGAATATATTGGTAGTGGAAATTCAAGAAATGCATTAGTAATTAACTTTAGCACTTATATTTGTTATTGAAAATGCAACTGCATTATTGTTATAATGTAATAAGATATCTTTATATATGTAAGCTAATAAATGTTATTGATAAAAGAGATGTTTGAATGAAATATCAACACTCAAAGTGGATAATGTCAATTACAATTCTTGTGTTGAGATAACGGAATTGCGAAACGAAAGTGATGATCTATAATTGATAGTGGCTTCATCACAAATAGTTTAAATAGAAAATGACAAATTGATATATCTGTTACAACTGAATTAGACTTATGATAAAACATACTATACCTTTTTTTAACCAAATCAAAAGGATGAATTGTTTATAGTCACAAAATACCATTTTTAACTTGAGCAATCTAACCACCGCCCTGGCTTAAAAATTACTCTCACATATATGGCTATCAAAAAATTAATTTATATGATTATAATAATTTTAGTTAAACACTCCTTGCAGGAAGACTACATCTCCCTGATTGTCTATTCAGTTGATGGATTACATACATGATAAGGTTGAAGTGATTGTTGTGTCAATAGATCCTAATTTTTTAGCCTATCCGCACAATGACTTCCTATCAAATATTGATACTAAGTGTTCTAGGATATGATGCTTAAGGGTTCTAGGATTGTTACAGTGTATATGCTAAATCTAGATGACATATCAAATATTGATACTAAGTGTTTATTCCCCCGGAGTGATGACTACTTGTTGTGGCAACGCTTAGGCCATGTGCATTTTGACTTAATTAATAAAACAAATTCCAAAAACCTAGTAAGTGGTCTATGCAAAATAAGATTTTCTAAAGAAAAGTTTTGTGATGCATGCCAAATGAAAAAACACACAAGATTGGATTTTAAACCAAAAGTTTATGTTACCACTTCAAAATCTACCCGTGATTCTCCATCTAGATATCTTTGGTCTCTCAAGGACTAGGAGTCTAGGAGGGAATTAATATGACTTTGTAATATTAGATTAAGGAACCATGTTTTTGCAGGTGATATGCTTTTAACAAAGACATCAATTTTTGATGATGATAATTAATGTCTTATGATAAGTCAAGCATGAACAGTTTAGCGGATAAAAAGCAAACCTAATCATTAAAGGTTTGAAGGTTTTGACTATCCAATGATGGAAATCAATTATAATTAAACTAAACCATCATCTCAAGTAAGTGCCCACAAAAGATAAAGCATCTAACAAAGTCTTGAAGTACTATGGTTCCTCATAATTTAGTAGTGAGTGAACAAATTGTAAAGCATAAGAGTTTTATCGTAAAAGTAAGTCGCTAAAGCGCACACAATAAAATCTATTTTTAGGCTGTTTTTATGAAAAAAAATATTTTCAAAAATATCTTGAAGTTATGCTAGATAAATTAGGAACTGTCAAAATTGCAAGAGATAAAATTTTGACTTATCTAACCGGTCAACACTTTTGTCTAATCAATTAACTCAACTCACAATTGAGTTCCAAGCGATTAGGACAACACCTTAATGATATGCAACAACTATACATATATATATATATATATATATATATATATATATATATATATATATATATATATATATATATATACACCTTCCTTTTTAAAACTTATAATCGACTATATTTCAAACTTTTAATCAGTTGTGAAAATGTGTCAATCGATTAGATGGTCATAAAAAGCATTTATTTGAAATTCCTTTTTGAGTCAACCTCTATAAATATAGGTCTCTTCTCTTATTTCATTTTGTTCACTTTCAACTCTCTCTCTCTCTCTCTCTCTCTCTCTAAACTTTTATTTAACTTTCTCTCACTAAGATTTAGCCTAAGTGTCTTTGTGAGAAAATTCTTTTTGTGAGTGAGGAAAATTTGTAATTCTGAAAAGGGTAGAATTGTAAATTTATCAAGTGAATCTTTTGTATACACTTTTGTTGAATATTATCCATTTAGGGATTTATTTGAGTTAGAAACTAAACTTGTTAAAAGGTTTATTTTATGGGTTGTGTGATTCATTCTCCATTTGTGTTCGAAAATTCAGCCCGTATAAAAGCTTTCATAAAGTTCTTGGTTAGTCCGATATAAAACCAAAATTAAGTGCAAGTTTATGTCGATATTAAAATCCTTATATGTTCAAGATTAGCTCAGCATTAAAAACTCGCAATTTATAATCTAGTTTAGGAGAGAAGGTGAAAGAACACATGGCTTTATATACAAAATTGGGTTATGTTTCCCTATGTTGTTCGAGCTAACCTAGAGTAGAGGTAATTTAGTTTTAATTAAAAAAAAAGGAATTCACCCCTTTTATTATAAATAAGACACTAAATTACTGATGCTGGGATTGAAACTTGTGTCTGAGAGACTTTTTCCTTTGAGTTTTATACCAACCGAGAGAATATGTGATATATTTTTAATTAAAAATTAAAATAAAACAAATGCGCTTATGAAATAGATATTACCTCTGATGATTAGCTGACGAAGGTAAAATATCTTTAGAAAATCTACTATTTGTGGTCTTGATTAGAGATAGGGGTAAATATGGATAGTTTTATTTAAAGTGTTGTGGTGCTAATGAGGGCTCAGACAGAAAGTTATTAGATTATGACTATTAGAATATTTAAATCACATTTTAGAAACTATTTTAGATGTTTCGTCTTGACGTGAGAGTGACTCTTAAGAGTCTCAAATACCTTAAAGAAAATATGGATTGAGATATCTTCTTACGCACATCATGAAATTTTTTAAATTCCTCTTAAAATTGGAAGTATATTTTTGGGGCACACCACTATCAGATATAATACACACAAAAATCAAAAATTTACTTTCAATTATGTATCGTAACTATATTTTCGATTTTATTCATAACAGAAACCAGAAAACTTCATTGATTTGCTTAACATAGACATACATTATAATTTATAACATAAACGTAGCAAACACATTTATGAGTTAAACATAAATCAAACATTACAAATCAATATCCGAGTGAACCTTGCAACATCCTAATAATATCATCATCCGTTCTTGATAAAGTCGCATCTAGTTCGATTGGAACTTTCTCTCGAAAATTGTCATAAGTAGACCACATAACCTGTAAATCAGCGTTATTCTCCCTCTCACAGTTGATGAACTGAAGATTTTCATCTTTGTCAACCGATGACGAGCGGTACTCGATCTTCACCACCTTGCGACCGTCACCAAAAGGTACAAGTTCCTGCAATGTTTCACGCACATCTGTAATAGGGGTGTACATGGTGATCTTAAATTCATGAGATGGTGTAGTGTCGTGAAAGTGGACAACTCCAAAAATCCATTTGATGTTCAATTTCATGTCCATTTCTGGTTTTGTGGTAGGGGAAAATATAAGAAGTGATGTATTTTTATAGTAGTTGGATGTAAACATGGACCATACAAATCCTATCTTTGTGTTAGTGATAGAACCAGAATTAAAGTTCTGTTTTTTAATTACATGGAACCGAAAGTATAAGGTAAAGGCCCTGGGAGTGAAAAGCCAAAAACAAAACAGAAACAACAACTTATACAAAAAAAAATCTCATTTATTCAAATATTGTGCTTTTGGTCAAACTACAAAATGGCTATAATTCCACATCATAATACATGAACAAAAATGACGTTAATAATAAAATGCTACCTAACTACTTGAAATAGCCGAAAAAGCGTCGTCGGATAAATCCACTGGTGGCACCCCTTTTGATTTTCCCCTATTTTTTCTATTTCAATTTGGTTCAACTTGTTGTATTCTTGCATCCTTTCCATGAATTTGTCCGACCAGGTCTCTGATGGGTCTGTGAAATGAAGTGCCCACTCCAGTGATGTAGGTGGTATAGGGCATCCCAATTTCAAATAGACTTGAACAAAATTCCGTAGATTTGAAATCCACCCAACACATTTGATACGATCATTGAGATTTGGTGTTGGAGTAGTGCGTAGAAGGAAATAAATCGAGATATTTCACGCAAATATTCGGGAACTGTAAAACAGCATCAACATATAGCTCTTTTGTAGATGCATTTATTATAACATTCCATGCATCCATAATTTTCTCCACAATAACGCCCGACTTCACCAATTTTCCATCTTCACTTGCAACCTGTTTTGACCCCATGCGGGTTTAATCGGACTCCTATTATAATCGAAAACATAATTCCGGTTTGGAACCGGAAGTGCATCTCCAATACCGTTTCTTATAATTTGAAGGGTAACACCGCATTTGGTCTGTTTTGTACAAAAAAAAGAGTGCGAACTAAAAATATATTTTTAATTTTGAAAAGTTTATTTTCAGATTTCCATAGAGTCTCCCACTCTTCTATCGAGTGAGTTAAAAAAATCTCCAAAATTTTGTGTATGCCTAAAACCTCAACTCTCTACACAATCACTCGAATAGATACTTCACATCTATACAAGTACACTGAACTCTCTATAGCAACCATTATTTTTGGTATTTAAAAGTAATTTTTGTAGTAATGGTTAGAGTTGCAAGTGACTTATCTTTAATGTATATCCCAAAGTGGATATTATTTCTCACTATTAACTAAGCATATCATCTTAATTGAGTCTATCGCCACACCGATTGTGAACCGGATAGATCAAGAGGGCATCACCATGAAAGTGCCTTAATTTATTTATAAATTTCTAACCAAAGGTGCTATGCTATGCTAGCTGTGATATCGTTATCTACCATGTCTTCCCTGATCCATACTATATAACTTAGTTGCAAGAGATTAATTTCAAGTATCTTTCATAAACATGACCATAAAAGAGATGAAACTAGCACCAATATTGCTTCTTGGTTTCATTCTTGTGCTAAGCATTTGTCAAACTTCAGTTGCAACTGATGAACTAGAAGATGAAAGTAGCTTGTTGACTTACATTGTTCATGTCAAAAAACCTTCTCCTCAATCTAAGGAGAGTTTGCATGGCTGGTACCATTCACTCTTGCCAGCTACTACAAAAACTCAAAACCAGAAACGCATTATTTTCTCATACCAAAACATAGTTGATGGATTTTCCGTGAAGTTGACTCCTGAAGAAGCCAAGGCTCTAGAAGAGAAGGAGGAGGTTCTGTCAACTCGACCGGAGAAAATCCATTCGTTACACACAACTCATACTCCAAGTTTCTTAGGGTTGCAACAAAGTCAGGAGTTGTGGAAGAGTTCTGATCTTGGTAAAGGGATTATAATTGGAATCCTGGACACGGGTATATACCCTTCCCATCCATCTTTTTCCGATGAAGGAATGTCATCTCCGCCTGAAAAATGGAATGGCCACTGCGAATTCACAGGAGAGAGGATTTGTAACAATAAGATCATTGGGGCGAGGAACTTCATAAAGAATTCATTTCTTCCGTTTGATGACGTTGGCCACGGAACTCACACAGCTAGCACAGCCGCGGGAAGGCCCGTGCAAGGTGCCAACGTCTATGGCAATGCTAATGGCACAGCAACTGGCATGGCACCAGATGCACACTTGGCAATTTACAAAGTATGCAACATCAACGGTTGTTCAGAAAGCGCAATACTAGCTGGAATGGACGCTGCAGTTGAGGATGGTGTCGATGTACTCTCTCTTTCCCTTGGAATACCCTCCGTTCCTTTCTTTGAAGACGGAATTGCACTTGGTGCGTTTAGTGCAATTCAAAAGGGAATTTTTGTTAGTTGTTCAGCTGCAAATGGAGGTCCAGCGTATGGTACATTATCCAATGAAGCACCATGGATTCTAACAGTTGGTGCTAGCACAATTGACAGAAAAATAGAAGCAGTAGCTAAGCTTGGAAACGGGGCGGAATATCTTGGAGAATCAGTTTTCCAACCAAAAGAATTTGCATCAACACTATTGCCACTTGTGTATGCAGGGGCACTTAACACAAGTGATGATTCCATTCTCTTTTGTAGTCCAACTTCCATGAAGAACATTGATGTTAAGGGAAAGGTAGTTTTGTGTGAGCTAGGTGGTTTGGTTGCAAGAGTAGACAAAGGTCAAGCAGTTAAGGATGCTGGCGGCGCTGCCATGATCCTCATGAATAGCGAAAATCATGCTTTCAATCCAATTGCTGATGTTCATGTTCTACCTGCAGTTGATGTAAGTTTCTCAGCTGGTTCATCCATCAAAGATTATATAAACTCAACTTCAACACCAACAGCCACAATTTCATTCCAAGGAACTGTTATTGGAAATCCATTAGCCCCTCAAGTTGCTTCATTTTCATCAAGAGGACCAAGTAAAGCCAGCCCCGGAATTCTGAAACCAGACATAATTGGACCTGGATTGAACATTCTAGCAGCATGGCCTGTTTCATTAGACAATAGTACAGAACGGTTTAACATCATGTCAGGTACATCAATGTCTTGTCCTCATCTCACCGGTATTGCAGCGCTGCTGAAAAACTCTCATCCAGATTGGTCATCGGCTGCTATAAAATCAGCAATCATGACAACTGCTAACAAGGTTAATCTTCATGGAAAACCTATTTTGGATCAAAGACTTCTACCAGCTGATGTATTTGCGACCGGTGCTGGACATGTTAACCCTTTGAAAGCAAACGATCCAGGACTTGTTTATGACATTGAAACAAATGATTATATTCCTTATTTGTGCGGTTTGAATTACACTGATAAACAAGTTGGACTTATTTTGCAACAGGAGGTGAAATGCTCTGAGGTAAAGAGTATACCACAAGCACAACTTAACTATCCATCATTTTCGATTCGGTTGGGATCTGCATCACAATTTTATTCAAGAACATTGACAAATGTTGGACCTGTTAACACAACTTACAGCGTAGTAATTGATGTTCCTTTGGCAGTTGGTTTGAGTGTAAGTCCATCTCAAATAACATTCAATGAGTTGAAGCAAAAGGTTACATACTTTGTTGATTTTATACCTGAAGATAAAGAGAATAGAGGTGATAACGTGATTGTTCAAGGGTCTATCAAGTGGATTTCTGGAAAATATTCTGTTAGTATTCCTATATCTGTTGTTTTTGTGTGAAATTTTGGGAAAATAAGTTAACTAGAGCATGAGATTATGATGTTAAGGAATAAATATAGGAACTAAAAAGTTTGCAAATATGCAATGGAATCTTGAAAGTTATTTCAATTTCTTCAATGTTAATTTAAGCCAACCTCTCTGAATACTAATAAATTATGATTCTTAAGTAAACCACTTGAAACTGTAACTCATAAGATCAAACTTTGCATCTATGCATGATTCATCTATATGAGGTGTGAAACTGCAGTTCTTAAACCATGAAAGTAGAAAAGAGAGCTTGCATTGCGAGAAGAAAAAGGATATAATCTCTTGTATTTCTCAATTGGTTCAGATCAATACATGGTGTTAAGTATATATAGTTATCTAGAGTTAGTTAGATTCTAACTAACTTCTCCAACCAACTATAACTATCTAACTAAAGATGAATGGAACAGTAATGTGAATTTAATCAGAAGCTCTTATTCCATATGCTGCCCATTATGCTTAACATCCCCCTCAAGCTGGAATAGATATTCAACATTCCAAGCTTGCTCTGAAGATTGCTAAAAGGTCCTATATGCATAGATTTTGTCAAAATGTCTGCCACTTGATCCTTTGAAGCGATAGGAAGTAAATGAAGAATGCTTGCCTGCACTTTATCTCTCACCACATGACAGTCAATCTCGATATGTTTCGTTCTTTCATGAAACACGGGATTGACTGCAATATGAAGTGCATATTTGTTATCACAGTAGATCACAAAAGGAGAAAGATGCTTAATTTGAAAATATTGCAGCAGATACAAGATCCATTGAACTTCACAAGTAGCTTGTGCCAATGCACGATACTCTGCCTCACATGAAGACCTGGAGACAACCGTTCGTTTCTTGCTCTTCCAACTTATCAAAGAATCTCCAAGGAAGAAGCAAATGCCAAGTGTTGATCTTCTTGTATCGGGGCACGCTCCTGTCATACCCCAATTTTTGACCTAATATACCACCTTACATTTGCATCATAGCACCACTAACAGTTCAGAACAGAATTAATCGGGTGTGGCTTCTACAGGTCAAAATTAGGGTTTCATCAATCTTTCATCTAATTCAAGAGGCAATCAATTAGGGTTTGAGTTTCACTCACCTAAATTGACATATCTTAATCAAATCATCAACCTCTGATCTTCAGATATCCAATTTTTTCTCATGATCTATCAAGGATCGACCAATTAGGGTTTTCATCGAGGATAAGCAATCACTGATTTTCTGATCAATGAATGACTTTTTTGCCTGGAGATTGATCTTTATATCTTCAATACAACATGTTGACCTAATTTCTGGATTCAAAACATCACAGAAGTTCACATTCTTCATCAGTCAATTTCTGGATCATCTCATGAAATTTCATCTGCACTGAAAAGTCAAACTTTGACTTTTGGTCAACTTTTTCAAGACAAAACTTTTTCAATCATCAAAATACTTCAAATGATCCATCATGATCATAAAAAATCAAGAAATTTGGAAAAGTCAACAAAAAGTCAAAATTTTCAACACTTAGAAAAATTTTCAAGTGTTAAAATTTCACATTTTTTCCTACTTTCATGGCAATTTTTCACATAGTTCCATTTGGAATTAGAAAAAACTCAAAACATGAAAGTTGTAGCCCTTGAAATAAGCTTTCCAAAATGTCCAAGAACTTGCAAATCCATTGTGTCTAGCTATACTTTTGATTTTGAAACATAGAGCTCCAAAAGCCATGGTTTTCAAGTACAACCTTCAAAATTACAAGTCATTTTTTGCAAAATCTCCTTCTAGAAGCCTTGTCACTAATTGGAGATAGGCTAGAGCTGATAAAAATCAGTTGAGAGGTAATTATGATGGAGATAAGATCAAGTTAAATTTAACCATGGTTAAAAGGAAGGTTCCTTTTGCATTTATGACAAAAATGACTTTCTTGCCCTCTAAGGCAAGTTGTCCAAATCCAAGTCAATCTTCTTTGCTTGCTAATCTAATTTTTTGACCTATAAATAGAGTTCATGTTTGCCATTTGAAACTACACCAAAGCTATGCCAAAACAAGCTTTCTCTCTTCTTTCTTAATTTTTAAGTAACATAGTTCAAAGTGAGAATTCTTACATTTTTCAAAACTTGTGAAAAACCATGAGAGATTTGGTGTCTAACATGTCTTAAAATCAATATGTAACTGGTTTGAAACTTAAAATCAACACAAGAATCACTAAAAACCAGAATTGCTTTTCATATTTCAAAACTTGCAAAAACTGCCTTAAACTTCAAAACTGATATTTGGCTCGAGCTAGTTGTGGTTTGATCATTCAAACGTCATCCATACATCTCATATGAGTGATACAAATCATCTTTCTTGAACTGTAACACTTCCAAACACGGATTCGAGTTTCACTTCAAGCATATGCAAGTGGACTTGGTCAGAATAATTCAGGTTGATTCAAGGAAAGCAGAGCATCCTCACACGTTCCCTGAAGCTCACTGGTGCTCCAGCAATCCTTAAACATCAACTGTAACAGCTCCTTTGAAGATTTCGATTTCAGCTTCAAGAGGTAAGTGACTCAACTTCAAACTCCTTGATTTCTTATTTCCAGTTCAAAAAACTCTTGGCCGTTTTGTTTCTGTACCTTCACTGATCATTAACCCTAAACTAATTGCTTGAATCCATGTCCATACACGATTTCAATTTGATTTTAAAGAACTAGGGTTCTTCGTGTATTCTGGAAATTTAATCATGTTAAACTATTTATAAATGAAATTAACCCACATCATCATGTTCCTGGTTCAATTTCGATCAAGTTTGATGTTTACATCGAGCAATTTCATTGAGAAACAAAGAATCCATGGCTGATTGAAGGATCGAGGAAGAAGAAGATGAGTTCGCGCGTTTTTTCAAATTCAAACATTTAGTTTATAATATAATAACATGAAGTTGGATATATGAGCGGATGTATTGCCGCGGTTGTCACTCACTCTTAACACTTTGCCTTGCCCAATGGTCCGGGTTCGAGTAGCCTTGGGACCATTTTATAAACTTTTTGTTTTCTCTTCACATTTTTTTCAAACTTTGACTTCTTCAAAACCCAATCAAAACTCCTCATTTTGAGGTGATTTTTTACACACGTGTCATTTAACATACCTATTTTAGGATAATGTCAAAAAAATTCAAAAATACTTTCTTTTGATTATATTTTTATCGAGCCGAAAACGATACGTTTTGAGTACTTTTCAAAGCACTTTCAAAGACGTTTCTTTCAAACTTTCGAAACCCGAAACTTTTTCAAACTTCTTGTAAGTATACTTCATCTTTCAAAAACACTTTCAAGATCTTTTCAAAACTTTTCAACAAACTTACACTCTTTTTACCATGATCGTTCCGATTTGAAGATAAAACCGAACTCGTTTTTCCTCGAATTTCTTAACCGATCATGGGCCTCCCTCACGGTGTAAGTCCCAAAATTCTTTTATGTACATACATATTTCCTTGTACATACCAAATTCTTTTATGTACATACCAATTTTTTACTTGTACATAATACAGATATGTTTGTAAATACTCAAGTATAGACAAACTTCGTCCGTTTGTTTTCATTTCTCTTGTATATACACTGAATACCATTGGTATTAAAAGGAGCATTATTCCCGGTGAAACTGCTTTTAAACCAATGGGCCTCCCTTACGGTGTAAGTCTCAACCCTCCTATGTACATCTACATCTCCTTGTACATAAATACTCATTCGTGTACATATTTACTTCCTTGTACACATTCAAACTTGTAAATAATCAAGTTACGCTCGTTTCAAACGTTCGTTTTACACACACTTGTTTACATTTCTTTCATAAACTCTTATAAATAAACATCATGCATTTGTTTATATTTCCTTCATAAACTCCTGTGAATAAACTTCATACATTTGTTTATATAACTGTCTAGTTATAACATAACAACTAGTCTAACCATTAGGTTCCCTACAGAGATAGCCTCCTCTTGGGCTTCGTACAAGGTAACTCATTTCATCTGAGTTCAGCCTCCTCTTAGGCTTCATATAAGAAAACTCATTCGCTGAGTTCAGCCTCCGCTTAGGCTTCATATAAGACAACACTCCCCTGTTGAGTCAGCCTCCTCTTGGGCTTCGTTCAAAAGAACTCCTCATTGAGTTTAGCCTTCTCTTGGGCATCAAACAAAGAAAGAGACCAGGAAATCTCTTAGCAGCCTCCTATTGGGCTTCCAATACAAAGAATCACTCGCGCTAGGATAGAACCCAGAGAGTATAATTTCCCGGTGAAATTGCTCTTGAAATCCTAAGAGGATGGTTTCCCGGTGAAATCCCTCTTAAAGCCAAAGCCAGCCATACCCTATAGCTTCCTCTTGAGCTTCGTACAAGGACCCTCGATGACCCTCGGAATGCCTCCTCTTGGGCTAACAATACAAGGACCCATGTGCTTCTTAAAAGCATCCCCCTAATCCAATCAATTTCTCCTAGAGATTTAGACATCTATCATCTCTATGGAAGAAGTATCTCATCTATCACATCACATACAATCAAAAACTTTTTCAAACTCTTTTCAAACAAAAACATCTCTTAATCGTAAGTGGTAACGCTTGTACACTCAAGCAAAACACCCAATGCTTATAATTAAAAGATTCAATCATTTTTCTTCAAACATCTTTCTAAAACTCGTAAGTGGTAACGCTTGTACACTCAAGCAAAACACCTATAACTTACGACGAAAGATTCAATCCATCAACCTTTCAAAATGTATGTGATGAAATAGATTAGATATATTTTTCATTAAGATGACGTTTGTCTGTGTCTCTTAATAACTTCCCGTTGCTTCCACTAGCATAAGTGGGAACTACGATTGCTCTGACTTTCTCAACATCCTTTTGAGAATACGTAGGCACAAGGTCTCATCCTTGGCGAGCAAATTTCTTTCTCCCTCAAACCAAACAAACCATAGATCCCTTTAGATCCGAGCTACAAATGCTCTGATTCCCATTAAGGGATATGTATGCAGAAGATCCCAATGATCTTTGCGAGCATAATAATAACAAAACCTAGGATCCCACATAATCTACCCTTCTCAAAATCCAAAGGAGAAACTTTCCCAATCGTAGAAATAGCAATTTAAAACACACAAACATATCAAACATATTCATATATAAAGCTATAGATAACTATATATATTTAGGGTGCTCCATCTATTCCCTTTATATAACAAACCCCCTTGCCCGGAATCTCCCCAAATGTGTTGCGTCTAGTTTGCGCTAGTCGTAATGCATATCATATCAATTGAGGGTATTGCAGCTTTCCCCTTTTTCATAATCATTTTTCTCGTGTTGGAAATAATAAAGCTTGATGCTCGCGGCATCTTTATAAACAAATCAAAAGAGTAAATCGTTTCGAGTCAGAGAATCCGAATTCAGATTCGATTCCCTCGCGCGCGTCACTTTTTAACGCGAACAGCTCCCCAGTCAGAATCTGAAAATCCCTTAAGTGTGAGAGCTGAGGATGAGCTAAAGAACAACCCATTACCAGGATTTGCTTTGAGATATCTCAACACATGAATGCCAGCTAACATGTGTTCATTAGTAGGATTACTTAAGAACTGACTGAGTTTACTTACTGTGTATGAGATTTTAGGTCTGGAGTGTGTGAGATAAAGCAGTCTTTCAACCAGTCTCTTGTATTCAGTGGGATCAAAAAGACATTTACCAGATCCTTGATGTAACTGGATATGGGGCTGCATAGGAGTATTGTGGGGTACCACAGTACAGGTGCATATAAACTCTATTGTCCAGAAACCAACAAAGTTGAAATCAGCAGAGACGTTGTTGTGAAAGAGTCGGAAGTTTGGGATTGGAGCAAGTCTCAACCAACTTCTGACGTAGTGACAACTTCTGAAGACGAGTCAAAAGTTGAAGGTTTTGAAGAAGAGTCAGAAGATGATTCTGAAAACTCTGAAGATGAAGATGATGAATCTGATTCTGATCCAGATTCTGATGATGATCCAGAATCTGGTGGTGATTATGCTTCTGGAAGGGAAAACTCTAAAGACCAAGATTCTGGAGGACAATCTCCTGAAGATGATCATGTTTCTGAAGGTGATAATTCTGAAGATAGAACTTCTGGACAAGGTCTAAAAGTTAATATTGTTCCAAGTTCTGGAGAACAAGTTCAGAGGTCACAACGAGTCAGAACCATACCTAGAAGACTTGCAGATTTTGACATGATGCAAGACATTGAAGTTGACTCAGAGGGAGAAATCATTCAGTGTGCCATGTTAGTAGATTCTGAACCATTGGATATAGAAGAAGCACTCAAGAAGAAAGCCTGGCTTGATGCCATGAAAGAAGAACTTGAGGCTATAAAGAGAAACAAAACTTAGGAGTTGATAGAACTTCCAAAGGAGAAGAAAGCCATCAGTGTCAGATGGATTTTCAAAGTGAAGTTTAAGCCAGATAGATCGGTTGGAAAGCACAAAGCAAGGCTAGTGGCCAGAGGTTATCTTCAGAAACCTGGACTAGATTATTTCGAGGTGTTTGCTCATGTAGCTAAGCATGAAACAATCAGATTGGTGATTGCTTTAGCTGCTAACAAAAGTTGGCCGCTGATGCATTTGGGTGTGAAGTCAGCATTTCTGAACGGTCCATTACAAGAGGAAGTATACGTATCACAACCTCCTGGCTTCGAGAAAAAGAATCAGAAAGGGATGGTGTATAAGCTACATAAAGCTCTGTATGGATTGAAGCAAGCACCCAGAGCTTGGAATCAGAAGATTGATTCATTTTTCAAGAAGCAAGGGTTTCAGAAATGTGAGATGGAGTATGGCGTATATGTGCAACATTCTGGAAGCAATATGATTCTAGTGTGTCTTTATGCTGATGACATATTGCTTAAGGGGAGTTGTCCAGAAGATATATCCAAGTTCAAGAAAGTACTGATGAATGAATTTGAGATGACAAATATAGGAAATATGGTATATTTTCTAGGGATGGATGTTCTGTACTCAAAGGAGGGTCTCATTCTACATCAGCTGAAGTATGAACTTGAGCTTCTGAAGAGATTTAAGTTGTAGAAGTGTACAGTTGTTGTGACACCATCATAAACCAATCATAAATTGGATTCTGACTCTGATGGTGATTCTGTAGATGCTACAACCTTCAAGCAGTTGGTTGGTTCTCTTAGGTATTTGTGCAATACCAGACCTGACATTTGCTATGCAGTTGGAATGACAACAGATTCATAAGTAATCCAAAGTGGAACAATATTAGCTTCTAGACCTTGAAGCAATATTAACTTCTAGACCTTGTCCAAATATTTTAATTAGGGGAACAATATCTAGAAGCTAATATTGTTCCTTGAAAAATTGATGTTTTGATGTTCTGGTGTTGTCCAAAAATTGATGTTCTGATGCTGTCTAGAAGGTGATGTTCTGGTGTTGGTCAGAAGTTGTTGAACTTCTGAGGTCGTTATCTTAATTATTAAGTTTAGGTTTAAGGGTACTTTAGTATTTGTTAGTTTGTACTGTTAGTATCGTTTAGCTTGATCACCAAGATTAGATTTTAGTTAGGGTTTACGGGCATATTTATTTTTGGACTTTTTTGTGTATAAATATGTACTCTTATTTCATTAATAAACAACAATCCTTATTTTCGTACTCTTTTCATTATTCCATGATTCCTTTCTCTTTGTCCTTGTCCACAAAAAAAATTAACATAGAGGAACGTTTCAAGTGGTTTACTCAAAGAGGCTGGCATAAATTAACATAGAGGAAATTGAAATAAGCTCAACATTCCATTTCACCTCATTGCATGTTATTTGAGACGGACTTACACAGTTACACTCACACCTATTGCCAAAGGAACATCAATTACCATACTATAAGTTGTGTTAAGGTCCAACATTGGTCAATGTTCTTCTAGTAGTTATTTGACCATATTATAAAAAGATATATTCAAGTTCTCTAAATATATTCTTTGGGACATATTCCAATAACCTTGTTAGGACAGAAGTGGGATGAAGTTCATATGTTACAGTCAAAGTAGCTCACATTTTCATATAGAGATAATGATTTGTGTATACATATAATTGTCATGATCTACATATATATATATATATATATATATATATATATATATATATATATATATATATATATATATATATATATATATATATATATATATATATATATATATATATATATATATATATATATATACATCTAGTGGTGTCATGATCTATATTTGTTACAGTTTCAACACAGTTCAATCAAGTCAATACCAATTGGAATTTCTTTCTTAACCACTACACTGCAATTGCAAGAGACAAACAAGTAACTCTCAAATAATACTCTGTATCTTCCCATGCAATAAATAAATCTGAAATGTCTATGCTATACATAGAATCATTACATAGCAGGCATGACAACTTCTCCGGGGTTTGATTTGATAAGGAGTTGACGACGAGCTTACGTTCGAATTCTCCCCGGTATTTTGCTCCAGCAATAAGTGCACCCATATCAATGGATATAACCTGAAAAGAGACCAGTGCATTAGATCATTTTTAAAAAAACCTTGGAAATAAGATTAGAAAATATTATATTTTTTTGAAAAAATGAAATTAAAATCATACTGGCAGAGGATATATTGTAAGGATCATTACAGTGAAATTGGAAATGGGATAGAAACTTATAAACCAGTTACTTTTATGGTATGGTTCACTTTTACCCGTTTTCAACCCAGGCCAGTTCTATCAACAACAGACTAAGCATTTTGATATAGCACATACCCTGCTGTTCATTAAAGCTTGAGAAACATATCCTTGCACGATTCTCTGAGTTAGTATGTGTTACTGACAGAAATAGGTCACTAAGCATAACATAGCAAGGACAAAAATAATGATGGTGCTCAATAGAAGGGAAAATAATCCAATTTCAGCCAACAATTAGGAGGAAGAACTAAGGAGATACCCTTCAGAAATTACAGTCTTCCCAATCAGCACTGCGTATTTGGATGCACCTGCGTATTTCATCATCTCTTCCTATAAGTGGATCAAGTTTTCCTGCTTTTACCCGTGTAACTAAAAAATGATTCAAAATCAAAACATAAAACGTCAACTCAGGCCAACAAATGACGGAGGATATAGATCCTTACAATAGAGCGCGAAAGTTGTCGGTGACGCAGGAGTGCGAGCTAAGTTGACAATAACATACATGAGGGTTATTATAAGCAAACCTCTTCACCAGAGACATACACAACTGGTGACTGCCATACTTTTATTTTAATCAGCTGGTTAGTGGAGCAGAAAATGGCCTGATGCAGTCGGTCTGGACGCCGCGCTACGAATAATTCTGCAAAAAAAGTGTGCTGACCACCAAGTTTATATGATTTATATATGCAAATAGATTTTAGCTACAAGTTCTTATGCCTTTCTTATGGAGTAACAGTGTGAACTTGTGATCATATTCCACTATGAGAAAATGTTGTTATGTAAAAAATCCAAAGTAATATTATACAGAAGAAGCTTTTAAACAATATTTTGCTGCAACATTCTAGATATCTTTTTCGTGGCAAGAAGTGTTTGCAGCCTCAAGTCTAACCTTTTGTATTATTTGCAAGTAGAATATCTCCCACTTCAATCTGCAGGTACAAACACTAGAAGTTAAGAATGACATGGTTGATAATAAAACACATTGAGAAATTTGTATATCATAATAATACTTACCAATAACCCTTTTGAAAAATTGGAAAACACCACACATTCCCATACTGAATTGTATGATAATCATGAAAGCACCAATACTATGCGTCATTTTCATCCATTACATCATTTTTCTAAATTTTCTTATTGTCATTTTGAATTTCATCCAATTTGAAAACTTAAAGAGTGACAGCTACTATAGTAAAGTGACAATTGGGATCACTTTTCAGTTCTGTTACAACTCTAAGAATAAGCCTGCATAACATGTGAGTGCAACTATAATAAGCCAGTGACTTGTAAGTTGTTGTGCTGAATCAGGATCTTTAGTTATTGTGTTGCCAATTCAACCATTTGATTGAATTAGTTATTGTACTTAACTAATTGGAAGAAATTAGTTATTGTTCTGCCAATTCAACCCATAAATAATCAAAACTAAAGGAACAAGAAACAACAGTAAAACAATAACCTTAATTCCAGAGCACAAACTTCATGAGAAGACTTATTACTCTGTTGTTGCAACAAAGCATCTCTCAATATGCGAACGTAAGTTGCCGAAACCAACAATACTTGAGAGTCTTTTAAGTGATCACAGATAAGCCGGCAAAGCCAAATTCACTTCTTTCACCGATAATAACGCATCCTCTGTACATACCCTTATGTCACACGCGATCATGATATCGATTCCACCACTGAAGCAGCCACCGTGTACACTTGCAATCACAGGCTTATGACATAATTCAAAAGAAGTGAAACAGATCACATGAAGTGTGTTAATGGACAACAAATTCACAATGAACCTGCCAAGAATTTCATTTTTAATGACAACAACTTTCAATTATGGATCTAGAGAAATCAACTTACTTTCACTTCAGTTCTCTTTAAGCTTTTTTCTGTAGATGCATAAACAATTCCAGCACCACCATGTCTACGGCCAACAACAACAAAACAGTGAAACTCGGAGACACTGTAACATACTAATTAAAATCAAGAGGTGTAATAAACAATTCAAATCTAGCTAAAGAAACATACTAATTAAAAGTTGTATCATACACACACCATTATTTAACCCATGTAGGACAATGTTGTTTCAGCTCTTAAAGGAAGTATGAAAGGACAGTTCGTTCAGAAATTGCAGGCTTCCCAACACCAGACTTACCAATCAACACATGGTTGTTCTTTGACCTCCTAGATAGAATTTGGATGCACCTGCATATTTCATCATCTCTTCCTATAACTGGATCAAATATTCAAATTAATTCAGAGGTGAAATATGAACAGAAATAGTGCAATATACTGACAAACCAAAAAACAAAAACATAAAAGATTTACTGAACAAAGAAACATCACAACCATTCTTCTTGGAAACCCATGAAATATTGAACACCTTCCCTTTAGCCATCCCTTTCCAAAAGTATACGAATTTAACCTCTTATGGATGAATCCCTTCTAAAATGACCTCACATGGATGAACCATGCAATAGAATTCGTGTTACGGAAAGCTCAATAAGCTCATCCTGCTAAGTTGACTACTGTCTCGAAGAATAGCAATATGTATATGATATGTCATTAGTGTTGAACTTTATAGTCTATTATTAATCATAAAAGAAACGAGAAGAAAAGTAAACAACCAATGAATTTGAATTTGTGCAGTAACTATGAATTTGAAAGAACTAAGTTGAGTATACTAAGATAACATATTGCAAAACAGAACCACATTTGTTCATTAAAGGCAACAGTAAGACAATTACACTCAAGGAACAGTCAAGAGGAACAATTACATATTCCTGAACTCAAAAATAAAATTACATTACATGCAAAATAATGTCATGCTCTAACTAATTTGTTTTTCCAAATTTTCACACAAAGACTACAGATATAGGAATACTTACAGAATATGTTCCATACACCCACTTGATAGACCCTTGAGCAATCAGGTTATCACCTCTATTCTCTTTATCTTCACGCATAAAAACAACAGAGTATGTAGCCTTTTGCTTCACCTCATTGAATGTTATTCGAGATGGAGTTACATTCATACCTACTGCCAAAGGAACATCAACCATCACATTATAAGTTGCGTTAACAGGTCCAACATTTGTCAATGTTCTTGTATAAGACTGTGATGTGGATCCCAACCGAACTGAAAATGATGGATAATTAAGTTGTGCTTGGGGTATACTCTTCACCTCCGAGCATTTCACTTCCCGTTGCAAAATAATTCCAACTTGTTCATCGGTATAATTCAAGCCACACAAATAAGGAACATAGTCATTTGTTTCGATATCATAAACGAGTCCTGGATCGTTTGCTTTCGAAGGGTTAACATGTCCAGCACCAGTGGCAAATACATCAGCTGGTAGAAGCCTCTGATCCAAAATAGGTTTTCCGCAAAGGTTAACTGTATTAGCTGTTGTCATGATGGCTGATTTTATAGCAGCAGGTGACCAATCGGGATGAGACTTTTTCAACAGCGCTGCAATGCCGCTGAGATGAGGACATGACATTGAGGTGCCTGAAATCATGTTAAACCCTTGTGTAGTATTGTCTAATGAAACAGGCCACGCTGCTAGAATGTTTATTCCAGGTCCGATTATGTCTGGTTTCAGAATTTCAGGACTTTCTCTGCTTGGACCTCTTGATGAGAATGAAGCAACTTGAGGGACAAGTGGATTACCAATAACAGTTCCTTTAAATGACAAAGTTGCTGTTGGGTTGTAGGTTTTGTTAATGTAATCCTTGATCATTAAACCAGCTGCATAAGTCACTTCAACGGCAGGTAAAACATGAGGAGTAACAAAAGTGCTGAAATTTAAAGTTTCTGAGTTCGCAAGAATCATGCCAACACCGCCTGAGTTTAGAACTTCTTGTCCTGGCATAATACTTGGAACTAAATGATATACATGCATATCACATAACACTATTTTCCCTCGGACATCAATGTTCTTTAATGAGCCTGGTAAACAAAAGGATTGATTCCTATTCTGTGCACCTGCATACACAAGGGGAAATAATTCTTGAGAAAAAGCCTTAGCTTGCAACGATGTTTCACCTTCAAATTCTTCAGCATTCCCTAGCTTTGCTAATGCAGCAATTTTTCTGTCATGCGTGCTTGCACCTACAGTGAGGATCCAGGGAGCTTCATTTGAGAGTGTACCGTATCTAGGCCCAGCGTTTGCTGCAGAGCAACTGACGAATACTCCCCTTTGAATAGCAGCAAAAGCACCCACTGCAATTGGGTCTTCAAAGAATGGAAGAGAATCAAAACCAAGTGAAAGAGAAAGCACATCTACACCATCATCAAGAGCTTTATCCATTGCAGCTAAAACAGCACTTTCAGGGCACCCAATTTCGACATCGCACACTTTGTAAATTGCTATGTGAGCGTTAGGTGCCATACCAGCTGCTACACCCTTAGCATTTCCAAAGAGACTTGCATTTTCTACGAATCTTCCTCCAGCTGTTGCAGCAGTGTGTGTTCCATGGATTCTACTCTCAAATGGAGGCTCTTGAGTTGCACCTGGGACTAAATTCCTTGCACCAATGAGCTTGTTGTTGCAGGTTGTTCCTCCATTGAATTGACAGTAGCCTTTCCATTTTGCAGGTGGTGGAGGCATTCCTTCACCGCTGAATGATGGATGATAAGGGTTAATCCCAGTGTCTACGAGTCCAATTATGACGCCTTTTCCGAGATTATCATCAGTCCACAAACCCTGCCCTTGTTTCAACCCCAAGAAAGTTGGAGTGTAAAGAAAGTTTTCTCTCGAGTCTTACTGACACAACTCCATGCTTCTCTCGAAGATCTTCAGCTTCTTCGCGCGTCAACTTTACTGCAAATCCAGAGGCAACATTGTGGTAAGAGAACACGGCTCTTTCTTTGTAATCCAAAGCTTCTGGAAGAAATGAGTGGTACCGGTTTTCTTCGGATTGAATTGAAGTAACATTTTCCACCTTTATGACAGTAACAATGTATGTCAATACGTTGAGATCATCTGTTTGATTCTTCCTTGCAGAAAATACCGCTGCGGTTTGATGGATACTGCAGAGAAAGAACAAGAAGAGAAGAAGAAACTGTGTAAACTTCATAATGAAACTTTTGCAGGTTGGCTTGGTATGCTGTATCTGTATGCATATGAAGCTTGTTTTAATGAAATCAATTTTCCCCTGCAACTCAAAGTTTTTCACCTCTGTGTTGTGTTTCTCTATGACGGATTTGAATCTCTAGTAATTGACAAACATGTCTTTGTTTTTTTACCAGTAATGTAGAACTATAAGTCTAAAGTAGGTACTACCCATTTTTATGGTGTAAATTAACTTTTCTCATAGATACAATAAGAATATATGCATCTAAAAATAGGCCTCTTTGATAAAAAAACTCTTTTCTATTTATGTTATTATATTTTTATTAATTAATTCTTACTATTGTTATGATTTCTAAATCATAAAATTCTTAAATTGAGAAGAGAAGGACAGAACCATATATGTGATACTCATCCACTAAGCTGCAGTAGAAGTTAAGGGTTTTTAGTGCAATATATACTAAATAATAGCTTATAGTTTTATATAACATTTTATTAATATAAATGCACCATTAATCCTTTGTTTTATTTATATTTAAGCTTAAAATCACGCACTAATAAAAATAATTTAAGATCTAATGTTAAGAATTAATTATTTATCAATTTAAGAAGGATATTTTTGATTTTTCAAAGGTGTGGAAAAACTCACTAGATAGGGTATTCCCCTATTTTATTAGAATTTCTTCATTAGCAAGGTGGGGTTCTTCGGGTGAAGATTGGGTTAGTTCAACCTACGATTTTGTGGGAATTAGGGGTTTAGGTCTTGAAATTCTTATGTTTCTTGCATGTTTGATTGTTTTTTTATAAACAACTCTTGTACTTTTCTTTTTTTGAACACATAAACAACTCTTGTATTAAAATGAGAGAATTAGGCCTACTCTAACCCATAAAAAAAAGGTGAAATCACATAAATATGTGATATTAGCTCCTCTAAATTCTTGGTGAATGATGCATGTTGATTTTGAGTAATAATTGATATGATTGCTTTTGACCATATGTGTGATTGTTGATGCCATGTCTTCTTTGATGAATAAATATTATGATAATTGATTGTATTCAATTGATGTTTAAATGATGGTTTGATGTGAATAGTGCGTGACTAACCGTCTCCTAACCTAAGTCTACATAGTTTGTTTGAGCGAGTATATTGACATCCATATATCCCATGAGACTAATGACTTTATCTTATATGTTTGATAGACGAGTGCTAGAATCTAGTAGAAACTTTAATAATTCTAGATGACTTAATATTGAAAGGACATGAGGTTTTAGTAGGACTCCAAAAAAAAATAGTATTATCTAATTTCATATTGTTGATTATACAAGGGGTGTTCAAAACCAAACTAACTAATAAAAAATCGCAAATTAAATTAAATTAAATCGAAATCGCAAAAAATCGTATTTGGTTCGGATTAGTTTGGGTCATCTTTTAACAAAACTGTATGGTTCGGTTCGGTTTGCGGTTTGTATTTCGCAAACTGAATCAAACCGCATTATGTTACAATCTAAATTTAACTTAACTCTCATTTAACTCAAACTTAAACCTATTATATATTAGTTTATGATTACGAACAATTTTCTCATCCTTACACTTATGATTCAGTTCCAGTCTTCTTAAATCTCTTATAGCATTATTGCTTTGTCTTCACCACTTACATCTTGCCTCTTCTTCTCTAGTCTCTACTATCTTATATTCTTTCTTTTTCACCTTCTCATTTTTATACAAATGTTCTCTCTTTCAATTTTGTTTTATTGCATATATTTATCTCTAATGTCTTCACTCTTATGTTTTTTCTTTTTCATCTTCATTAATCTCTCATCTCTTCTATTTTTTGTTTCATTATAATATTTTTGACATTATTTTATGCTATTATTCTATGTTAATTATTTCACTTTTGTTTAATCTAATTTTTATATATTAAATGAAAATTTATTGTCCAAATATGATGAGTTTTATTGTTATTTGGTAGTGCATGAATGACAAAATACAAAGTTATGTTGTCATCTATATGTGTATGTATGACTAAACAAAATATTCGTAAAAAACCGAACCAATCGCACCGAATCAAACCGCACACATTTTTTCTCTCGCAGTTCGGATGATTTTTGGCGTCAAAACCGCTCAAAGCACATGAACATATATATATATATATATATATATATATATATATATATATATATATATATATATATATATATATATATATATAGGAGGGATCAAATTACACCAAGAATTACACCATGTGTTACACTCGCTCAAAACGTCACTCAATTAATATTTTTAAAATCGACCGTTGGATTGAAACATACCATCATATAGATCATACCTATAAAGTTTGAGATTAATCTATAATGATTTATTATGTCAATGAACTACATCAAAATTAACGTTATATGAAAGTCCATTTTGACGTTAATCTTTGGATATCTTGATCATATAGTAAATCATTATAGATTAATCTCAAACTTTATATATATATATATATATATATATATATATATATATATATATATATATATATATATAATTCCATGTACTTATGTCATTTGTTTGTATGCCCTTGATATATAATTACCATTTAATACTAAATTCTAGACATTCATACTTTAAGTTATTAAAATTTGCTTACCTTTTTTTTCCGGGTAGAGTTACATTAGCGATAAGTGTCATGGAAGCGATCCATATCTATCCGATGATGACAAATATTTTACCAAAGACGTGTATTAAAGCTCTTCAGAAACTCCAACGGGGCTGTATATGGGGAGACACAGAGACTTCTAAAAAACACCATGTTGTGAGTTGGGAGACTATTACGATGGACAAGGATAAAGGCGGTCTAGAGCTGGGAGTCATGAATCAAGCTTATATTATGAAGCTTGGTGGTAAGTTGATTAATGAAGACCAGGATTTATGGTGCAAAGTTTTACGTGGAAAATACAAGATTGAGAACATGCATATGGATATTCAGGCAAAAAACGCAGACTCGAGCACGTGGAAAGCGATTGCTAACAATATCCCTAAGTTGATGGAGTATGGGCAATGGCATATTGGAGATGGGTCTGGAGTTAGGGTCTGGCACGATAATTGGGTTGAAGTTGGGAAGCATATTCTGGATTATAATGTCATCATTCATGTTCACTTATAGGATTTTATCGTTAAAGACCTGACTGATGTAGATGGTGAGTGGAACTGGAGCATTATGGACGATTAAATGCCTAATGAGTTGCGAAACAAGATTAATGCTATTCTTTCTCCTATTTCGAATACAACAAATGATAAGTTCAAAGTTGCAAGTAAAGAGGATGGTAAGTGCACAATGAGTAGTTTGTATCATAATCAGAGGAAGGACGACACGATTATGTTAGATAAAATTTGGGATTCTATTTGGAAGTTAAACGTGCCTGAGAGGGTGAAACATTTCACTTGGCTGATGAAGCATGACAGATTACTGACGAATTACAGGAAGAGCGTTTTTGGGTTAGGAGGCGCTGCCTGTTTGCTTTATGGTAACTCGTGCGAATCATCGCTTCATGTTATGAGTGATTGTTGTAAGGTTCGTATGATTTGGATTAATTGTGTTCCTCCCAGCATTGTAGACGAGTTCTTTGTCGTAGATTGGCATGATTTGATCAAATTGAATGTTTTACCCCATCCGCTTGTTGATGATAAGTGGAGGAACTTTTGGGCAATTGGGTGTCATTCTATTTGGTTTTGGAGAAATAAAGAGATCCATAGTTTAAACTATGTTAGGCCTCATGATCCTATAGTTTTCATTGAGAATATGGTTTATGAGTATTTTAAGACCATTAAAATTAATTCTCATATTATTGAGAATGTTACCGTGGAGAGGATGATTTGCTGGAGTCCTCCGTGAATGACGTTTGTTAAGCTCAATGTGGATGTGTCTCACAATACTGATGGTACAGCCGAATGCGGTGGAAGTACTCGAGACTCCAAAGGTAATTGGATCAAGGGTTTCTCCAAGTTTATAGGAAATTGCATGGTGCTTAAAGCAGAGCTTTGGGGTTTGTACGAAGGTCTCAAGATGGTTGTGTATTTAGAGTTTGGAAATGTTGAAATTAACACACATGCTAAAGCGGTTATTTAGGTTATATCCAAAGCTAGGAGAAATAGGTCCGGCTTCTCAAATTTGGAAACTCAAATCATTCGGTTGATGGAGAAGATTGCAAATGTAGAACTCTCTTTTACCATCAGGGAAGCTAACGGGTGCGCTCATGTGCTTTCCTCGAATTGGAGGATGTTGCAACATGGTTGTCACATTTTCCAGGATATCCCAGACTTTCTCCAGGATAGCTTGAACTCTGATCATATTGGTCTGTTAGGTTCTAGTTTGTTCCCAGTGAATTTTTTTCCTTCCTTTGAGCTTCAGCCATTCTCTTCACCAAAAAAAAATTGCTCACCTTCTTGAGTAAAATTAAAATCAATTATTTTATTATACAAAAAGCTGTAATTTTTTAAATACAATAAAAGCTGGTTTAGATCCATCATTTGATGGCATCTGGTAGATTGAATTTAATATGTCAATTATCTCACTCATGTTGGAAATTCACTAAAATCTATGATAAATTTCTATCAATCTTGATGAATAAGATTATTATCATCACACAATATCTTAAAAATTAATAAAATAATAAATAGTATAAGATATAATGGAAAATTAAATTAAATTTTTACTAAAATTGACTTATAACTTAGAACAAATTTTTATGTAAAATAATTTAAAATTTAAGACAAAATAAGTAATAATAGATTCACCTCTCATGAATTATGTTTCATTTTGTATTTGTGAGGTTGAGAAACTCATAAATACATAACAAATAATTATGTTATAGGGCATTTTATAACCTCATATTTGCTTCCTTTGCCTTTGCATCTCTCCAGAACCCACTTAAGTTCCTCTTCCGAGCCTTTAGGAGTATGATTTAGTTGCTGCCACTTGATCACTACGTTCAAAAACTCTACAATTTTGCTACATTGAAATAACAAATGACTCAAGGTTTCTTTCTTCATGCAAAAGCAACACATCTCGTTTTTTAACATGTGTCTTTCCTTTGTGGCAAGCTTTCCGTGACAAGCTACCCAAATGATAAATTTTGCCTTTGGACGCGCTCTGTAGTTGAAGAAATTCTTCTTCCATTGCACCTCAGGTGGGTATCCTTCAATTCGTGGTAAACTACTTTGGAACATACTTTTCCTATTAGGCCAAGTTTTTCCAACTCTGCAACTGAGCTGCAGTTTGTCTCGCATTAAGGATCGTGCGAAGAATCCACCAGCAGTTCATTTTCACAGTGACAGCCATTATGTTATCATTCTTCATATAGTAGTAGTGGATCCACTTGATCCACAAACTATCTGACTTACCACACTGATTCCAGAGCATTTTTAGGATGCTGACCTTCCTCTAAGTGCTCAAGGCTATGATGTTCAAATCTCTTTGGTTTTTGGGCCTGTAAGTTTTCTCCCAGGCATATGGCGCCTTCCGAGTGACAATATCCCCACCAGACCATATAAAAGACCTGCAAATTGCCTCCACTGATTTGATCACCTTTTTCGGGAGAGGAATGCTATGAAGCTAGAAGTTAGCAATAACAAACAACACACTTTTGACTAATTGAACACGCCCAACACTCAGGAGCCTCATAGTTCAATGCTTTATTCTAGCAACCATTTTCTCTACCAGCAACAAGCACTGCGTAGCAGAGTTTTTTTAAACTAGAAAGATGGATACCAAGATACCTGAAAGGAAGACTCCCTTCCATGAACTTTGTGATTTCAACAACCCTATCCTTCGTCTGGCTATCAACATTGCCATAGAAATTTTTTCATTTCGACAGATTAGCAGACATACTAGTGGAGGAGGTGAACATATGGAACGCTTTCATCATCAGCTTTATGGAAGTAGCGTCACCTCTAGCAAATAAAAGTAGATCATCTACAAAGCTCAAGTTTATGATGCCAAGTTTTTCGCATTTTGAGTGACAATTGAAATTCGGATTACCCTTGAGCTTTTGAAAAACCCTATGAAGGTAGTCTGTAACACCCTATTTCTCCAACGATAACTTAAATGAAAATCAGAGTAAATTAAAATTTTAAACCAACATCAAATAGGATGTCACATTTCATCATCTCAAATATTACTCAAATAATATAAAACTGATGCATAATACACTATTTCGGATGAACCGACAACATTTTTAAAACCTAGTTCTCAACCTCAACTTCATTAATGCAGTGGAAATGAAATTCATATATTATTTTCAACATCAACTTCATCCTCATTATAAATCAACATTCTAATCAAATAAAAGGAGATCATAATGCTCCCACAATTCTTCAAAACAACACAAAAACTAAAGTGAAATAAGCAAGCGTTCATCCCCCTAGTGTTACGTATCATAGAAATGACACCAACTTAAAATAAGAAGAGCAACCTCTTCTAGACTCTGCGACTTTGCACTACTCCTGATTATCTGTGTGTTACTCATGTGTAGGCAACATTCAAACATAAAGGGTGAGATATCATAACAATATAATAGGTTATATAATTATGAGTAAACAACAGATATATCATGCAAGATTCCAAGCTCGATAATCATCAAATATTCAACTCAACAATTCTACAATTTAACAATTCAATATATGTCATGCAACTTGTAATACCTCAATTCTACCCTGGTAATTATTATGAAAATCAGAGTTATAAAATTTCCAACCAACAATTGGGATATCACATTTTCAACATAAAACAACACAATCAATCACATGTAGTACAAATACATAACACATAATTTCGGTAAAACAATAACAACTTGTTTGGTCTTTCAAAAATAATTAACTTTTATTTTTACGCATCGGATTCATAAAATTCAACTAAAATATCTTGGCATCATGGCCAATTCAAAACAACTTCAAGATAGCAAGTTTCAAACGTCAAATAATCATAGCATCTTCTTCAACATAAAACAACTTAAAATAACAAGTCTTCAACAATAAATACTCAACAACAACATAAAATCAACAAGAAAGAAAACAAATGTTTATCTTCCCGAGTGCTACGTATCAGAGCGACAACACTGACTCGAACTAACAGCGACTAGAACTTCATTCTTCATTACCTGCACGTTACCCACGTAGAGGCAACATCACAATAGAAAGGGTGGGGTATCTAGCAATTTAATAAATCGTATGATAAATAATATATTAGAATCTGACAATGTAAAGCACCGCTTTGCAAATTATTCACATAACAAACAATTTCACAATTTATTCAACATTCACAACAATTCAAAATGCAACATGAGATGCAATAACCTATTCAAATGCACATGCATGTGGTACCAATAGAGGAGAACTCTCAACTTAAAAATTTGCCAATTAATAGAGGCATTAACAAGGCATATGCCTTTATCACAGGTTGCCATCAAGGCCAAGGCATAAGCCTTCGTCGCAGTTTGTCAATCCAAGTTGTCACAAAATATGCAATACATGTGACTCGACACATGCAACATCACATAACAATATTCATCATTCGTCGCAAAGGCATAAGTCTATATCACCATTGTTACCAATAAATATAGATAACTCATCGTCACTAAATTTCCCTGCAACATCACATTATCAACAAAATTTATCACAACATATCACGAGAAAAAAACAACACAGAATAACACAACCAATTTCATCACAGCCTGCAACTTTGTAAATTATTAACAACATCATCACAAGCACAACAACAATGACTACACAATTCTACGCTTAAAACAATTTATTTACGCTACTACTAATTAATTATTAAACATTATTTGCTAAATTAATTAATTAAACTACTTAATTTCTATTAAAATATTATTGTAAATAAACACTTGCCGCTATACAAATTAATCTCGCCAATTCTACACCGAAAACAAATCAAGTATCTATATATATATATATATATTCAAAATTCTTAATTAATATATTAATTATTATTATTATTATTATTATTATTGTATACTATATATATTAGTAATTTAAAGAAACAATACAATGCCATTATCACTCACCAATGTACCAAAACAAAAACAAAAAACAAAAAAAAAAAAACACAAGAAAAACACACGTGCCTAGCCTTAATAGTGTGCTCTTCGACACATTTTATGTACTTTTGTCAAGCACGCCGTTCATCATGTCCCTCTTTTCATTGTGTCGTTCGGTACACTCTCCTTCAATAATCGATTTCTTTCCTGCAAATAGTATTTTTCGTTTTCTATAATTTTCTACTATATTTTCCATAATTCTTCCGATTAATTACCAAACAATAATTTTCCATTCACAACATCAATTAAGCCACCAACTCGAACATAATTTCAACACAAAAAATTACTACTTTCACAAACAAAACAACTACAAATGCATGGTAAATCCCCCGTTACCCTAATTCCACATACTACTCATCATACAACCCATTAGAAAATTAGAACCCCACACTTACCTTGGATTGAAGGTCACTCTACGGAGTTCTGGTAGAATTTTTGTTTGGCTTTCGATCTGCAATTCTCTCCCGACGACAATTTTCTCCCAAACCGTGTTCCTCTTCTTCCTTTCCTTTCCTCTTTGCTTCACGTACGAAGTTTCTATTCCTTATTTCCAATAATCTCTCCAAAACCTAATTTCTTATTATTTATAACTAATAAATATATTTCTCTTATTGGGGTTAAATTCATACACTCCCACTTTACTTCATACTACCCACCAACACAAGTTCAACAATAATTCTAATATTATTATTATTATTATTATTATTAATCTACCGACTATTCAACAATTAAAAAACTAAATCAACTAACAACTCGACAACTCAAATCGGAAATAATTCAAAATACTTAATTAACTAATTAATTAAATAACCGGGCGTTACAAAACTGACTCTGATGCAGAAGTGCATGTGGTACCATCAGGGCATAAGCCCTCTCCAAAATGTCGATTATGGGCAACAACATAAGCCAAATTCGGGCTATCAACATATGGTCAAATTCGGGCCAACAACATAAGCCAAATTCAGGCTATCATCATACAGCCAAATTGGGGGCAACAACATAAGTCAAATTCGGGCTATTAAGAATGAACGTATGCAACACTGATATGAGAGAACAATTTATGCAATGCAGTGTCAACAATATGCCAATTTCAGGCCAACAATAATATCATAATCGACAGCAACACAATTTATTCATACTTTATGTATATCACAATAATCGATTTCAACCGCAGCGTTTCGCGTTACGACACATACAACATACATTTTCATCGCAAATTCTTCCCATGCTATAGAAATTTTTTTTAATTTTTCAACGGTCCGAACAGCGTGTCATACGGACACCCGAGTCAAAAGTTATAAGTTTTTAAAGTTTAGGAAATTTCGCCAGTTTTAGTAGGGTAACTGGTTACCATATACGGGAACCCGATTACCATGTAATATTTTGAAGATTCTGGCTACTGTTTCACTGGGTAACCAGTTACCATATATGAGAACCCGGGTTCCCAGTGTTGCAGAGCCAAAAATCTGCAATTTTCATGCTTCAAATTTTGCCTATTTTTCACTAAAAATCCAATTTTTCGACACATAGAAACATACCAATTCATGTGATTAACTACCCATAACATACATATCAATTCTAATACAATCCTCATACAATTGTTCACATTCACAATTATCAATCAATTTAACAAAACATCTACACCCAAAACCTAACATGCATATCATTTTCTACCCATAGTTATACCATCTATTATAGAGTTAGAACCCCAGCCTTACCTTATACTTTTGTTGATTCCGAAGCTTATGTCTTTCTCCTCTTCTTCCATGGAAATCTTCTCAAACCCTATCTTCTCTTTACTTATGTCTCTCTCTGTTTCACGATCGATCAAAAATAAAACCTCTTATACTCCTCTTGTTTTGACTTATCTAGCTCTTGGACCCTTAAATTAATATACCAACTTCGCCCTTCTCTTATTACAATAATTATAATTATAAAAACTATAATTATTATTTTAACTCAAATAATAATATTAGACCAACATTCTCCTTCCACCCATATTTTTCTAAATTTTTAGTCATACACCCCCAATACCTTAGTTTCTTTATTTTCCAAGGAAACTCTTCCACATCAAGGCATCACCATAAAACAAAACACCGCAATTCATATATTCACCAATATTCACACTAATTAATTAAATAATTAATCTAGATTTTTGGGGTGTTACATAAACGCAGACCTGCAGCGGTTAATTGACATCGACGACATTCAAATTTTCAGAAATAGGAATGACTATAAATATGGTAGGGTATTATCTGCATGAGCTTTTAGTCTTAGATATCAACTCGGAAATTCTCGAAGTAAACGTCATTATCCTCACTTCAATATGCCCGGCGCATATAGGTTGAATACAATAGTCCAAGGGTCCTGACTCTCCTTTGATCATCTGTCTACCTGGACATGTTCCTTATGACTCTGACAAAGCAGTTCCCTATCAGTACAATGCAACTATGGTGGAAAATGGGAAGGAAATACCCATACCTACTCTTCAGCCGTATTTAACATCGTCGAAGTAGGACGAGTAACTCGGAGTGGGCGTGTGCATACCTCCTTGCCATCAAAGCAGCCTATTGCTTCCACAATTAGAAAAATCTTGTTATGCCTGTTGAGAATCCTATGGGAGTTCCTGTTGGTAATCCAGACTTAAACATTGGTCCGTCTGATGGAACCAATATCAATTTAGACTTTGACGAAATACTAAAGCTGATCAAGAAGAGTGAGTATAAAGTTGTGGATCAACTGATGCAAACTCCTTATCATGCACTTAACAATTTAGAGTTGGGCTATGTTTATGTCAAAATAAATAGATATTTTACGAAAATGTTTAAAGTAATAAATTATATTGTATAATAAAATGCGAAAGAAATTATGAAATTTTATTCTCAATTATATAATTTCAATTTATTACATAAATTGCAAGTTTATGGTAGAACTAAACTTGAAGGCCTCTTTATTTGACTGGAGAGAATTCAAATGGATGGTGTCATACCCCAATTTTTGACCTAATATACCACCTTACATTTGCATCATTGCATCACTAACAGTACAGAACAGAATTAATCAGGTGTAGCTTCTACAGGTCAAAATTAGGGTTTCATCAATTTTTCATCTGATTCAAGAGACAATCAATTAGGGTTTGAGTTTTACTCACCTCATTTGATATATCTTGATCAAATCATCAACCTCTGATCTTCAGATATCAAATTTTTCCTCATGATCTATCAAGGATCAACCAATTAGGGTTTTCATCGAGGATGAGCAATCTCTGATTTTCTGATCAATGAATGAATTTTTTGATTGGAGATTGATCTTCATATCTTAGATACAACATGTTGACCTAATTTCTGGATTCAAAACATCACAGAAGTTCACAGAGTTCATCACTCAATTTCTAAATCATCTGATGAAATTTCATCCCCACTGAAAAGTTAAACTTTGACTTTTGGTCAACTTTTTCAAGATAAAACTTTTTCCAACATCAAAATACTTCAAATGATCCATCATGATCATAAAAAATCAAGAAATTTGGAAAAGTCAACAAAAAGTCAAAATTTTCAACACTTAGAAAATTTTTCAAGTGTTAAAATTTCACACTTTTTCCAAACTTCATGGCATTTTTTCACATAGTTCCACTTTGAATTGGAAAAAACTCAAAACATGAAAGTTGTAGCCCTTGAAACAAGATTTCCAAAATGTCCAAGAACTCTCAAATCCATGGAGTCTAGCTAGACTTTTGATTTTGAAACATAGAGCTCCAAAATCCTTGATTTTCAAGTACAAAGTTCAAGATTATAGGTCATTTTTGAGTTTCTTCTTCTAGAAGCCATGCAACCTTGCAAAGAGAGTTAGAGCTGATAAAAAATTAGATGGAGATTAATTATGATGGGATAAGATCAAGTTGAAAAATTAACCATGGTTAAAAGGCTTCCTTTTGCATTTAATGCAAAAATGACTTCCTTGCCCTCTAAGGCAACTTGTAAATACCAAAGCCATTTTCCTTCCCTTGCCATTCAGAACTTGTGACCTATAAATAGAGGTCATGTTGGCCAATTCAAACCACACCAAAGCTATGCAAGATAATGTTTTCTTTCTTCTTTCTTGAAACTCAAGTTTCATAGTTCAAAAGTGAGAATTTTGCATTTTGGCAAATCTTGTAAAATCTGTGAGAAACTTGGGGTCTAACATGTCTTAAACATCAAATACAACTTGTCTAAACCTTAAAATAAACTTGATAACAACTGGAAATCAGAATCCATGTTCAAAATCACAAACTTGTAAAAAATCTGCCTTAACTTTCAAACTAAGATTTGGCTCGAGCTAATCTTGATTTTATCACTTGAACATCATCAACATACTCCATATGGATGGTGCAGACCATTAACTTCAACCTGTAACAGCTCTAACATCAAATTCGAGTTTCATTTTGAACCATATACACGTGGACTTGGTCAGAACAATACAAGAAATTTCAGAGTGAGCAGACCATCCTCACACGATCCTTGAAGGTCGTTGGTGCTAAAGGAATCATCAAAACACAACTGGAAACACTCCATCATCAATTTCGATCTCAGCTTGGACAGGTAAGAACACGAACTTCAAACTATATGATTCCTTGATTCCAGTCCAAAAAACTCTTGGCCGTTTTGTTTCTGCACTATCACTGATCAATAACCCTCAATCAATTGATCAATTCATCAACCATACACAATTTCAATTAGGATTTTCAGTTTTTAGGGTTATTCGTGTTCTTGAGAAATTTAATCATGTTAGGCTTAAAATAAATGAAATTAAATGACATCATCATGTTCCTGGGCTTGAAACGATCAAGTTTGATGTTTACATCGTTCAATTTCATCAAGAAATGAGGATTTTAGGATTGATTGAAGATTGGAGGAGGAAGATGAACAATGCGCGCGTTTTTTCAAATTCAAATATCCATTTTAAAATATAATTTCATTGTTTGATTTCAATACACGGATGTATTGCCGCCCCAGCGGTTTCCAGCTCACTCTTAAGTCATTTATACCTTGCCTTGCCTTGAGGTCCCGGGTTCGAGTAGCCTTGGGACTATTTTTTGCCAAACTTTGTAATTTTCATTCATATTTTTGCAAACTTTGACTTTTTCAAAACCCAATCAAAACTCCTAATTTTGAGGTGATTTTTTTTACACTTGTCAATTAATGTATCTATTTTAAGATAGTGTCAAAAAGTTTCAGAAAAACTTTCATCTGATTATATTTTTATCGAGCCGAAAACGATACTTTCGAGTACTTTTCAAAACACCTTTAAAGGTGATTTTTTTCAAACTTTCGAAGCCCGATTCTTTTCAAAACTTCTCATAAGTATATTTCACTTTTCAAAAACACTTTCAAGAACATTCTTCAAAACTTTTCATCAAAACTTACATCTTTTTTCCATGATCGATCCGATTTAAACGATAAAACCGAATTCGTTTTTCTTCGAATTTCTTAATCGATCATGGGTCTCTCTTACGGTGTAAGTCCCAACATTCTTTATGTACATACATATTTTCTTGGTACATATCCAATTCTTTTTATGAACATACCAATTTTTACCTGTACATAATACAGATACTTTTTGTAAATACTCAAGTACATACAAACTTCGATCGTTTGTTTTCACTTCACTTGTGTATACACTAAATACCATTGGTATTAAAAGGAGCATTATTCCTGGTGAAACTGCTTTTAAACCAATGGGCCACCCTTATGGTGTAAGTCCCAACCCTCCTATGTACATCCACATCCTCTCGTACATAAATACTCGTTCGTGTACATATTTACTTTCTTGTACACATTCAAACTTGTAAATAATCAAGTTACGCTCGTTTTTGACGTTCGTTTCACAGACACTTGTTTATATTTCCTTCATAAACTCTTGTAAATAAACATCATGCATCTCTTTATATTTCCTTCATAAACTCCTGTGAATACATATCACACACACACACACACACACACACACACACACACACACACTTGTTTATATAACTGTCTAGTTATAACATAACAACTAGTCTAACCAATAGGTTCCCCACAAAGTTAGCCTCCTCTTGGGCTTTGTACAAGGTAACTCATTTCAACTGAGTTCAGCCTCCTCTTAGGCTTCATATAAGAAAAATCATTCATCTATGTTTAGCCTCCACTTAGGCTTCATATTAGACAACACTCCCCTGCTGAGTCAGCCTCCTATTGGGCTTCGTTCAAAAGAACTCCTCATTGAGTTTAGCCTTCTCTTGGGCATCATACAATGAAAGAGACCAGGGAAATCTCTTAACAGCCTCCTATTGGGCTTCCAATACAAAGAATCACCCGCGTTAGGATTGAACCCTGAGAGTATAATTTCCCGGTGAAATTGCTCTTAATTCCAAAAGGATGGTTTCCCGGTGAAATCCCTTTTAAAGCTAAAGCCAGCCATACCCTATAGCTTCCTCTTGAGCTTCATACAAGGACCCTCGATGACCCTCGATGTCCCTTGGAATATCCTCAATGGCTGCCTCGTCACCTCTGAATATCCTCAATGGCTAGCCAACATAGTGCCTGTCTCCAAGAAAGATGGAAAAGTCAGAATGTGTGTTGACTACTGGGATTTGAACAAAGCAAGTCCAAAAGATGATTTTCCATTACCGCATATTGACATGCTAGTGGATAGCACTGCAAAGTTCAATGTCTTTTCCTTCATGGACGGTTTCTTTGGTTACAATCAGATCAGAATGGCTCCCGAAGACATGGACAAGACATCTTTCATCACGCCATGGGGCACATTTTGCTACAAAGTAATGCCGTTTGGATTAAAAAATGCAGGCGCAACTTATCAAAGAGCAATGAATACTCTCTTTCATGACATGATGCACAAAGAGACAGAAGTCTACGTGGATGACATGATAGCAAAGTCTGACACTGAAGAAGAGCATATAGAATATCTCTTGAAGTTGTTTCAGCGACTAAGAAAATTTCAGCTTCGCCTGAATCCTAACAAATGCACCTTTGGGATAAGATCTGGAAAACTTCTAGGTTTCATTGTCAGTCAAAGAGGTATTGAAGTTGACCCTGACAAAGTCAAGATTATTCAAGAAATGCCTACGCCACATACAGAAAAGCAAGTAAGAGGATTTCTCGGACGGTTGAATTACATCTCCAGATTTATCTCTCAAATGACTGCTACCTGTGGACCGATATTCAAACTTCTCCGCAAAAATCAAGAGGTTGTGTGGAAAGAAGATTGCCAAAAAGCGTTTGACAGTATCAAAGAGTATCTGTCAGAACCTCCAATACTGATTCCTCCAGTCGAAGGAAGACCATTAATCATGTACCTTACCGTGCTAGAAGACTCCATGGGCTGCGTGCTTGGACAGTAAGATGAAACTGGTAAGAAAGAGCATGCCATCTACTATTTGAGTAAAAAGTTCACAGACTGTGAAACTCGTTACTCCATGCTCGAGAAAACATGTTGTGCTTTGGTGTGGGCTTCAAAACGTCTCCGCCAGTACATGATCAATCACACGACTTGGTTAATCTCCAAAATGGATCCAATCAAGTACGTCTTCGAAAAGCCTTCCTTAACAGGAAGAATCGCTCGATGGCAGATGTTATTATCTGAATATGACATCCAGTACCGTGCTCAAAAAGCGGTCAAAGGAAGCATTCTCGCCGATCACTTGGCTTATCAACCGATCAACGAATACCAATCTCTCAAGTTTGATTTCCCAGACGAGGATGTTATGTACTTACAGATGAAAGATTTTGACGAACCACTGCCCGGAGAAGGTCCTGATCCAGAATCTAGATGGGGCTTAATTTTTGATGGAGCAGTTAATGTCTTTGGCAATGGAATTGGGGCAGTCATTATCACTCCTGAGGGTTCTCATATCCCGTTTTCCGCCAGATTACTATTTGATTGCACCAACAACATCGCAGAATATGAAACTTGCATCATGGGTATCGAAGAAGCCATCGACTTGAGGATCAAGATCCTTGACATATATGGAGACTCAGCCCTTATGATTAATCAAATCAAAGACAAGTATGAAACTCATCATCTTGGTTTGATTCCTTACAGAGATTATGCAAGACGTTTGTTGACTTTCTTCAACAAAGTAGAACTGCATCATATCCCTCGAGATCAGAATCGAATGGCAGATGCCTTGGCTACTCTACCTTCCATGTTCAAAGTCAACGATTGGAATGATATGCCTAAGATCCGTATCAGACGCCTTGAACGACCTGCATATGTATTTGCAACTGAAGCAGTCTTTGATGATAAACCGTGGTTCCACGATATCAAACGTTTCCTTCAAACACGAGAGTACCCACTTGGGGCATCGTATAAAGATCGAAAAAATCTAAGGAGGCTTGCTAGAAATTTCTTCCTAAATGAAGATGTGCTATACAAAATAAACTTTGACATGGTTTTGCTCAGATGCGTTGACAGACAAGAAGCAGACACGATAATCCATGAAGTGCATGAGGGATCCTTTGGAACCCATTCAAATGGGCATGCAATGTCCAGAAAAATCTTGAGAGCAGGATACTATTGGATAACAATTTAATCTGATTGTTGTAAACACGTCAAAAGATGTCACAAGTGTCAGATCTACGCAGATAAGATCCATGTGCCACCAACTCTACTCAACATTCTCTCCTCTCCGTGGCGTTTCCCCATGTGGGGCATTGACATGATTGGGATGATCGAACCAAAAGCGTCCAACGGACATCGCTTCATTTTAGTAGCTATTGATTACTTCACCAAATGGGTCGAAGCAGCGTCTTACGCCAATATTACAAGACAAGTGGTTGTGAGGTTCATCAAGAACAACCTCATTTGCCGATATGGAGTTCCGAGTAAGATCATTACAGACAATGGATCAAACTTGAACAACAAAATGATGAAAGAACTGTGTGAGGAATTCAAGATCGAGCATCATAACTCATCTCCTTAGGCCAAAGATGAGCAGTATTGAAGCGCCAACAAGAACATCAAAAGATCGTCGGAAGATGGTCATCACTTACAAAGGCACGAAATCGCCATTTGCTCGCATGGGTATCGTACTTTAGTACGCACTTCAACAGGGCAACTCCTTTTCTCTAGTATACGGCATGGGCAGTGCTCCCGTAGAAGTTGAGATTCCATCAATGAGAGTTCTCATGGAAACTAAGCTATCGAGGCCGAATGGTGTCAAAGCGGATCGACCGGTGAACTTAATCGAAGAAAAGCGTCGACCGCTCGTGTCATGGACAACTATATCAAAGAAGAATGAAGAAAGCTTTCGACAAAAGGTTCGACCTCATGAATTCGAGAAGGCGACCTTGTGCTTAAAAGATTCTATCTTTTCAACCGATTCGAGGGCAAATGGACTCCTAATTACGAAGGCCCATACATCGTCAAAAGAAGCTTTTCGGCGGTGCTATGACTCTCACAACCATGGACGGTGATGAACTCCCACATCCGTGGATCTTGATGCGATCAAAAATACTTTGTCTAAAACAAAGAACATTTCGGTAAGTCGAAAACACGAAAAGGCGGCTTAGGCAAAAAAGAGCGTCTCGGTGGACTGAAAACCTGAAAAGGCGGTCCAGGTAAAAATTAGAGACAATAAACAGAAATTTTCCTGATAGATTGAAAACCTGAAAAGGCGATCTATGCAAAAAAATCAAGGATACAAAAAATGACAAAGTAACTGCAATCAGTCCATACTTCGTCAATCTGAAGAATCTTCCATCAAAGGATCTTCAATCAACTCTTCTGAAGCAACAAGCACAGTTGGAATTCAAAGTTGTTAGGGATAATAGTGGTTATTTCTTTCAATGTAGCCTTTTCCTAATAAATTATCATTTCCAACACTTGTAAATAGCTCATGGAATCACGCCTTTGGCTGATTACCATTCTATAAATAAAATTTGAGCCTTGTGCCTTTTTGTTTGCAATTCTTGCTTTATTCTGTTTCACAAAATAACGTTTTTTATTGTGAAAGTCACTTTTTGAAACTAAAAAGGTTTTAAATAAATTTTTACTTCAAATTTTAAAATAAAAGCAAAATCTTCCTTTGAACTATGAACACAGAAGGAACTTCAACAGTTTCCTCCATAAGTGTTTCGATCTTCGGAAAGTTAGAACAACTACTACAGAAGTTTTCTTATCCTCAACATAGATCATCAAAGGACGGTATTCTTATCCAAAAAAGAATTCCCAACAAAGTTGCCAATGAAATGCCTTTTTCCAGAAAGTTTAAAGCATGTAACTCATGTTCATCGATGCGTCTATACCATTGCTGCAAATTTTTACTAAGTATTTGTTTGAACTGTGACGTGGTCCGTTTCCCAAATACCTCTTTATTGTCTTGTCAAGTATCGTCAGCATGCATATGACATTCATCATTCATACATAACAACATCATTAATGCATTCCTGCATTTCTCAATGTTTGTTTCCGTATCACTGGTTTAGATTACATTTACTCAGGTGTGTGTGTCATCTCTCCAGTGATTATCCTAAGCAGAAATACATCTTTTCTCTACCATGTTCCCCAGTGAGCATTCCTCATTGGGAACGAAGTCTTGATTGACCCTTTCTTTCCAGTTCATTCCTGGATAGAACCTCGTCTCTAACCAACTCAGGTTTAGAGTTCACAAAAAAATCTACCTGCAAACAATAAGCAATAGCCTCGACATCTGAGCTACATTTTTCCTTTTTGCAATTTGTCATAGAACGATTGTTCTTCTTAACAAGATCAAATCATGACAGTTCAAAATCTCCAGTTGTCTTTCGTCTAAAAGAAAACTGTCTTTTCAATCAAAATGCATCTTCTCAGAGAGATCCCGACAAAATTGTAGCGTGAAAATAGAAACTCATTTGAGATCTGTTTCCATTATTGACTGTTATTCACAAGGCTGAATACTCAGAAATATGTCTCAAGATTTACCTTGTTATAGTTATCACTTCGCTGATAATTGGTAATATCTTCAGAACTCGTTTGAGATCTGTTTCCATCATTTGTTTGTTATTCACAAGGTTGAATACTCAGAAATTTTCTCAAGAATTACCTTGCTATAGTTATCACTTCACTGATAATTGGTAATATCTTCAAGGCTCATTACCATAAACTATCACAAGGCTGATAATTGGTAATATCATTTTCATTTACCTTAAACATTGTCACAAGGCTGACAGAAGGTAATCTCTTTGTTTTCCAAAGCGAAACAGATATTCACATGTTTTGTGAATCTATTTTCCCAGTGAAACATATTGCTTGTTTCCCAACAACGAGATTCTCTTTTCTTAGACAGATCGAGTCATCCTCACAAATGTTTCCCACCATGTCATTTCTTTGATATTTTGGTGAATCTATTGCGATCATTTTGCATCACTCGCATCTTTTGGTATCTTAGGTCCAAAATTTGCGTGATTCGATATTTAAGTCTCTTTACACCTATCAAAACGAAGATATTCATCTTCATATCTCGAGTTAAAGAAACTTAAATAGGGCATCTGTCATACCCTAATTTTTGACCTAATATACCACCTTACATTTGCATCATTGCATCACTAAGATCGAGCAATTAATCGGTGTAGGCGCAGTCAAAATTAGGGTTTCATCAATTTTCATCGATTCAAGAGAAAATCAATTAGGGTTTGAGTTTTACTCACCTCATTTGATCTATCTTGATCAAATCATCAACCTCGATCTTGGATATCAAATTTTTCCTCATGATCTATCAAGGATCGACCAATTAGGGTTTTCATTGAGGATGAGCAATCTCTGATTTTCTGATCAATGAATGAATTTTTTGATTGGAGATTGATCTTCATATCTTAGATACAACATGTTGACCTAATTTACGGATTCAAAACATCACGAAGTTCACGAGTTCATCATCGATTTCTAAATCATCGATGAAATTTCATACCGAAAAGTCAAACTTTGACTTTTGGTCAACTTTTCAAGATAAAACTTTTTACATCATCAAAATACTTCAAATGATCCATCATGATCATAAAAAATCAAGAAATTTGGAAAAGTCAACAAAAAGTCAAAATTTTCAACACTTAGAAAATTTTTCAAGTGTTAAAATTTCACACTTTTTTTAAACTTCATGGCGTTTTTTCACATAGTTCCACTTTGAATTGGAAAAAACTCAAAACATGAAAGTTGTAGCCCTTGAAACAAGCTTTCCAAAATGTCCAAGAACTCTCAAATCCATGGAGTCTAGCTATACTTTTGATTTTGAAACATAGAGCTCCAAAATCCTTGATTTTCAAGTACAAAGTTCAAGATTATAGGTCATTTTTGAGTTTCTTCTTCTAGAAGCCATTCCACCTTGAAAAGAGAGTTAGAGCTGATAAAAAATCAGATGGAGAGTAATTATGATGGGATAAGATCAAGTTGAAAAATTAACCATGGTTAAAGGAAGCTTCCTTTGCATTTAATGCAAAATGACTTCCTTGCCTCTAAGGCAACTTGTAAATACCAAAGCCATTTTCCTTCCCTTGCCATTCAGAACTTGTGACCTATAAATAGAGGTCATGTTGGCCAATTCAAACCACACCAAAGCTATGCAAGATAATGTTTTCTTTCTTCTTTCTTGAAACTCAAGTTTCATAGTTCAAAAGTGAGAATTTTGCATTTTGGCAAATCTTGTAAAATCTGTGAGAAACTTGGGGTCTAACATGTCTTAAACATCAAATACAACTTGTCTAAACCTTAAAATAAACTTGATAACAACTGGAAATCAGAATCCATGTTCAAAATCACAAACTTGTAAAAAATCTGCCTTAACTTTCAAACTAAGATTTGGCTCGAGCTAATCTTGATTTTATCACTTGAACATCATCAACATACTCCATATGGATGGTGCAGACCATTAACTTCAACCTGTAACAGCTCTAACATCAAATTCGAGTTTCATTTTGAACCATATACACGTGGACTTGGTCAGAACAATACAAGAAATTTCAGAGTGAGCAGACCATCCTCACACGATCCTTGAAGGTCGTTGGTGCTAAAGGAATCATCAAAACACAACTGGAAACACTCCATCATCAATTTCGATCTCAGCTTGGACAGGTAAGAACACGAACTTCAAACTATATGATTCCTTGATTCCAGTCCAAAAAACTCTTGGCCGTTTTGTTTCTGCACTATCACTGATCAATAACCCTCAATCAATTGATCAATTCATCAACCATACACAATTTCAATTAGGATTTTCAGTTTTAGGGTTATTCGTGTTCTTGAGAAATTTAATCATGTTAGGCTTAAAATAAATGAAATTAAATGACATCATCATGTTCCTGGGCTTGAAACGATCAAGTTTGATGTTTACATCGTTCAATTTCATCAAGAAATGAGGATTTTAGGATTGATTGAAGATTGGAGGAGGAAGATGAACAATGCGCGCGTTTTTTCAAATTCAAATATCCATTTTAAAATATAATTTCATTGTTTGATTTCAATACACGGATGTATTGCCGCCCCAGCGGTTTCCAGCTCACTCTTAAGTCATTTATACCTTGCCTTGCCTTGAGGTCCCGGGTTCGAGTAGCCTTGGGACTATTTTTTGCCAAACTTTGTAATTTTCATTCATATTTTTTGCAAACTTTGACTTTTTCAAAACCCAATCAAAACTCCTAATTTTGAGGTGATTTTTTTTACACTTGTCAATTAATGTATCTATTTTAAGATAGTGTCAAAAAGTTTCAGAAAAACTTTCATCTGATTATATTTTTATCGAGCCGAAAACGATACTTTCGAGTACTTTTCAAAACACCTTTAAAGGTGATTTTTTTCAAACTTTCGAAGCCCGATTCTTTTCAAAACTTCTCATAAGTATATTTCACTTTTCAAAAACACTTTCAAGAACATTCTTCAAAACTTTTCATCAAAACTTACATCTTTTTTCCATGATCGATCCGATTTAAACGATAAAACCGAATTCGTTTTTCTTCGAATTTCTTAATCGATCATGGGTCTCTCTTACGGTGTAAGTCCCAACATTCTTTATGTACATACATATTTTCTTGGTACATATCCAATTCTTTTTATGAACATACCAATTTTTACCTGTACATAATACAGATACTTTTTGTAAATACTCAAGTACATACAAACTTCGATCGTTTGTTTTCACTTCACTTGTGTATACACTAAATACCATTGGTATTAAAAGGAGCATTATTCCTGGTGAAACTGCTTTTAAACCAATGGGCCACCCTTATGGTGTAAGTCCCAACCCTCCTATGTACATCCACATCCTCTCGTACATAAATACTCGTTCGTGTACATATTTACTTTCTTGTACACATTCAAACTTGTAAATAATCAAGTTACGCTCGTTTTTGACGTTCGTTTCACAGACACTTGTTTATATTTCCTTCATAAACTCTTGTAAATAAACATCATGCATCTCTTTATATTTCCTTCATAAACTCCTGTGAATACATATCACACACACACACACACACACACACACACACACACACACACTTGTTTATATAACTGTCTAGTTATAACATAACAACTAGTCTAACCAATAGGTTCCCCACAAAGTTAGCCTCCTCTTGGGCTTTGTACAAGGTACTCATTTCAACTGAGTTCAGCCTCCTCTTAGGCTTCATATAAGAAAAATCATTCATCTATGTTTAGCCTCCACTTAGGCTTCATATTAGACAACACTCCCCTGCTGAGTCAGCCTCCTATTGGGGCTTCGTTCAAAAGAACTCCTCATTGAGTTTAGCCTTCTCTTGGGCATCATACAATGAAAGAGACCAGGAAATCTCTTAACAGCCTCCTATTGGGCTTCCAATAGAAAGAATCACCCGTGTTAGGATAGAACCCTGAGAGTATAATTTCCCGGTGAAATTGCTCTTAATTCCAAAAGGATGGTTTCCCGGTGAAATCCCTTTTAAAGCTAAAGCCAGCCATACCCTATAGCTTCCTCTTGAGCTTCATACAAGGACCCTCAATGACCCTCAGAATGCCTTCTCTTGGGCTTACTATACAAGGACCCATGGGCTTCTTAAAAGCATCCCTTTAATCCAATCAATTTCTCCTAGAGATTTAGACGTTTATCATCTCTATGGAAGAAGTATCTCATCTATCACATCACATACAGTTAAAAACTTTTCAAACTCTTTTCAAACAAAAACATCTCTTAATCTCTAAGTGGTAACACTTGTACACTCAAGCAAAATACCCAATGCTTACAATTAAAAGATTCAAAAAAAAAATTTCAAACATCTTTCTTAAACATGTAAGTGGTACGCTTGACACTCAAGCAAAACACCTATAACTTACGACGAAAGATTCAATCAATCAATCTTTTCAAAATGTATGTGATGAAATAGATTAGATACATTTTTCATTAAGATGACATTTGTCTGTCTCTTAATAACATCCCGTTGCTTCCACTAGCATAAGTGGGAACTACGATTGCTCTAACTTTCTCAACATCCCTTTGAGAATACGTAGGCACAAGGTCTCATCCTTTGCCGAGCAAATTTCTTTCTCCCTCAAACCATAGATCCCTTTAGACCCGAGCTACAAATGCTCTGATTCCCATTAAGGGATATGTATGCAGAAGATCCCAAAGATCTTTGCGAGCACAATAATAACAAAACCTAGGATCCCACATAATCTATCTTTCTTAAAATCCCAAAGGAGAAACTTTCCCAATCATAGAAATAGCAATTAAAACACACAAACAGATCAAACGTATTCATATATAAAGCTATAGATAACTATATATATTTAGGGTGCTCCATCTATTCCCTTTATATAACAAACCCCCTTACCCGGAATCTCCCCAATGCGTTACGTCTAGTTCACGCTAGTCGTAATGCATATCATAATCAATTGAGGGTATTAGCAGCTTTCCCCTTTTTCATAATCATTTTTTGTGTTGAAAATAATAAAGCTTGATGCTCATGCATCTTTATAAACAAATCAAAAGAGTAAATCGTTTGAGCGGAGGATCCGAATTTAGATTCAATTCTCTACGTCACCTTTTAACGAGCGGATGGTGGTGGAGGAATAGGAAGAAATAGAGGATTTGAAGGACAACATTTTTTGGGATTAATTATGCAAGCTCTTTCCTTCGGAAGACAATCATCATCTTGGAGACTTCGTGCACCATGTACAACTTCCACATATATACTTGCAATAGCAACAAACAACAACATCAACGTTAGCATTTTTTTCATTTCCATTATAACTTTTCTTTTCTTTTCTTAAATTGTTGTGATATTTCTAAGGCATGAGTGTACTTATTTATATACAGCCGTTGATCATTTTCATTAATTTCAATTATTCTATGAGTATTTAAATATGTCAATTTCATAAATACTAGTCAAACCAAGGTATATTATAATTAAAATATAGTAATATTAATATACAAAAATGCAATTTATAGATAACATTCAGATTTAAATTTTATAAAATTGCACTAAAAAGAAATATCTTAAAAATTAAAATAAGATAAAATAATAAATAATATAAGATATATTGGATAATTTAATTAATTTTTTACAAAAATTTACTTATAACTTGGAATAAATTTTTATGTAAAAAAATTTAAAATTTAAGACAAAATTAGTAATAATATATCCACCTCTCATGAATTATGTATCATTTTGTATTTGTGAGGTTGAGAAACTCTTAAATACGAAAATAGATTCTCTCCTGCTCCCTCTCTCATGCTTTTGGTCCTGCTCTAATCTTTGCCACTCATATAAATATTAATTTTGTTTACCGTATATGTTGGAATAAAATGAGTGATTGTAATTGAGTTGAACCATCCAGCCACTGCAGAGGATCCAAGGCCATTAAACACATAAACTTAAACTTATATAAACATAATAATCAATAAAATAATAATATATTTTTTACAAACTTACCTGATTACAAATATATATTTGAATAGATTTTGGGGTCTTTCGTGCCAATGATAATAAATTTTCAATTTGATGATAATTTTAGATATTTTGTTTTTGAAAAAATATATATATTTAAAACATGTTTATTTCAATTTTTAGTTAAAAATATTCTAATTAAAAATTGTTTGTAGAGGTTTCTATGAATGATATTTTTGATATTTGCTTACAAAGATTTATATTAAAAATAGGATTAATAGTTATTTATCCCGCTATATAAGCTTTTCGGAAAATCTTTGTGTGAATTCTCTTATCATTTTAAGATTTATCTTTATCACATCCGGTCAATAAAACAGATGATGTGCCTTATATTTTTTATTATTTTTTGTATTGACATTGATGTTCAAATTGATTTTAATTTTAATTTTATTATTATTTAAATTTATTTTTCCTTTTTTTTTTACAGTTTTTTGTTTTATTGTTAAATTTTATGATTGTTTCCCTATTTTTTTTTAATATTATTTATTTTGATTTCAATATTTTGAATATATTATTATCTTTTAATATTAATGAATATATGTTTTCAAATATTTAATATCATTAAATAAATCTTTATATTTCTATAGTTGTTTCATATTTCAGTAGTTAATACATTCATTTATTAATATTAAAAATAATAATATATTTAGTATAATTTATTTATATTTGTTTATAATCAAAACAATTCAAAATGCTCTCTTTTCAATATTTTCAATCAATAACCTTTAATGGCATTTGCACTAAGTGTTAATACAAATAATATTTAAAATTAAATAATCCATGTTAATAAAAATAGATTAATAGAAATAACAATAATATAAATAATCATTATCATGCACTTAACAATTTAGAGTTGGGATATGTTTATGTCAAAAGAAATAGATTTTTTATGAAAATGTTTAAAGTAATAAATTATACTGTATAATAAAATGCAGAAAGAAATTATGAAATTTTCTTCTCCAATTATATAATTTTAATTTATTACATAAATTGCAAGTTTATGGTAGAACTAAACTTGAAGGCCTCTTCATTTGACTGGAGAATTCAAATGGATGGTGGTGGAGGAATAGGAAGAAATGGAGGATTTGAAGGACAACATTTTTTGGGATTAATTATGCAAGCTCTTTCCTTCGGAAGACAATCATCATCTTCGAGACTTCGTGCACCATGTACAACTTCCACGTATATACTTGCAATAGCAACAAACAACAACATCAACGTTAGCATTTTTTTCATTTCCATTATAACTTTTCTTTTCTTCTCTTAAATTGTTGTGATATTTCTGAGGCATGAGTGTACTTATTTATATACAGCCGTTGATCATTTTCATTAATTTCAATTATTCTATGAGTATTTAAATATATCAATTTCATAAATACTAGTCAAACCAAGGTATATTATAATTAAAATATAGTAATATTAATATTCAAAAATGAAATTTATAGATAACATTCAAATTTAAATTTTATAAAATTGCACTAAAAAGAAATATCTTAAAAATTAAAATAAGATAAATTAATAAATAATATAAGATATATTGGATAATTTAATTAATTTTTTACTAAAATTTACTTATAACTTGGAATAAATGTTTATGGAAAAAAATTTTAAAATTTAAGACAAAATAAGTAATAATATATCCACCTCTCATGAATTATGTTTCATTTTGTATTTGTGAGGTTGAGAAACTCTTAAATAAGAAAATAGATTCTCTCCTGCTCCCTCTCTCATGTTTTTGGTCCTGCTCTAATCTTCGCCATTCATATAAATATTAATTTTGTTTGCTATATATGTTGGAATAAAATGAGTGGTTGTAATTGAATTGAACCATCCAGCCACTGTAGAGGATCAAAGGCCATTAAACACATAAACTTAAACTTATATAAGTATAATAATTAATAAAATAATAATATATTTTTTACAAATTTACCTGATTACAAATATATATTTGAAAAGATTTTGAGGTCTTTCAAGCCAATAACAATAAATTTTCAATTTGATGATAATTTTACCCATTGATGATAATTTTAGATATTTTGTTTTCGAAAAAATATATATATTTAAACCATGTTTATTTCAATTTTTAGTTAAAAATATTCTAATTAAAAATTGTTTGTAGAGGTTTCCATGAATGATATTTTTGATATTTGCTTACAAAGATATATATTAAAAATAGGGTTAATAGTTATTTACCCACCGCTATATAAGTGCTTTTCAGAAAATCTTTCTGTGTGAATTCTCTTATCATTTTAAGATTTATCTTTATTACATCTGGGTAACATAAAACAGATGATGTGCCTTATATTTTTAAAATTTTTTGTATTGACTTTGATGTCCAAATTGTTTTTAATTTTAATTTTATTATTATTTAAATTTATTTTTCCTTTTTTTTACAGTTTTTTGTTTTCTTGTTAAATTTTATGATTGTTTCCCTATTTGTTTTTTAATATTATTTATTTTGATTTCAATATTTTGAATATATTATTATCTTCTAATATAAATGAATATATATTTTCAAATATTTAATATTATTAAATAAATCTTTATATTTCTAAAGTTGTTTCATATTTCAATAGTTAATACATTCATTTATTAATATTAAAAATAATAATATATTTATTATAAGTTATTTATATTTGTTTATAATAAAAACAATTCAAAATGCTCTCTTTTAAATATTTTCAATTAATAACCTTTAATGGCATTTGCACTAAGTGTTAATACAAATAATATTTATAATTAAACAATCCATTTTAATAAAAATAGATTAATAGAAAGAACAGTAATATAAATAATCATTATCATGGACTTAACTATTTAGATTTGGGATATGTTTATGTCAAAAGAAATAGATATTTTATGAATATGTTTAAAGTAATAAATTATATTGTATAATAAAATGCAGAAAGAAATTATAAAATTTTATTCTCCAATTATATAATTTCAATTTATTACATAAATTGCAAGTTTATGGTAGTACTAAATTTGAGCGCCTCTTTATTTGACCGGAGAGAATTCAAATTGATGGTGGTGGAGGAATAGGAAGAAATGGAGGATTTGAAGGACAACATTTTTTAGGATTAATTATGCAAGCTCTTTCCTTCGGAAGACAATCATCATCTTGGAGACTTCGTGCACCATGTACAACTTCTACATATATACTTGCAATAGCAACAAACAACAACATCAACGTAAGCATTTTTTTCATTTTCATTATAACTTTTCTTTTCTTTTCTTAAATTATTGTGATATTTCTAAGGCATGTGTGTACTTATTTATATACAGCCGTTGATCATTTTCATTAATTTCATTTATTCTATGAGTATTTAAATATATCAATTCCATAAGTACTAGTCAACCACATGTATATTATAATTAAAATATAGTAATATTAATATACAAAAATGCAATTTATAGATAACATTCAAATTTAAATTTTATAAAATTGCACTAAAAAGAAATATCTTAAAAATTAAAATAAGATAAAATAATAAATAATATAAGATATATTGGATAATTTAATTAATTTTTTACTAAAATTTACTTATAACTTGCAATATTTTTATGTAAAATAATTTAAAATATAAGTCAAAATAAGTAATAATATATTCACCTCTCATGAATTATGTTTCATTTTGTATTTGTGAGGTTGAGAAACTCTTAAATACGAAAATACATTCTCTCGTGCTCCCTCTTCCATGCTTTAGGTCATGCTCTAATCTTTGTGATTCTTATAAATATTAATTTTGTTTACTGCATGAGTTGGAATAAAATGAGTGGTTGTAATTGAGCTGAACCATCCGGCTACTGCAGAGGATCCAAGTTCATTAAACATATAAACTTTAATTTATATAAAATAATCATCAAATAAAATAATAATATATTATTTACAAATTTACCTGACAACAAATATATATTTGAAAAGATTTTGGGGTATTTCGTGCCAATGACAATAAATTTTCAATTTCATAATAATTTTAACCATTCATAACAAATTTTGGAGGTAGTTTTTCATCATTTAACAATGTATTATATATATATATATATATAAATATATATATATATATATATATATATATATATATATATATATATATTTAAACCATGTTTATTTCGATTTTTAGTTAAAAATATTCTAATTAAAAATTGTTTGTAGAGGTTACCATAAATGATATTTTTGATATTTGCTTAGAAAGATTTATATTAAAAATAGGGTTAATTGTTATTTACCCACTGCTATATAAGTGCTTCTAAAAATCTTTCTGTGAATTCTTTTAACATTTTAAAATTCATCTTCATCACATCTGGTCATTAAAACAGATGTTGTGCCTTATATTTTTTATTATTTTTTGTATTGACTTTGATGTCCAAGTTCTTTTTAATTTTAATTTTATTATTATTTAAATTTATTTTTCCTTTTTTAAAAAAGTTATTTTGTTTTCTTGTTTAATTTTATGATTGTTTTCCTATTTGTTTTTTAATATTATTTTTTTGATTTCAATATTTTAAATATATTAATATTTTTTAATATTAATGAATATATATTTTCAAATATTTAATATTATTAAATAAATCTTTATATTTTTATAGTTGTTTCATATTTCAATAGTTAATACATTCAATTATTAATATTAAAATAATAATATATTTAGTGTAATTTATTTATATTTGTTTATAATCAAAACAATTCAAAATGCTCTCTTTTTAATATTTTCAATCAATAACCTTTAATGGCATTTGCACTAAGTGTTAATACAAATAATATTTATAATTAAACAATCCATTTTAATAAAAATAGATTAATAGAAAGAACAGTAATATAAATAATCATTATCATGGACTTAACTATTTAGATTTGGGATATGTTTATGTCAAAAGAAATAGATATTTTATGAATATGTTTAAAGTAATAAATTATATTGTATAATAAAATGCAGAAAGAAATTATAAAATTTTATTCTCCAATTATATAATTTCAATTTATTACATAAATTGCAAGTTTATAGTAGTACTAAATTTGAAGGCCTCTTTATTTGACTGGAGAGAATTCAAATGGATGGTGGTGGAGGAATAGGAAGAAATGGTGGATCTGAAGGACAACATTTTTTGGGATTAATTATGCAAGCTCTTTCCTTCGGAAGACAATCATCATCTTGGAGACTTCGTGCACCATGTACAACTTCCACGTATATACTTGCAATAGCAACAAACAATAACATCAACGTTAGCATTTTTTTCATTTCCATTATAATTTTTCTTTTCTTTTCTTAAATTGTTGTGATATTTTTAAGGCACGACTGTACTTATTTATATACAACCGTTGATCATTTTCATTAATTTCAATTATTCTATGAGTATTAAAATATATCAATTTCATAAAGACTAGTCAAACCAAGATATATTATAATTAAAATATAGTAATATTAATATACAAAAATGCAATTTATAGATAACATTCAAATTTAAATTTTATAAAATTGCACTAAAAAGAAATATCATAAAAATTAAAATAAGATAAAATAATAAATAATATAAGATATATTGGATAATTTAATTAATTTTTTACTAAAATTTACTTATAACTTGGAATAAATTTTTATGTAAAATAATTTAAAATATAAGTCAAAATAAGTAATAATATATTCACCTCTCAAGAATTATGTTTCATTTTGTATTTGTGAGGTTGAGAAACTCTTAAATCGAAAATAGATTCTCTCATGCTCCCTCTCTCATGCTTTTGGTCATGCTCTAATCTTTGTTGTTCATATAAATATTAATTTTGTTTACTTCATGAGTAATATTAATTTTGTTTACTTCATGAGTTAGAATAAAATGAGTGGTTGTAATTGAGCTGAACCATCCAACCACTACAGAGGATCCAAGTCCATTAAATACATAAACTTAAATTTATATAAATATAATCATCAAATAAAATAATAATATATTATTTACAAATTTACGACAACAAATATATATTTGAAAATATTTTGGGGTCTTTCGTACCAATGACAATAAATTTTCAATTTGATGATAATTTTAACCATAAATACATAAACTTAAATTTATATAAATATAATCATCAAATAAAATAATAATATATTATTTACAAATTTACCTGACAACAAATATATATTTGAAAATATTTTGGGGTCTTTCGTGCCAATGACAATAAATTTTCAATTTGATGATAATTTTAACCATTCATAACAAATTTTGGAGATATTTTTCATCATTTAACGTATTAATTTTAGATAGTTTGTTTTCAAAAATATATATATTTAAAACATGTCTATTTCAATTTTTAGTTAAAAATATTCTAATTAAAAATTGTGTAAAGGTTTCCATGAATGATGTTTTTGATATTTGTTTATTCGGAAAATCTTTCGGTGTGAATTCTCTTAACAATTTAAGATTTATCTTCGTCACATCTGGTCATTAAAATAGATGATGTGCCTTATATTTTTTATTATTTTTTGTATTGACTTTGATGTCTAAGTAGTTTTTAATTTTAATTTTATTATTATTTAAATTTATTTTTCCTATTTTTTTTACAGTTTTTTTGTTTTCTTGTTTAATTTTATGATTGTTTCCTATTTATTTTTAATATTATTTTTTATTTCAATATTTTAAATATATTATTATTTTTTAATATTAATGAATATATATTGTCAAATATTTAATATTATTAAACAAATCTTTATATTTCTATAGTTGTTTCATATTTCAATAGTTAATACATTCAATTATTAATATTAAAATAATAATATATTTAGTGTAATTTATTTATATTTGTTTATAATCAAAACAATTCAAAATGCTCTCTTTTTAATATTTTCAATCAATAACCTTTAATGGCATTTGCACTAAGTGTTAATACAAATAATATTTAAAATTAAACAATCCATTTTAATAAATATAGATTAATAGAAATAACAATAATATAAACAATCATTATCATGCACTTAATAATTTAGAGTTGGGATATGTTTATTTCAAAAGAAATAGATATTTTATGAATATGTTTAAAGTAATAAATTATATTATATAATAAAATGCAGAAAGAAATAATAAAATTTTATTCTCCAATTATATAATTTCAATTTATTACATAAATTGCAAGTTTATAGTAGTACTAAATTTGAAGGCCTCTTTATTTGACTGGAGAGAATTCAAATGGATGGTGGTGGAGGAATAGGAAGAAATGGTGGATCTGAAGGACAACATTTTTTGGGATTAATTATGCAAGCTCTTTCCTTCGGAAGACAATCATCATCTTGGAGACTTCGTGCACCATGTACAACTTCCACGTATATACTTGCAATAGCAACAAACAATAACATCAACGTTAGCATTTTTTTCATTTCCATTATAATTTTTCTTTTCTTTTCTTAAATTGTTGTGATATTTTTAAGGCACGACTGTACTTATTTATATACAACCGTTGATCATTTTCCTTAATTTCAATTATTCTATGAGTATTAAAATATATCAATTTCATAAATACTAGTCAAACCAAGATATATTATAATTAAAATATAGTAATATTAATATACAAAAATGCAATTTATAGATAACATTCAAATTTAAATTTTATAAAATTGCACTAAAAAGAAATATCTTAAAAATTAAAATAAGATAAAATAATAAATAATATAAGATATATTGGATAATTTAATTAATTTTTTACTAAAATTTACATATAACTTGGAATAAATTTTTATGTAAAATAATTTAAAATATAAGTCAAAATAAGTAATAATATATTCACCTCTCATGAATTATGTTTCATTTTGTATTTGTGAGGTTGAGAAACTCTTAAATACGAAAATAGATTCTCTCCTGCTCCCTCTCTCATGCTTTTGGTGATGCTCTAATCTTTGCCATTCATATAAATATTAATTTTGTTTACTTCATGAGTTAGAATAAAATGAGTGGTTGTAATTGAGCTGAACCATCCAGCCACTACAGAGGATCCAAGTCCATTAAATACATAAACTTAAATTTATATAAATATAATCATCAAATAAAATAATAATATAATATTTACAAATTTACCTGACAACAAATATATATTTGAAAATATTTTGGGGTCTTTCGTGCCAATGACAATAAATTTTCAATTTGATGATAATTTTAACCATTCATAACAAATTTTGGAGGTAGTTTTTCATCATTTAACGGCGTATTAATTTTAGATATTTTGTTTTCAAAAATATATATATTTAAAACATGTCTATTTCAATTTTTAGTTAAAAATATTATAATTTAAAATTGTGTAAAGGTTTCCATGAATGATGTTTTTGATATTTGCTTATTCGGAAAATCTTTCGGTGTGACTTCTCTTAACAATTTAAGATTTATCTTCATCACATCTGGTCATTAAAATAGATGATGTGCCTTATATTTTTTATTATTTTTTGTATTGAATTTGATGTCTAAGTAGTTTTTAATTTTAATTTTATTATTATTTAAATTTAGTTTTCCTATTTTTTTACAGTTTTTTTGTTTTCTTGTTTAATTTTATGATTGTTTCCCTATTTATTTTTTAATATTATTTTTTTTATTTCAATATTTTAAATATATTATTATTTTTTAATATTAATGAATATATATTGTCAAATATTTAATATTATTAAATAAATCTTTATATTTCTATAGTTGTTTCATATTTCAATAGTTAATACATTCAATTATTAATATTAAAATAATAACATATTTAGTGTAATTTATTTATATTTGTTTATAATCAAAACAATTCAAAATGCTCTCTTTTTAATATTTTCAATCAATAACCTTTAATGGCATTTGCACTAAGTGTTAATACAAATAATATTTAAAATTAAACAATCCATTTTAATAAATATAGATTAATAGAAATAACAATAATATAAATAATCATTATCATGCACTTAATAATTTAGAGTTGGGATATGTTTATTTCAAAAGAAATAGATATTTTATGAATATGTTTAAAGTAATAAATTATATTATATAATAAAATGCAGAAAGAAATAATAAAATTTTATTCTCCAATTATATAATTTCAATTTATTACATAAATTGCAAGTTTATAGTAGTACTAAATTTGAAGGCCTCTTTATTTGACTGGAGAGAATTCAAATGGATGGTGGTGGAGGAATAGGAAGAAATGGTGGATTTGAAGGACAACATTTTTTGGGATTAATTATGCAAGCTCTTTCCTTCGGAAGACAATCATCATCTTGGAGACTTCGTGCACCATGTACAACTTCCACGTATATACTTGCAATAGCAACAAACAATAACATCAACGTTAGCATTTTTTTCATTTCCATTATAATTTTAATTTTCTTTTCTTAAATTGTTGTGATATTTTTAAGGCACGACTGTACTTATTTATATACAACCGTTGATCATTTTCATTAATTTCAATTATTCTATGAGTATTAAAATATATCAATTTCATAAATACTAGTCAAACCAAGATATATTATAATTAAAATATAGTAATATTAATATACAAAAATGCAATTTATAGATAACATTCAAATTTAAATTTTATAAAATTGCACTAAAAAGAAATATCTTAAAAATTAAAATAAGATAAAATAATAAATAATATAAGATATATTGGATAATTTAATTAATTTTTTACTAAAATTTACATATAACTTGGAATAAATTTTTATGTAAAATAATTTAAAATATAAGTCAAAATAAGTAATAATATATTCACCTCTCATGAATTATGTTTCATTTTGTATTTGTGAGGTTGAGAAACTCTTAAATACGAAAATAGATTCTCTGCTGCTCCCTCTCTCATGCTTTGGGTCATGTTCTAATCTTTGCCATTCATATAAATATTAATTTTGTTTACTTCATGAGTTAGAATAAAATGAATGGTTGTAATTGAGCTGAACCATCCAGCCACTACAGAGGATCCAAGTCCATTAAATACATAAATTTAAATTTATATAAATATAATCATCAAATAAAATAATAATATATTATTTACAAATTTACCTGACAACAAATATATATTTGAAAATATTTTGGGGTCTTTCGTGCCAATGACAATAAATTTTCAATTTGATGATAATTTTAACTATAAATACATAAACTTAAATTTATATAAATATAATCATCAAATAAAATAATAATATATTATTTACAAATTTACCTGACAACAAATATATATTTGAAAATATTTTGGGATCTTTCGTGCCGATGACAATAAATTTTCAATTTGATGATAATTTTAACCATTCATAACAAATTTTGGAGGTAGTTTTTCATCATTTAACGACGTATTAATTTTAGATATTTTGTTTTCAAAAATATATATATTTAAAACATGTCTATTTCAATTTTTAGTTAAAAATATTCTAATTTAAAATTGTGTAAAGGTTTCCATGAATGATGTTTTTGATATTTGCTTATTCGAAAAATCTTTCGGTGTGAATTCTCTTAATAATTTAAGATTTATCTTCATCACATCTGGTCATTAAAACAGATGATGTGCCTTATATTTTTTATTATTTTTTGTATTGACTTTGATGTCTAAGTAGTTTTTAATTTTAATTTTATTATTATTTAAATTTATTTTTCCTTTTTTTTTTTTACAGTTTTTTTGTTTTCTTGTTTAATTTTATGATTGTTTCCCTATTTATTTTTTAATATTATTTTTTTTATTTCAATATTTTAAATATATTATTATTTTTTAGTATTAATGAATATATATTGTCAAATATTTAATATTATTAAATAAATCTTTATATTTCTATAGATGTTTCATATTTCAATAGTTAATACATTCAATTATTAATATTAAAAATAATAATATATTTAGTATAATTTATTTATATTTGTTTATAATCAAAACAATTCAAAATGCTCTTTTTTCAATATTTTCAATCAATAACCTTTATGGCATTTGCACTAAGTGTTAATACAAATAATATTTATAATTAAACAATCCATTTTAATAAAAATAGATTAATAGAAATAACAATAATATAAATAATCATTATCATTGACTTAACTATTTAGATTTGGGATATGTTTATGTCAAAAGAAATAGATATTTTATGAATATGTTTAAAGTAATAAATTATATTGTATAATAAAATGCAGAAAGAAATTATAAAATTTTATTCTCCAATTATATAATTTCAATTTATTACATAAATTGCAAGTTTATGGTAGTACTAAACTTGAGCGCCTCTTTATTTGACCGGAGAGAATTCAAATGGATGGTGGTGGAGGAATAGGAAGAAATGGAGGATTTGAAGGACAACATTTTTGGGATTAATTATGCAAGCTCTTTCCTTGGAAGACAATCATCATCTTGGAGACTTCGTGCACCATGTACAACTTCTACATATATACTTGCAATAGCAACAAACAACAACATCAACGTTAGCATTTTTTCATTTCCATTATAACTTTTCTTTTCTTTTCTTAAATTATTGTGATATTTCTAAGGCATGTGTGTACTTATTTATATACACCGTTGATCATTTTCATTAATTTCATTTATTCTATGAGTATTTAAATATATCAATTCCATAAATACTAGTCAAACACAGGTATATTATAATTAAAATATAGTAATATTAATATACAAAAATGCAATTTATAGATAACATTCAAATTTAAATTTTATAAAATTGCACTAAAAAGAAATATCTTAAAAATTAAAATAAGATAAAATAATAAATAATATAAGATATATTGGATAATTTAATTAATTTTTTACTAAAATTTACTTATAACTTGCAATAAATTTTTATGTAAAATAATTTAAAATATAAGTCAAAATAAGTAATAATATATTCACCTCTCATGAATTATGTTTCATTTTGTATTTGTGAGGTTGAGAAACTCTTAAATACGAAAATAGATTCTCTCGTGCTCCCTCTTCCATGCTTTAGGTCATGCTCTAATCTTTGTCATTTTTATAAATATTAATTTTGTTTACTGCATGAGTTGGAATAAAATGAGTGGTTGTAATTGAGCTGAACCATCCGACTACTGCAGAGGATCCAAGTTCATTAAACATATAAACTTCAATTTATATAAAATAATCATCAAATAAAATAATAATATATTATTTACAAATTTACCTGACAACAAATATATATTTGAAAAGATTTTGGGGTCTTTCGTGGCAATGACAATAAATTTTCATTTTCATGATAATTTTAACCATTCATAACAAATTTTGGAGGTAGTTTTTCATCATTTAACGATGTATTAATTTTTGATATTTTGTTTTCAAATATATATATATATATATATATATATATATATATATATATATATATATATATATATATATTCTAATTAAAAATTGTTTGTAGAGGTTACCATAAATGATATTTTTGATATTTGCTTACAAAGATTTATATTAAAAATAGGGTTAATTGTTATTTACCCACTGCTATACAAGTGCTTCTCGAAAATCTTTCTGTGAATTCTTTTAACATTTTAAAATTCATCTTCATCACATCTAGTCATTAAAACAGATGTTGTGCCTTATATTTTTATTATTTTTGTATTGACTTTGATGACCAAGTTCTTTTTAATTTTAATTTTATTATTATTTAAATTTATTTTCCTTTTTAAAAACGTTTTTTGTTTTCTTGTTTAATTTTATGATTGTTTTCCTATTTGTTTTTAATATTATTTATTTTGATTTCAATATTTTAAATATATTAATATTTTTAATATTAATGAATATGTATTTTCAAATATTTAATATTATTAAATAAATCTTTATATTTCTATAGTTGTTTCATATTTCAATAGTTAATACATTCAATTATTAATATTAAATTAATAATATATTTAGTATAATTTATTTATATTTGTTTATAATCAAAACAATTCAAAATGCTCTCTTTTAATATTTTCAATCAATAACCTTTAATGGCATTTGCACTAAGTGTTAATAGAAATAATATTTAAAATTGAACAATCCATTTTAATAAAAATAGATTAATAGAAATAACAATAATATAAATAATCATTATCATTGCACTTAACAATTTAGAGTTGGGATATGTTTATGAGAAAAGAAATAGATATTTTATGGATATGTTTAAAGTAATAAATTATTTTGTATAATAAAATACAGAAAAAAATTATAAAATTTTATTCTCCAATTATATAATTTCAATTTATTATATAAATTGCAAGTGTATGGTAGTACTAAACTTGAAGGCCTCTTTATTTGACTGGAGAATTCAAATGGATGGTGGTGGAGGAATAGGAAGAAATGGAGGATTTGAAGGACAACATTTTTAGGATTAATTATACAAGCTCTTTCCTTAAGACAATCATCATCTTGAGACTTCGTGCACCATGTTCAACTTCCACATATATACTTGCAATAGCAATAAACAACAACATCAACGTTAGCATTTTTTTCATTTCCATTATAACTTTTCTTTTCTTTTCTTAAATTGTTGTGGTATTTCTAAGGCATGTGTGTACTTATTTATTTACAGCCGTTGATATTTTCAATAATTTCAATTATTCTATGAGTATTTAAATATATCAATTTCATAAATACTAGTCAAACACAGGTATATTATAATTAAAATAATATACAAAAATGGAATTTATAGATAACATTCAAATTTAAATTTTATAAAATTGCACTAAAAAGAAATATCTTAAAAATTAAAATAAGATAAAATAATAAATAATATAAGATATATTGGATAATTTAATTGATTTTTTACTAAAATTTACTTATAACTTGGAAGAAATTTTTGTGTAAAATAATTTAAAATTTAAGACAAAATAAGTAATAATATATCCACCTCTCATGAATTATGTTTCATTTTGTATTTGTGAGGTTGAGAAACTCTTAAATACGAAAATAGATTCTCTCCTGCTCTCTCTCATGCTTTTGTTCCATTCATATAAATAATAATTTTGTTTATTGCATGAGTTGGAATAAATTGAGTGGTTGAAATTGAGCTGAACCGTCTAGCCACTTTAGAGGATCCAAGTCCATTAAACACATAAACTTAAATTTATATAAATATAATCATCAAATAAAATAATAATATATTATTTACAAATTTACCTGACAACAAATATATATTTGAAAAGATTTTGGAGTCTTTCGTGCTAATGACAATAAATTTTCAATTTGATGATAATTTTAACCATTCATAACAAATTTTGGAGGTACTTTTTCATCATTTAATGATGTATTAATTTTAGATATTTTATTTACAAAAATATATATATTTAAAATATTTTTATTTCAATTTTTAATTAAAAATATTCTAATTAAAATTTGTTCGTAGAGGTTTTCATGAATGATATTTTTGATATTTGCTAACAAAGTTTTATATTAAAAATAAGGTTAATAGTCATTTATCTGCTGCCATATAAGCGCTTTTCTTAAAATCTTCCCGTGTGAATTCTCTTAAGATTTTAAGATGTACCTTCATCACATCTGGTCATTAAAATAGGTGATGTGGCTGGAATTTTTATTGACTTGGATGTCCAAGTTGTTTTATATTTTAATTTAATATTATTTAAATTTTACTTTTTACTTCTTTTTTTTTTTACTGTTTTTCGTTTTCTTGCTTAATTTTTTGATTTTTTCTCTGTAACATTCATATTCTCATGTTGCATGAATGTGTATAATTATACTAAGAGTTATTAAGAGGAAGTTAGTGGTTTAGTTGAAAAGGAATGAAGTTAGTTAGAAATGAACCAAATGACACAATTGTAAATATGACTTGGTTAAGGGGTATCTTAGGCAATGGACAAAATTGCATGTAATTATAAAGCTTTGTTTGGTAAATGGACTATCCAAATCAGAATTTTGATAGTTGTGTAGAGAGAGACAAAGAAGAGAAGCTTATGTTCGTCATCACAAACACCATTTTGCAACTTTGAAGCAACCTTCTCTTAGCAAGCCATAACTTCTTACTCGTAGCTCCGATTCAGGTAATTCTAGACTTTTTGGAAAGCTTATAAAATTCTCTTCAATTTGGTATATTAGTTCGTCTTCATAGCTTCTATATTGAAGGATAAAAATATGTTTGAATCTTGGGGTTGCATCTGAAAATAGAAGAAAGAGCTACTGATTGATGATGATGGAGGTGGAACTTTGGCCATGGTGGGCTATTCTGCATAGATGATGTGTTAACCTCCTTAGATACAAGGAGTCTAGTTAGAGACCTTGGGAAAAATGAGGTTTTGAGAAACTTATGGAATTTTGGGGTTTGAGTGCTAATTGTGATGCATGTATGATTTTAATGATGGTTAGAATGTTATAATCCGTTTTCCATGTTTGGTTGTGGATAATAAGTAAGTGGTGAAATAGAGTATTGGAATCCTTGGACAGTTTTGTCAACAAACTGGTTTTTCTGTATTTCGTAGACCGCGCTCAGCGATCGGGGTAGTGCTCAGCGCACTCCACTGAATGTTGAAAATTCAGAAATTGCAGGATCCCGCTCAGTGCGCCCTCCTTGGTAGGAACAAATTATTTCTTCCCAAGGGCATAATTTGTTCCATAATGGAACATATTGCCTTAGTGCTTAATTAGTGATATGACCGCTTGTCTAAGGTTAATATATTGTTATGCATGTTCCCTAAATGTCACGATTGATGAATGTGTCTAATGCATGTTATGAGTGGATAAGTTATGTATTAGGAAAATGTGTGAACATGTGAATTTCCAATCGTTTCGGGTAAACGAATTGGATATGTTTTGCCTTGGTAGCTAATACGTTTACGATTATAGCGATTGGTTTATGCTTGAATCGAAGTAGACCTAGATAACTAGGTGGTAAATCACATATGACTATGGATGTGTCCAATTTGTTGTTACCATTAAGATGACCGAGTGAGCCATTCAAGGCGTTTCCAGGCGTAATCATCGGGGTGTTCGATGCGGGTCCAATTTATTATTAGTTACAATGACTCGTGTGGGCGATTAAGGGCATTTCCACGAGTGTAATCATTGGGGTGTTCGATCGTCACATACACCTAAGCTACCATTGCGGATGTTACGATTTGGCCATTCAAGGCGTATCTAATGGACGTAAGCGGCATTCTTGGTATGGTGGGGTTATGGTGCCACGTAGGCAATACCACTTGTGGGTTATAACTCACCTCTAATGGTGCCATATAGGCAAGACCATTAGGCTTTCACCGTGGGCTATGCGGTCAAGAAGGCATTTCGTATTTGCGTAATTCATTAGCGTGTGGATGATCGGCGTGGTTGTGGCGCCATAAAGGAAATGTCACTGTACTACTCGCAGATGAAATTCCATATAGGGATGATCCGACTCATCATGCGATGGACTTTGTTATCGCCAAAATTTTCTCTCCTATTTTTGAGGTCAAGATACATCTCCATACTCAAGAGTTCCTTAAGGATTGACGGATGAACCCTCTCCTAAACGATCAACTCACAACTAGGGTTTTGCTTCTCTCAAGTCACAATCAAGATCTAATGTTCCAAGTGAGAGTCATGCCTCCTCATATGTCTCAAAGTATCACCATGTCAAGTTTCAAGCTTCATAGCTAGAGTTTGTTTAGTCAATTGCTCATATGGTTGAAAAGCTTATGTTCGTCATCACAAACACCATTTTGCAACTTTGAAGCAACCTTCTTAGCAAGCCATTTCTTACTCGTAGCTCCGATTCGGTAATTCTAGACTTTTGGAAAGCTTATAAAATTCTCTTCAATTTGGTATATTAGTTCGTCTTCATAGCTTCTATATTGAAGGATAAAAATATGTTTGAATCTTGGGGTTGCATGCTGAAAATGGAAGAAAGAGAGCTACGGATTTGATGATGATGGAGGTGGAACTTTGGCCATGGTGGGAGTTCTATTGCTGCATAGATGATGTGTTAACCTCCTTAGATACAAGGGGAGTCTGTAGTTAGAGACCTTGGGGAAAAATGAGGTTTTTGAGAAACTTATGGAATTTTGGGGTTTGAGTGCTAATTGTGATGCATGTATGATTTTAATGATGGTTAGAATGTTATAATCCCGTTTTCCATGTTTGACTGTTGTGGATAATAAGTAAGAAGTGGTGAAATAGAGTATTGGAATCCTTGGACAGTTTTGTCAACAAACTGGTTTTTCTGTATTTCGTAGACCGCGCTCAGCGATCGGGGTAGTGCTCAGCGCACTCCACTGAATGTTGAAAATTCAGAAATTGCAGGATCCCGCTCAGTGCGCCCTCCTTGGTAGGAACAAATTATTTCTTCCCCAAGGGCATAATTTGTTCCGCAATCTGGAACATATTGCCTTAGTGCTTAATTAGTGATATGACCTGCTTGTCTAAGGTTAATATATTGTTATGCATGTTCCCTAAATGTCACGATTGATGAATGTGTCTAATGCATGTTATGAGTGGATAAGTTATGTATTAGGAAAATGTGTGAACATGTGAATTTCCAATCGTTTCGGGTAAACGAATTGGATATGTTTTGCCTTGGTAGCTAATACGTTTACGATTATAGCGATTGGTTTATGCTTGAATCGAAGTAGACCTAGATAACTAGGTGGTAAATCACATATGACTATGGACAGTGTCCAATTTGTTGTTACCATTAAGATGACCCGAGTGAGCCATTCAAGGGCGTTTCCAACGGGCGTAATCATCGGGGTGTTCGGTACGGGGTCCAATTTATTATTACCGTTACAATGACTCGTGTGGGCCAGTTAAGGGCATTTCCACAGAGTGTAATCATTGGGGTGTTCGGTACGTCACATACACCTAAGCTACCATTGCAGCATGTTACGAGTTGGCCATTCAAGGGCGTATCTAATGGACGTAAACGTCAGCATTCTTGGTATGGTGGGGTTATGGTGCCACGTAGGCAATACCACTTCGTGGGTTATAACTCACCTCTAATGGTGCCATATAGGCAAGACCATTAGGCTTTCACCCGGTGGGCTATGCGGTCAAGAAGGCATTTCGTATTTGCGTAATTCATTAGCGTGTGGATGATCGACGTGGTTGTGGCGCCATAAAGGAAATGTCACTTCGTGTACTCGTCGCAGATGAAATTCCATATAGGGATGATCCGACTCATCATGCGATGGACTTTGTTATACGCCAAAATTTTCTCTCCTATTTTTGAGGTCAAGATACATCTCCATACTCAAGAGTTCCTTAAGGATTGACGGATGAACCCTCTCCTAAAATCAACTCACAACTAGGGTTTTGCTTCTCTCAAGTCACAATCAAGATCTAATGTTCCAAGTGAGAGTCATGCCTCCTCATATGTCTCAAAGTATCACCATGTCAAGTTTCAAGCTTCATAGCTAGAGTTTGTTTAGTCAATTGCTCATATGGTTGAAAAGCTTATGTTCGTCATCACAAACACCATTTTTGCAACTTTGAAGCAACCTTCTCTTAGCAAGCCATAACTTCTTACTCGTAGCTCCGATTCAGGTAATTCTAGACTTTTTGGAAAGCTTATAAAATTCTCTTCAATTTGGTATATTAGTTCGTCTTCATAGCTTCTATATTGAAGGATAAAAATATGTTTGAATCTTGGGGTTGCATGCTGAAAATGGAAGAAAGAGCTACGGATTTGATGATGATGGAGGTGGAACTTTGGCCATGGTGGGAGTTCTATTGCTGCATAGATGATGTGTTAACCTCCTTAGATACAAGGAGTCAGTTAGAGACCTTGGGGAAAAATGAGGTTTTGAGAAACTTATGGAATTTTGGGGTTTGAGTGCTAATTGTGATGCATGTATGATTTTAATGATGGTTAGAATGTTATAATCCGTTTTCCATGTTTGGTATTGTGGATAATAAGTAAGAAGTGGTGAAATAGAGTATTGGAATCCTTGGACAGTTTGTCAACAAACTGGTTTTTATTCGTAGACGCTCGTGATCGGGTAGTGCTCGTAGCTCCATCGAATGTTGAAAATTCGAAATTGCAGGATCCCTCGGTCGCCCTCCTTGGTAGGAACAAATTATTTCTTCCCAAGGGCATAATTTGTTCCGTCTGGAACATATTGCCTTAGTGCTTAATTAGTGATATGACCTGCTTGTCTAAGGTTAATATATTGTTATGCATGTTCCCTAAATGTCACGATTGATGAATGTGTCTAATGCATGTTATGAGTGGATAAGTTATGTATTAGGAAAATGTGTGAACATGTGAATTTCAATCGTTTCGGGTAAACGAATTGGATATGTTTTGCCTTGGTAGCTAATACGTTTACGATTATAGCGATTGGTTTATGCTTGAATCGAAGTAGACCTAGATAACTAGGTGGTAAATCACATATGACTATGGACAGTGTCCAATTTGTTGTTACCATTAAGATGACCCGAGTGAGCCATTCAAGGGCGTTTCCAACGGGCGTAATCATCGGGGTGTTCGGTACGGGGTCCAATTTATTATTACCGTTACAATGACTCGTGTGGGCCAGTTAAGGGCATTTCCACAGAGTGTAATCATTGGGGTGTTCGGTACGTCACATACACCTAAGCTACCATTGCAGCATGTTACGAGTTGGCCATTCAAGGGCGTATCTAATGGACGTAAACGTCAGCATTCTTGGTATGGTGGGGTTATGGTGCCACGTAGGCAATACCACTTCGTGGGTTATAACTCACCTCTAATGGTGCCATATAGGCAAGACCATTAGGCTTTCACCCGGTGGGCTATGCGGTCAAGAAGGCATTTCGTATTTGCGTAATTCATTAGCGTGTGGATGATCGACGTGGTTGTGGCGCCATAAAGGAAATGTCACTTCGTGTACTCGTCGCAGATGAAATTCCATATAGGGATGATCCGACTCATCATGCGATGGACTTTGTTATACGCCAAAATTTTCTCTCCTATTTTTGAGGTCAAGATACATCTCCATACTCAAGAGTTCCTTAAGGATTGACCAGATGAACCCTCTCCTAAACAGTCAACTCACAACTAGGGTTTTGCTTCTCTCAAGTCACAATCAAGATCTAATGTTCCAAGTGAGAGTCATGCCTCCTCATATGTCTCAAAGTATCACCATGTCAAGTTTCAAGCTTCATAGCTAGAGTTTGTTTAGTCAATTGCTCATATGGTTGAAAAGCTTATGTTCGTCATCACAAACACCATTTTTGCAACTTTGAAGCAACCTTCTCTTAGCAAGCCATAACTTCTTACTCGTAGCTCCGATTCAGGTAATTCTAGACTTTTTGGAAAGCTTATAAAATTCTCTTCAATTTGGTATATTAGTTCGTCTTCATAGCTTCTATATTGAAGGATAAAAATATGTTTGAATCTTGGGGTTGCATGCTGAAAATGGAAGAAAGAGAGCTACGGATTTGATGATGATGGAGGTGGAACTTTGGCCATGGTGGGAGTTCTATTGCTGCATAGATGATGTGTTAACCTCCTTAGATACAAGGGAGTCTAGTTAGAGACCTTGGGGAAAATGAGGTTTTGAGAAACTTATGGAATTTTGGGGTTTGAGTGCTAATTGTGATGCATGTATGATTTTAATGATGGTTAGAATGTTATAATCCCGTTTTCCATGTTTGGCTGTTGTGGATAATAAGTAAGAAGTGGTGAAATAGAGTATTGGAATCCTTGGACAGTTTTGTCAACAAACTGGTTTTTCATATTTAGACCGCTCGTGATCGGGTAGTGCTCGTGCTCCATGAATGTTGAAAATTCGAAATGCAGGATCCCGCCGGTCGCCCTCCTTGGTAGGAACAAATTATTTCTTCCCAAGGGCATAATTTGTTCCATAATCGGAACATATTGCCTTAGTGCTTAATTAGTGATATGACCTGCTTGTCTAAGGTTAATATATTGTTATGCATGTTCCCTAAATGTCACGATTGATGAATGTGTCTAATGCATGTTATGAGTGGATAAGTTATGTATTAGGAAAATGTGTGAACATGTGAATTTCCAATCGTTTCGGGTAAACGAATTGGATATGTTTTGCCTTGGTAGCTAATACGTTTACGATTATAGCGATTGGTTTATGCTTGAATCGAAGTAGACCTAGATAACTAGGTGGTAAATCACATATGACTATGGACAGTGTCCAATTTGTTGTTACCATTAAGATGACCCGAGTGAGCCATTCAAGGGCGTTTCCAACGGGCGTAATCATCGGGGTGTTCGGTACGGGGTCCAATTTATTATTACCGTTACAATGACTCGTGTGGGCGATTAAGGCATTTCCACAGTGTAATCATTGGGTGTTGATGCGTCACATACACCTAAGCTACCATTGCGGCATGTTACGAGTTGGCCATTCAAGGCGTATCTAATGGACGCGTCGGCATTCTTGGTATGGTGGGGTTATGGTGCCACGTAGGCAATACCACTGTGGGTTATAACTCACCTCTAATGGTGCCATATAGGCAAGACCATTAGGCTTTCACCCGTGGGCTATGCGGTCAAGAAGGCATTTCGTATTGCGTAATTCATTAGCGTGTGGATGATCGACGTGGTTGTGGCGCCATAAAGGAAATGTCACTGTACCGCGGATGAAATTCCATATAGGGATGATCCGACTCATCATGCGATGGACTTTGTTATCATAAAATTTTCTCTCTATTTTGAGGTCAAGATACATCTCCATACTCAAGAGTTCCTTAAGGATTGACCAGATGAACCCTCTCCTAAACAGTCAACTCACAACTAGGGTTTTGCTTCTCTCAAGTCACAATCAAGTTCTAATGTTCCAAGTGAGAGTCATGCCTCCTCATATGTCTCAAAGTATCACCATGTCAAGTTTCAAGCTTCATAGCTAGAGTTTGTTTAGTCAATTGCTCATATGATTGAAAATCAATTGTAGTGGACAAAAAGTCAATTGTGGTCAACATACAGTCAAACCTCATCATTTTTGGTCAAAATCAATATTTTGAAGTCACATTCATCATTTCATCAAGGGTTGATCACGATTCATCAAGAAAATCAAAGAATAGATCAAAGGCTAAAAGTTTCTAAATTAGGGTTTCTTATTTAGGGTTTCATCAAGGATTGATCATGATTCATTTATTTATTTTTGGATTAATTCATTTTAATTCAAATTTAATTAAAATAAAATATGAAATTAAATAAAATAAGTGCAAGTCTATAAATCTAAGCTTCTTGTGGTCCAAGTAACTCATGGAAAGATGACACATTCGAAATATACTTGATTGGCAAGAGATTGGTATGATTGAAGATAAAAAATGGAAATATTTGGTGTTAATTTTCAATCAAATATATCCACATCAATACAAGATATTTCTACACTTTTGTTGACCTAATTCCATTGTTCTATAAATATACAATGCATTCAGACCTTGAGGACACGAATTGGCAGCCAAAAAACCCTAGAAAACTTCAAGAAAAACCGTGGCATTCAAGTTACTTGCATACCAAGAATTTGATCGATTCAAGCCATTCCAAGGTGTCCATTAGCTTCAACGCCCTCCGATCAATTCAGACGTTCACAAGCAATCAAAACACCCTTGAACGTAAAACCGTGATTCCAGTTTCACAAACTTTTTTCAATTTTCAATTTCATACTTGCACGCATTTCTTACATGAATTGTTAACATTTTTGTGTTCCTGATGTTATTTCGATGCTTTCTGTATAGTTCAATTGAAGTTTCAGTGTAGGTACATGAATTCACCATTGCTAGGGTTAGGAGCTTTGAATTAGGGCTTTCCAAAATAGCCAAAATTGGACAAAACGATGGCCATCATCGAGCTCTGAAGACAATTTCCAGTCGATTGATACCCTCCATATAAATTTATATTGCCTATTTTACAAGTTGTGATTTGCAGGTGCTATGGCTACAAACACAATTTGTAAAAAGTAGTAACAACGTGTCCGTAGGTAAAAGTCAAGTTCAGAAAACGCGTGGGGAAGAGGATAAACAATGACGCGCATATTTTCAAATTCAAATTTTTCAACTTTTGTTTTTTTTCCCTTATATAATAGTTATGTTCCATTCTAATGATGATCAAGTAGATCATTTGGCAAAGGGAGTATACCTATGACATTCAAGCCTTGGGTTCGAACCCCAACACCACCACCTTATTTTTTGCAAATTTTCTCACTAACCCTATTTTTTCATATTTTCTTATTTTTTCTTTTAATTTATTTATTTTATTTAATTCTTTTTCAAATATTTTGTTTTAAATATCACCAAAAACCCTAAAAGTATTTTGATTTTAGTTTTAGGTTAATAAATCACTTATTTAATTTTTGACACAAAAAATATTTATTTTTCTTTTTATTTAATTATTTGTTTAATTAATCAATAATTAGCTCTTAAATTGTTTTTTTCTCAAACAAAATCATCCAAAAAATACAAAAATATTTTTCTTTCTAGTAATTAGGTTTTTTATTAATCTTAAACATTTTACTAATTTTAAAACTTTTTTTACTAACATCAAAAAATCTTTTACTAACATCTATGTCTTTTATTTCGATTTAATCCTTCTCGCAATATTTTTCTAATTATTATAATTTCAGTTGTAATAGTTATGTTTAATTACTCGCATTTTTTCAAGATATGTATCTCACATGATGTAATAGCTTAAACTAGGGTTTATTTTCCATATTTACTTTCCGCACCTCCTATTATGTAACTGCCCCAAAGTCATGTAATAGCGTAAAACTTTACTTTCCACACTTTTACTTTTCGCGCTCTTATAAACTGTATATACACTGCTTAGATGTTTGGCTAATAGGATTGTATAGCAAGATCTAAAAACAACTTAGAAAACCCTAATTCAAGATTAACATATATGAAATAAACACACTTTGTACACTCAGACCCCTAGGGTATCTTCTCTTGTTGCCTTCAGAAAAACATGATCATGTCCCTCGAACATAGGGGTACCATTATCAAACATCTCAGTTAAAACATCACAAAGATCATGGTCTCTCGATAACCCTCGATGTTGCCTATGAATATATGATCTCGTCCACCGGTTGTTGCCTATGATTAAGTGATGGTCGTCCATATGAATTTGCTAAGGTATTCTTACATGTTGCCTTCAATGACCATACAATGATCCTACACCTGTCCCTTCACATCCAACAGATAGAGTTACCTACCAACTAATGGTATGGATAACGCTTTCCTAAAGGAGAAGGAAAATAACAAGAACGACTTTCTGAGTAGGTAATAAGACTTTTAATTGCTTGCTCCAATCAAAAAATACTTTTCACACCTCACACTCTTTTAAAAAATGCTTTCAGACAAACACTTTGTATACATTCATACGAGAATCATTATAAATTTAAACTTTCGAAATATTTTCAAACACTTCGTATACATTCTTGAGGACTGATACAAGAATCATTACAAAGTCATAGCAAAATACTTTTCAAATAACACACACACACACACACACAGAAAGCATGTTTTCAAAAAAGTGAACTAAAGCAATTAAGAGCCCGTAGGTAACTACAGATGGAAAGGGTGCTAATACCTTCCCTTTTCATAATTACCTCCCGTACTCAGAATCGATAAAAGGTCTTTCTTTTTCTTTTCACTTTTCCTTTATTGGATAAAAGAAAAGTTGGTGGCGACTCTTGCTATCCTTACATTTGCGATAAAACGCAAAACAAACAAGTCAGTTCTCCCACCGTGTTACAGAACTGGCGACTCTGCTGGGGAGAACACCCAAAGAAAGGTTACCTTAGGGCTATAGGTCACTTTGTTTCGCTTTCTATTTGCTTTGTATGCTTTATTTTTAAGGGTTGCTTGGGTATTATATATGGGGGATCCTACACCTGAATCCAAGTTTCCTTAGGTAAGTAGCAATAGATCACCGCGATTGTCACGTGAAAAAACGATTAAAATGATGGCTACGGTTAGTGTGACACTTTGGATGTCCCGATGTTCCTCATGTTCAGTTGAGGAAATATTTGGCGTATGCGTGGTGTCATCAAACACTAACTAAACTTTTAGAACCCTAATTGACCCATCTTAGCCATTAGAAGGTAGTGAGATAGCCGACTTTGATGCATACTGAGGTTGGTTGATACTCGATGCTACGCTCATTGAGATTTGACTTTCGGGATGTTTCGATCGACCATTTGGTACCCGTACTGAAATAAAGCATGCAAGAAAGATCTATGATATGAGATTCCTAGAACCAGGTTACTATTATAGGACAGGTTGAACCAACTTAAACTCTGGTAGGGTAGACACCTATACCTTATGCAAGCCTTAAACCTAGGGTTGTTGTGTGAATTGTTTGTGCTTGCTATTTAAACATGAAATCATGACATCTTAACATTATATCATCATAACATTTCTAACCATTTCCAGGACCTAGGGATTTACTTTTGTTTTGTGTTATAGGGTTATGGCTTCTAGGAAGACTATCCGAATCAATATTATGGGTATACCTTCTCAACTCAAGGAGTTAGTTTCAATCCTTTCGAGCTTCTGGAAACCTGTTTTCCAGAACCTCTGAAGGCTTGGACGGAAGTTCCTTCCTTCTAGAACCTGTACGGAAGTTCCTTTCAGAGTTTCTAGAAACCTGTTTTCCAAAGCCTCTGAAGGCTTGGACGGAAGTTCCCTCGAGCTTCTGGAAACCTGTTTTCCAGAACTTCTAAAGGTTGTGTACGCTACCTGCATAGATCAGAAGTATGTTAGAAAAAATAAAGGGTAGAAAGGGTAGGCGCTGGGGATTGAACCCCAGAACCTCTGGATATCTACGCGCACGCTGCCAACTGATCCAGAAGGCTTAATTGTTTTGGAAGCACAAGCCCCAAATCAAAAGCGTTGACACGTTTCTACTTCTTTTTGAATTTTTTAAACAACACACACGTGGGACCCAGATGTTGGAACGAGCGAATGAGAGCATGCCACGCCTAGGGTCAGAAGTTCTCTTTTGCGTCAAGGGAAATCAGAGGCGCTGGAGCAGAGCTCCGATTGTCTTCTCCGGTTGTCTCCAAACCTGGTACATGCAAAAAAATCCAATTCAAAGCAAGATATCGTGGCTAGCCCCCTAAATTGACCCTTGTGAACCCAATGGTGGTGTCGGTTTGGTCTGAAAATGCCTGAAAACAGTGATACGAAGCAGTAGTAAGGTTATGCCCTAACAATGGTGTAACACGATTTGGACCTCATACCTTGTAAATGATGGTCCGGATCTGCTCTATGACATCTCATGAACATGTTAGAATGATTAGTTTCAATTAAAACACAATAAAATGAAAAATACAAAAATCAAAAACATGATGCAAACGGAGTTCATGTATGGTAGGATTCAGGGACATTTGGCCATGGATAATGATCCATTCTTACCCTACTATACCTCAGGAACAAGAATCAGTGCTTAGAACTGCTTGAATGTCACTAGAAATTGGAACACGAATTTTCAAGTTTGCATGAAAATTTTGGAACCTTAGGGCTGCTGTTTGAGGCTAGGGTTTTGTCTTTGAGTGTAATGAATCTGTTATGTATATATAGAGGAAGGAATTAAGTCCAGAGTTATGTCAAAATATCTTGCTTTGATTGGAAAATATTTGATTGAATAATCAAATACAATATTTCCAAAAATGTGTCAATCTTCATGCCAATCATGTTTCCACGAATTTGCTAGCTATTTGGGCTTGCTTGGACCTCAAGAATGAGAGAAAATCAATCTTGCACTCAATATTTTGATTTTTTATCTTTTATTTTAATTAAATTTGTTTTAAATGAATAAAAATCCAAAATAAATAAAAAATAAAAGATAAAAACGTGGCCTTGGGCTTGGAGGTTCTAATTCAGATAAGAAACAAGTTTGAACCAAGAAAGTTAAGCCCATTTAGAAAAAAATTGATTTTTTCAAGTATTTCTCTTTATGCACCTCCTCAAAAATGCACAACTTGCACAACTTGCATCTTGCTCAATTTTTAACATTTTTGTGTGTTCTTGGACTTTTTAGAAAGCTCAAGATGTCCTCTAAACATCCCTTTTTGTTTCATCTTCATTTAATTTTCCATGTTCATGACCAGTTCTTTGCAAAATGATAACTTTTTGTTGACTTTTAGAAGGACCTGTAATATTTTGATCCATAACTTTCAAATGAAGCATTTCTAGCCAAAGCTTGTGAGACATGAAATTGTAGAGAATTGAATTTCATTTAAATTGAGATGTGGTGGAAAAATTTCTGATAAAGTATGTGAAAGTTATGGTCGTCAAAGTTCGTTGACTTTTCCGAAAACCCTAATTTAGAAACTTTGACTTTTGATCAAATCTTGACTTTTATTGAGGAATCATGATCAACCCTTGATCAAATGATGAATGTTACCTCAAAATATTGAAGTTGACCAAAAATTATGAAGTTTGACTGTATGTTGACCATAGTTGACTTTTGTCCAATATACGATTTTCAACCATCCGAGCAACTGGATGAGCAATTTTGACTTGTAAGGCTTGAAACTTGACATGGTGATCCTTGAAGTATATGATGAGGTATGATGACCACCTAGTACTGAAATCCATATTGACTTGAGAGGAGCAAAACCCGGTTTGGATTGATTGCTTGGAGAGAGTTTGTCGTCAACCTTGAAATCTTTGAGCATGGAGTTCGAATTGTCTTGAGAAGTAGGAGGGAAAATTTTGGGGTATAATAGTGTTGTCTTATTGAGATTGCCTGGTGTGGATTGATATCGGATCGCCACCACAGATTGATGGTGATCAGCTTTATCACGACTCTTCTAACCATACACGACATTGGTTTCTTTCTTCCCACCAAAAGACCTCTTCGCAGCATTTGAAGACGTCTCGACTTGAATTTTCCAATCTAGATTCCAGCTTCGATACGTTCTCCTATCAATATTAGCTCGGTGAATTCGGATGAGGAGTTTCCAATCATATGTGTTAGTGTTTTAAGTTGGCATGAATTTTGGTAAAACTAGGCTTTAGCAATGTCATGATAGATGTCATGACATTCAGAGATTGAAGATAAATCCTACCGCTAAGGATGTTAAAAAGACTTAGAACCGAAGCTAAAGTCATGGAAATTCGGAAAATATCGATGTCATGATGTTATGACATTCAATGACATTCTGCTCAGAATGCTTATTCTGAGATTTTTCGAAGTTTGTTGAGTTGCTAAATATTGTTTTTATTTAGAAAGCATGCTCACGTGATCGCTAGGTTAAACTTAATTAGACCTAAATTGGTTGTTGAAAAGACCATGTTTTTAGGATTAAATTAAGTGAACCCTAACTATCTTTATGGAAGCCCAAAAGTTTCGTGGATCGCTTCTATAAAGGAATTCAACCTTACAACCGTGTTGCGCCTTTGAATGTATTGAAGAGATAGCGCTTGTTTTTGTGTATCGTTAGGATTAGTAATTGGTATTTGTAATTTAGTTTCTCTTGTGAGCCAAGCAACTATCAATTGATAAGTGCATTGGACTAGGATTTGTTTGTAAGGGTAGTTTATCACCAAAGCTTTAAAGCACGAGTGTTTGTCTCTTGATTGAAGCTTTGAAGCAAGATCAAGATAGTTTATTGAAGTGTGTCTTCACAATTCAATTAGTCAATAGGTTGATATCACCGTGATTGAGGGGTGAGTAGGTACTCGATCTAAGTAGGACTTAGGTTGAAGTTGCATTGGGTAGTTTTAAGTGAAGAGAAACCGGTGGTTTATTCCTAAATTAATTCTACTAATAGTGAATTTCCTCCCTAGCTTGGTAGCCCCCAAATGTAGGTGTAGTTAGACGAACTGGTAAACAACTTATTGTGTTCTTTATCGTTATTTATATTTTGTGTAAATTGTTAACAGTGTCGATAGTGTGTCATAACATTCTCTGTGACATCACGATCCGCCGCCGAATTTCAATTGGCATCGAGCGGGCACCACCTGTTATTTCGGGTGAGATCTAGGGATAATAGTTTACGCGAATGGATAAAGAAGGAGGATTTGGAGGAAGACCACCTATTCGGATGGGTCTAATTATGATTACCGAAGCCTCGATGGTTGCCTTCTTAAGATCATGGACATTAAAGCTTGGAGAGCCGACAAAGGATGGAAACATCCCACCAAGCTTCGAAAGATGGGACTACCGCTTGAAACCCGAGGAATAATGGAGCAAAGAGGAAGAAGATCTAGCTCTAGGGAACTCTAAAGCATTGAATGCTTTGTTCAATGGTATCGACAAGAACATCTTGATGGTCCATCGGTGAGTGACCAAGGATGTTTGGAACACTCTCGTAACTACTCATGAGGGACATCCAAGGTGAAGATGTCAAGACTTGGATGCTCACTACCAAATTTGAGAATTTGAAGATGAAGGAAGATGAGACTATTCATGAATTTCACATGAATATTTTAGAAATTGCCAATGCCTCGGAGCACTTGGTGAAAAGATGTCGAAGAGAAGTCGTGAGAAAGATTCGGCCTTGTCTAAGAGATTTGCAATGAAAGTCCGCAATAGAGGAGGCTCAAGACATCGACCTTGAAGGTTGAAGAACTTATTGGATCCCTTATGACTTTTGAGATGGGAATCTGAAACTGCTGACAAGAAAACAAGAGCATAGCACTTATATCCAACAATCAAGATGGATGCAAGGTGGAAGATGAAGAAGATATCAAGCTATAGCCATGCTTGGAAGACATTCAACAAACCGATCGGAGGGTTGATCCAAAGTCAAGGTCAAATGTCAAGGACATTCCATCTCGACATTAAGATCTTATGACTCAAAGAAGATCCAAGTCGAGGAAAAAGGAAGTCAAGGTAGAATCCAATGTCATGGATGTGAAGGATTTGGACATATTAAAGTCGAATGTCCTACCTTTCTTAAGAAATAAAAAGAGGAATGATCGTTATTGGTCCGATGGTGAATCAAGTAGTGATTCTCAAGAGGAATCACCAAACTTGTCATGCATCTTCGAAGTGGCAATCTGATAATGACTCTAGTGATGAGGAAGTGACCTTTAAAGAACTTCCGATACTTACAAGAAACCGTGTAGTGGTGAAGTATGTCAAAAATGAAAAAAAAAGTCGATTGAGAAGTCGAGGAAATGTGAAGTCGAAAGTCGAGAAGAAGGAAAATACAATCACTATAAGTCATCTCAACAAAGTGAGATTATAGTGTTGAATTCCAAGCTTGATTATATGACTAAGTCATCAAGATGTTGACAAATGGGACCGATAAGTGGAAGAAATTCTTCACTTGGACAAAATGTTGGAAATAAGCATGGTCTAGGATATGTGGAAAAGGAACACGTTAGTGACAAGAAAAAGAAGAGGCATGTGTTCGCTAAAGGTGGCGCATGAGGATGCGAACGTGAGTTCGGATCTTCGCACGCACGATTTAAATATTTTGATTTGTTTATAAAGATGCCATGAGCATCAAGCTTTATTATTTTCAACACAAGAAAGATGATTTAATGATTATGAAAAGGGAAAGTCAAATACCCTCAATTGATATTGGTATGCGTAACGACTAGCGCAAACTAGACATAACGCATTGGGGAGATTCGAGTAAGGGGATTGGTATATAAAGGCAGATGAAGCATCCTAAATATATATGGTTATCCATAGCTTTTATATATGAATATGTTTGATCCATTGTGTGTTTTTAATTGCTATTTCTATGATTGGGAAAGTTTCTCCTTTGGATTTTAAGAAACAGAGATTATGTGGGATTCTAGGTTTTGTTATTATTGTGCTCAAAGATCCGTGGATCTTCGCATACATATCCTAGTGGGAATCGAGCATTTGTAGCTCGGATCTGTGGTTCTATGGTTTGTTTGGTCCGAGGAGATAGAAATTTGCTCGCCAAGGATGAGACCTTGTGCCTCACGTATTCTCAAAGGATGTTGAGAAAGTCGAGCAATCGTAGTTCCCACTTATGCTAGTGGAAAGCAACGAAGTTAGTAAAGAGAGATAAATGTCATCTTAATGAAAATGTATCTAATCTATTTCATCACATACATTTTGAAAAGTTATTTTGATTAAAATCTTCGTCGTAAGTATTAGGTGTTTTGCTTGAGTGTACAATTACCACTTACATGTTTAAGAAAGATGTTTGAAAAAATGATTGAATCTTTTAACTGTAAGTATTGGGTGTTTTGCTTGAGTATACAAGCGTTACCACTTACTGTTAAGAGATGTTTTTGTTTGAAAATAGTTTGAAAAGTTTTAAGAAAAAGTTTTTGACTGTATGTGATGTAATGGATGAGATACTTCTTCCATAGAGATGATAGATGTCTAAATCTCGAGGAGAAATTGATTGGATTAAAGGGATGCTTTTAAGAAGCCCATGGGTCCTTGTATTGTTAGCCCAAGAGGAGGCATTCCGAGGGTCATCGCGGGTCATCGAGGGTCCTTGTATGAAGCTCAAGAGGAAGCTATAGGGTATGGCTGGCATTGGCTCGAAAGGGATTTCACCGAGAAATCATCCTTTTCTGAATAAGAGCAATTTCACCGAGAAATTTTACTCTATGGTGATTTTTGAAAGTGATTTCACCGAGAAACCATCCTTTCAGGGTTCTATCTTAACGCGGGTGATTCTTTGTATTGGAAGCCCAAGAGGAGGCTGTTAAGAGATTTCCTGGTCTCTTTCATTGTATGATGCCCAAGAGAAGGCTAAACTCAACGAGGAGTTCTTTTGCACGAAGCCCAAGAGGAGGCTAACTCAACAGGGGAGTGTTGTCTTATATGAAGCCTAAGCGGAGGCTAACTCTGCGGGGAGAGTTTCTTTGTACAAGAGAAGGCTAAACTCACTGGAGATAAAAATATCTTGTATGAAGCTCAAGAGGAAGCTATTCCATGCTGGGATGGATTGTCTTGTATGAAGCCCAAGCGAGGCTAACTCAATGGAGACGAGTTGTCTTGTATAAAGCCCAAGCGAGGCTAAACTCTGGGGAACCTATTGATTAGTCTAATTGTTATGTTATTTATTAGACATTGTATAAACAGTGTGTGTGTGTGTTATGTATTCACAGAGTTTATGAAGGAAATATAAACAATGCATGATGTTTATTTGCAGCAGCTTTATGAAGGAAATATAAACAAGTGTCGTGAAACGAACGTTTAAAACGAGCAAATTGTTTATTTACAAGTTTGAATTGTACAAGAAAGTGAATATGTACACGAACGGGTTTTTATATGTAGAAGGTGGATGTACATAGGAGGTTGGGACTTACATGAAGAGAGGCCCATTGATTTGAAAGCAGTTTCACAGGAATAATGCTCCTTTCAATACCAATGGTATTTAGTGTAAAATGCGGATGAAACAAAATGATTGATCAAAGTTTATACGTAAAGTATTTTTCAAAGAAAGAGTATCAGTATTATATGGATAAAAGTTTTAAAAAAGTATCGTGTTATGTCAGATAACAAGTTTTTTGAACTATCGATTATGTACGGATGAAAGTTTTGTATGAAAAGTATTTGATATACGGAAAATATGTACACAAAATACTGTTTTGTTTAAGTATACACAAGTGAAATGAAACAAACGATCAAAGTTTATTCATTTGAGTATAAAAGGAATATCTGTAGTATGTACAGATGAAACTTTGTAAAAAGTGTTTTGACAAAAGTTTGATATGTACAAAGAAATATTATGTACATAAAAGAATGTTATGGGACTTACACCGTGATGGAGGCCCATTGGTTTGAAAGCAGTTTCACAGGGAATAATGCTCCTTTCAATACCAATGGCATCGGCGTATAGACAAACGAATGAAAAACAAATGAAAGAAATTTGTTTATGTTTGAATATTGACAAAGATGTTTTGAATATGTACAAATAAAGCTAAGTATGTACATAAAGGGTTGGGACTTACACCATAAGGGAGGCCCATGATCGATCGAGAAATTCGAGAGAAGACGAAATCAGTTTTATTGTTTGAACTGGATCAATCATGGTAAAAAGATGCAAGTTTGATGAAATGTTTTGAAAAATGATTTGAAAATGTTTTGAGATGTGAGGTTGATGTATGAGAAGTTTTGAAAAAAATCGGAAGTCGAAAACTTGAAAAATTCACCTTTTAAGGAGGTTTAAATTCGTAACATTGTTTTCTACCGATTAAAATTTAATCGATGAAAGTTTTTGATTTTTTGACATAATCATAAAATATATATATATTAAATGACAAGTGTGCAAAAAATCATCTCAAAATGAGAAGTTTTGATTGGTTAAAAATTGTTGAAGTTTGATAAAAAAACATGAAAATATTGAAGTTTGTAAAAGGAATGGAAAATGGTCTTGGGTTTCAACCCATGACCTTTGGGTGGACGCGTGCGAAAGACTTAAGACCAAGCCAGAACCACCGAGCCAAAAGCATCCGTGTTAGTGGACCAGAACACGTGTTAACCTAAGAGAGGATTATTTGAATTTTAAAATGAAGAACACCAAGAACACGCTGCAGTTGGTTCAATTTTGATTTTCTTGATGAATCCTTGCTCAAATCTTCGTTTATCAACCAAATTGAGTGAAATAAAGATCAATCTTGATCGGTTTTCATCACGAACATGAAGATGCATGTTAATTTCATTTATATTCATTCTATCATGTTTTGATTTGGAAAATGAAGAACCCTAGAATCTAAGAATCCAAATTAAATGATGTTTGTTCAATGATTCTTTGATTTTGTTGAGGTTAATGTTCGTTAGGTGCGAAAACAATTGGCGTGAGTTTTTTCCAAATGGTGTAAGGAATCATGATATCTCATCAGATGCATACCGAAAAGTTGAGATCGATTTCGATGCTGAGTGTTTCAGTTGCTATTTCTTGATCATTTAAGCTTCATCGGCATGTATGGATCTTGTGGATTGCTTGCTTTGAACTTGCTTCAATCACTCCACTCAAGTCAACGCAATCGCTCAATGTGGAACTCGAAATTGATGTTAATGGAGTTACATTGTCGTTTTGTTTTGGATCAACTCCATGATGTTCATGGAAGGTGTTTGGATCATTAGAACAACAATTTCTCCAGCCAAACTTGAAATTCGATTCCTAAGTCAGTTTTGAAGTTTTGAAAAAATGGAAATTGAAAACTGGTTTTCTCTTGCTTTTAGTTTGATTTTAAGTTTGTAACATGTTTGTTAATGATTATGGAACATGTTAGACACCAAAGACTTTCATGATTTTATCGATTTTGTAAATTGCAAGTTTTCAAAAGTTTATCATGTCTCTTGATTTTGGAAAGAAAAGAAAACATGATTCTTGCAATGCTTTGGTGTGCATTTCTCTTGAATTAGTGAGCTATTTATAGGCAAGAGGTTCTGCAAAATTAGGCAAGAGTACAAGCTATTTGGTGATTCATGGATTGCTTAAGGGGCAAGAATGGTATTTCAAAAGCAAAAGGAACCTTCCTTTTTTTACCATGTGCAATTTTTACAATCTTGATCCAATCTTCAATTATATCTTCAAGCTGATATTTATCAGTCCATGATGACTCATTTTGGCAAGGTGGAAAGCTTCTAGAACAAGAAAATGCAAAATGACCCATAATTTGAAGTTGTGAACTTTGAAAATTAAGTTTCATGGAGCCTTATGTTCCAATTTCAAAGACATAGCTAGCCTTCATGGATTTTGAAGTTCTTGGACATTTTGGAAAGATTTTTCCATGATCTACAACTTTCATGTTTTGAGTTTTTTTCAAATTCCAATTGGAACTAGGTGAAAAAATGGCTTGAAGTTTGGAAAAAATGTGAAATTCAACACTTAGAAATTTTTCTAAGTTATAGAAATTTTGACTTTTGTTGACTTTTCCAAATTCTTTGATTTTTATGATCATGATGGATCATTTGAAGTATTTTGATGATGGAAAAGTTTTGTTTTGAAAATTTGACCAAAAGTCAAAGTTTGACTTTTCTGTGGATGAAATTTCATCGACGCGTTACGAAATTGTTGGTGAATTTCGTGAACTTCGTGATGATTTGAATCAAATTAGGTCAAGAGGTTATACCTAAGATATGATGACCAATCTCATCCAAAAGTCATCCATCGCTCAAAAGTCGGAGAATTCTCACCGATCAAAACCCTAATTGGTCGATCCTTGATTGATCGTGAGAGAATTTGATATCTGAGGATGGAAGGGTGATGATTTGATCAAGATAGATCAAATGGAGTGAGGAAAACTCAAACCCTAATTGTTTGGCTCTTGAATCGATGAAAATCATGAAACCCTAATTTTGACACTGAATGCTACACGATTATTCTTTATCAGGCATTAGTTATGCAATGATGCAAATGTGAGGTGGTATATTAGGTCAAAATTGGGGTATGATAGATGCCCCTATTTAAGTTTCTTTAACTTGAGAGATGAAGATGAATATCTTCGTTTTGATAGGTAAAGATATAAATATCGAAATCGCAAATTTTGGACCTAAGATACCAAAAGATCGAGATGATGCAAAATGATTGCAAGAGTTTTACCCAAAGGATATCAAAGAAATGACACGGTGAGGAAAAATTGTGAAGGCGTCTCTGGAGAGAGAATGATTCACAAAAGATGTGAATGTTTGTTTCGCCGAAATAGAGATTACCTTCATCGACCTTGTGACAATGTTTAAGGTAAGTGAAAATGATATTACCAATTATCGACCTCGTGATAGTTTATGGTAATGAATGTTGAAGATGTTACCAATTATCGGTGTGATAACTATAACAAGGTAACTCTTTTGAGAAAATTCTGAATATTGGTTTGTGAATAACGAGCGAGTGGAAACAACCGGAATGAGCTTTTAAAGATATTACCAATTATCAAGAAAGTGATAACTATAACAAGGTAACCTTTTAAGACAATTTGGCGTGTATTCGACTTTGTGAATATGACGATGAAAAAGCAGAACTCAAAAATGAGTTTCTATTTTCTTGGATACAAACTTGCCAAGGATCTCTCTTTTTGAGGAGATGCGGGCATTTTGATCGAAGACACAGTTTTCCTTTTGTGAAGACAAAGCCGAGGAATTTCTCGGTCGTGGTTTGACCTTGTTGAGAAAAACAAACTTTTTATGACAAGTTTAGGAGTGAAAATAAGCGGCTCAGACAATGAGACTATTGCTTATTGCTTTGTTGATTAGAGACAAGGTTCTATTCAGGAATGAACTGAAAAGAAACAGTCAATCAAGACATTGTTCCAAATGAGGAATGATCTCAGTTGGGGAATGTGGTGAAGAGAAGAAAATGCATTTCTCTGTTTGTGGATACTCTGCCGGGGATAAAAAAGAAATGTATCTTTTCTATTTGGCGAGACTCTTGGGGATAAACTTGTACTTACATGAGTAAGTGTGATTTACACCAGTGATATGGAAGCAAACATTTCGAGGAATGCAAAAAAATGCATGAATGATGCTATTATGTATGAATGTCATGAATGTTATATGTATGCTAACACTACTTTGACAAAGACATCTAAAGAGATATTTGGGGAAGAGGACCACGTCACAGTTCGAACAAATACTTAGTGAAGATTTTGAGTTGCATGTTTTACACTTTCCGAGAAAGGTATTTCATTGGCAACTTGGTTGGGGATTCTTTTTGGATAAGAATACCGTCCTTTGAAGATTTCCGTCGAGGAGAAAGTTCATGTTGGCAACTCCAGGGGATCGAAACGCTATTGGAGAAAGCGGTTGAAGTTATTTCCGTGTTCATAGTTTCAAAGGAGAATTTTGCTTTTGTTTCAAAATTTTGAAGTAAAAATTCATTTAAAACATTTTTGTTTCAAAAAAGTGATTTTCACAATAAAAGCGTTATTTTGCAAAACGGAATAAACAAGAATTGCAAACAAAGGCACAAGGCTCAAATTTATTGATAGAATGGTAATCAGCCAAAGGCGTGATTCCATGAGCTATTTACAAAGTTGGAAATGATAATTTATTGGGAAAAGGCTACATTGAAAGCAAATAACCACTACTATCCCTAACAACTTTGAATTCCAACTGTGCTTGCTGCTTTAGAAGAGTTGATTGAAGATCCGTTGATGGAAGATTCTTCATGTGGACAAAATCTGGACCGATGCGATTACTTTGTCGTTTTGTATCCTTGTTTTCCTAGATCGCTTTTCGGTTTTCGATCTATCGGGATAATTTATTTATTGTCTCTAATTTTGCCTGGATCGCCTTTTAGGTTTTCAATCCACAAAGGCGCTCATTTTGCCTAAACCGCCCTTTTCGGGTTTTCGACTTACAAACATTCTTTTGTTTTTTTAGACAAAGTATTTTTTGACTGCGTCAGCATTCACAGGATACGGGAGTTCATCACCGTCCATGGTTGTGAGAGTCATGGCACCGCCAGAGAAGCTTCTTTTGACGATGTATGGGCCTTCGTAGTTAGGAGTCCATTTGCCCCTAGAATCTTTGAAAGAGAGAATCTTTTTAAGCAGTCGCCTTCTCGGAATTCACGAGGTCGGACCTTTTTGTCGAAAGCTTTCTTCATTCTTCTTTGATAGAGTTGTCCGTGACACAGAGCGGTCAGACGCTTTTCTTCAATTAAGTTCAATTGGTCGTATCTGCTTTGACACCATTCAGCCTCAGATAGCTTTGTTTCCATGAGAACTCTCATTGACGGGATCTCAACCTCTACGGGGAGCACTGCTTCCATGCCGTATACTAGAGAAAAAGGTGTTGCCCCTGTTGAAGTGCGTACTGAAGTACGATACCCATGCAGAGCAAATGGCAGCATTTCGTGCCAGTCCTTGTAGGTGATGACCATTTTCTGGACAATCTTTTTGATGTTCTTGTTGGTACGCTTCAGCGGCGCGTTCATCTTTGGCCGTAAGGAGGCGAGTTATGATGCTCAATCTTGAATTCCTCACATAGTTCTTTCATCATTTTGTTGTTCAAGTTAGATCCATTGTCAGTAATGATCTTACTTGGAACTCCATATCGGCAAATGAGGTTGTTCTTGATGAACCTCACAACCACTTGTCTTGTGGCGTTGGCGTAAGATCTTGCCGACCCATTTGGTGAAGTAATCAATAGCCACTAGAATGAAGCGATGTCCGTTGGACGCTTTTGGTTCAATCATTCCAATCATGTCGATGCCCACATGGAGAAAGGCCACGGAGAGAGAGAGCGTTGAGTAGTGGTGGCACATGGATCTTATCTGCGTAGATCGGCACTTGTGACATCTCTTGGCGTGTTCTGACAATCGGATTCCATCGTTATCCAATAGTATCCTGCTCTCAAGATTTTCTAGACATTGCATGCCCATTTGAATGGGTTCCAAAGGACCCTTCATGCACTTCATGGATGATCGTGTCGCTTCTTGTCATCGGCCGGCGAGAACCATATCGAGTTTCGTTTGTATAGCACATCTCCGTTCAAGAAGAAATTCCTAGAAAGCCTCCTTAGAGTTTTCTTATCTTTGTCGATGCCCAGTGGGTACTCTCGTGTTTGAAGGAAGCGTTTGATGTCGTGGAACCACGGCTTATCGTCGAGCTACATTGCAAATACATACGGGTCTTTCAAGGCGTCGATCGATCTGGGCATATCATTCCAATCGTTGACTTTGAACATGGAAGATAGAGTAGCCAAGGCGTCTGCCATTCGATTTTGATCTCGAGGGATATGATGCAATTCTACTTTGTTGAAGAAAGTCAACAACCGTCTTGCATAATCTCTGTAAGGAATCAAACCAAGATGATGAGTTTCATACTTGTCTTTGATTTGATTGATCACAAGGGCTGAATCTCCATATATGTCAAGGATCTTGATCCTCAAGTCGATGGCCTCTTCAATACCCATGATGCATGCTTCATATTACGCTATGTTGTTGGTGCAATCAAATAGCAATCTGGCGGAAAGCAGGATATGAGAACCCTCGGGAGTAATGATTGATTCCATTGCAAAAACATTTACTGCTCCATCGAAGACTAGGCCCCATCGGGATTACGGATCTGGTCCTTCTCCGTGTAGCGGTTCGTCACAATCTTTCATCTTCAAGTACATAACATCCTCGTCGGAAATCAAACTTGAGATTGGTATTCGTTGGCGGTGATAAGCCAAGTGATCAGAGAATGCTTCCTAACAGCTTCGTAGCGGTATTGGATGTCATATTCGGATAGTAGCATTTGCCATCGGCGATTCTCCGGTTAAGGCGGGCTTCTCAAATCGTGATAGGATCCATTTGGATATTAACCAAGTCGTGTGATTGATCATGTATTGGCGAAGGCGTTTTGAAGCCCATACAAAGCACAACATGTTTCTCGAGCATGAAGCGAGTTTCACGATCTGTGAACTTCTTACTCGGGTAGTAGATGGCATGCTCCTTCTTACGGTTTAGTCTTGTTGTCCAATCAGCCCATGGACTCTTCTAATACGGTGAGTATATGATCAATGGTCTTCCTTCCGGAGGATCGGTATTGGTGGTTCGGGGTATTCTTTAATCTTGTCGAATGCTTTTTGGCAATCGGCTGTCCACAACCTTTTGATCTTTGCGGAGAAGTTTGAATATCGCCCACGGTGCTTGATCATCGAGAGATAAATCGGAGATGTAATTCAACCGTCAGAAATCCTCTTACTTGCTTTTCCGTATGTGGTGTAGGCATTTCTGAATAGCCTTGACTTTGTCGGTCGACTTCATTCCTCTTTGGTGACGATGAAACCTAGGAGTTTTCGGATCTTACCCCAAAGGTACATTTGTTAGGATTCAAGCGGATGAAACTTCCTTAGTCGTTGAAGCGACTTTAGAGATAGTCATATGCTCTTCTTACGTATCGGACTTTGCTATCACATCATCACGTAGACTTGATCTCTTTATGCATCATATCATGGAAGAGTAGTCATTGCCCTCGGTAAGTTCTTTGCATTCTTCAATCGAATGGCATTACCTTGTAGCAAAAAGTGCCCGTGGCGTGATAAATGATGTCTTCTCCATATCTTGGTAGCCATTACGATCGATTATAGCGAGAAACCGTCCATGAAAGAAAAGGCGTTGTATTTTGCGGTCTTTGTCCACTAGCATGTCAATATCTCGGTGAGTGGGAAGTCGTCTTTTGGACTAGCTTTGTTCGGATCTCGGTAGTCAACACACATTCGACTTTACGTCCTTCTTGGAGGCGGGCACTATGTTGGCTAGCCATTGAGGATATTGAGTGATTAGGAAACCGGTGCTTTTGAACTTCTTTTGATTTTTGTCGACCATTTCGGGGTGAACTCTTCTCGATTTTGTAGCTGGCGGACACTCTGGTCTTGATGAAGTGATGCTCCACAATGTTGGTATCCAAACCCGGCATGTCTGGTAGGACCAAGCAAACACATCAACATATTCTTTGAGAAGACTTATCGGTTTTCTTTTGACCTGCTTGTCAATGAAGCTCGATATTTACTTCTTTTATCTTCCTCGGAACCCAGTTGATTGCTTCTAGAGGTTCTTTATGAGGTGAATGATCCTTTCCTCGTGCCTTAGCAACCTAGAAATTTCATCAGGATCTCTTCTTCAATTTCTTCCTCGGTGACTTGAGAGGATTTCAAGTTGGGAGGCGTAGAGTTATTACTTTCAATGGATTTGTCCATTTGTTTAATCTGCATGTTTTGATTTTATTTTGATTAAAGAGATTTTTTGAAAGTGTATCAGATTAATTATGATTTTTTGAAGATTTTTTGTCATTGTGTTTTTAGGATTATCATTTCCAAGAAAGGTAAAATGAAAAATAAACACAAAGTGTGGAATCAAAACAACGCATTTTATTTATGATTCACAATATGAGCAGGGCCCTTAAATACAAACTCATTTGTCTTGGGCAAGACAAAGAGATTATTTAAAACTAAACCCTATAAAACATCTCTTAGCTTTGGGCGGCGAGGAGTTCAAAACAAAGCAAAGATAAACTACTTAGAACTATGAACATTAGTCTAACTAGCAGGTTTCCAATAGTGGCGAACTCCTTGGAAGTCGAGTACTCGGTAATTTTCCGCTTGGTTTAACCCTTGAGTAAACTTTGATTCTTGGTGAGCGGGCTTTGAAGACTACGGGCGATGGCCTTTGCCTTTGGTGCTGCTAAAGCGATCTTCTTGATTAACGGATCGGGAAGCGTGAGATATAGCATTCGTACTTCTGTTGATCTACATGTTGAATCTGGGGATGTTCCTTCGGTCTTACGGTGAAGAGACTCGTTGTCGGCGACACTTTCTATATCATATCGAGTCATATTCTTGATCTTGATGATCATGTTGATGTAGTGGTAACGGGATGGTTTGGTGAATTCCACGGATGTGTTGAAGCGAGATCTTCGTTTGGGATCTCGATTTGATTAGGCGGAGAAGATGCATATCCCTCTTACGGTGACTAGGGTATTCAAAGTCATCACCCATCCTGTGGGTTGGATATCTTCAATCCGGATTTTGAGCTTTACGGTAGCAGTACTTCACCATGTAGTCATACTTACCACTTGGCTCTCCCAGGTATCCCAAACTTCATCGAGGGGGCGATTTTTATGCCTTTGCAAGGACATGTTTTGAATTGATCGGTTGGTTCGGGCAATTCTTCACGAGATACATATTCGAGGGGCTGTTCAAGTAAGTGCTCCACTCTTGATTCGGATGGATCATCTTCATCCTCTTCAATGGTTACAACATTAACTTCTTGTGGAATAGGGTTTAAGAAACCTCCACTATGAAATACCTCCTTGATCGGAGAAAGTGCTTCATCTTTCTTTTTCTTTGGAGAATCTGGTGTAAACCCAAGTCCAACTTCGTTTCATTCTTGCGGGTTTGATAATTTGCCCCATCCTTGAGCATTGCCATCTTTCACCATTTGTGCGCTTCTTTATCGAAGAGATAGATGATCTATTTTAGTAGATTCATCTTCTAACGGATTTACGGGAGATCGGTGCTTCAATGTCATTACGTGATGAAGAAAGCTGGAGATGATTCACAAGCAAAGCTTGTTATGCTGATGGTCACCAACTTTCCATTATTTGTGAATTTTAATTTCGATGGAGTAGAAGTTACGCTCTGCATCGTGGATCCAAGGTCTTCCTAGCAACAATGTATGCAGCCGGCGTCCATGACTTGGAAGGTAATTTGGAGCGATGTGAGGGCCAATTGTCATTGGGAGATCAACTTGATTCGACTTCCTTGATCCATCAAAAGCTCTTACTATGATGTCGTTGAACTTCATTGGCGTTCCTTTGTAAGCTAAGCGAGCTAAAGTCGTCTTTGGCATTACGTTTAAGGATGAACTGTGTCTACCAATACATTTGACAAAGAATCGATTGATGAACCATCGAAATGTGCAAGGCCAAGTTGTGATCTTTCCCTTCCTCTGGAAGTTCTTAAATCACTGAAACTCAGTTATTGCGGTTTGTTATGTTGGAGCGATCCCCAAATTGGTGCATAGTCACATCGTGATCCACATAAGCAGGTCTAGTACTCTCATCAAAGCTTCTCGATGAGCTTGAGTTAAGGAGTAAAGACAGTGTTGAAATTTTTGAAGGATGCATCAATTGGTCTACGACTCGATATTAGCTCTTCTTGATTAGTTTGATATCTCGTCAAAGCGAGTTGATGTTGGTTCTATTAGTAGAGCCAATGTTTGTGCTAGGTTTAATGGGAATCGTTGCGAGGATTCTCCAGAGATATGCTAAGCGGGTTATTTTTAACAACAGGAATGCGGTGGCTTTGGTAGTCTTGGAGCATGAACTCGTCCATACGGTCACTCGTCCGATTTACATTATATTGACATTGGGTGGAGCGTGGCGAGAGGTTTCTCTTTCCGTCCTCTATCAAGGTGGCATTGTCTTGGTAAGGAATTGCTCTAGTAGGCTATGCGGAGCAGGACCGGTGGGCAAATTACCAAGGAGATGTTGGAATCTTGGAACCGTTATCGTAATCTCTGAGCCGGGCATGTTGAAACAAGGGATCCTAGCGTTTACTTGAGATTTTCGAGTTGATATCGAGACTAAAAGCTCATGCGGAAAATGCCCTACGGTATTTACGTCATGGTCGTCTCTATTTCTGTAAATTTGTAGATCACCAATGTCTAACAAATGTTGGATATCTGCTCTTATGGTGTAACATCCACGAACATCCTTGGAGCAGATATGGCAAGCTGCGTAATCATGCTTAGTAAAAGCGCTCATTGTACTGTACGATTCATGGAGATGTACCAAGTTTCCTCTGACTAAGCTTACGTCTGTGACAAGGTACCTGTCTGTATTCCTTAATATTAGATTCACTGAGTGTCCACTATGACTGGGAAGCGGATTGGCTTGCACGTTCGGACTTGCATTTCTGAAGGAAAGAAGATTAGTCTTCACTAATCTCTGTACCTCTGCCTTTAATGCTATGCAATGCTCAAGGTCATGGCCTGGTGCCCCTTGGTGAAAAGGGCAAGAAACATCAGCTTTGTACCACCATGGTAGTTTTTCAGGGACCGGAGGTGGTAACCTATGCATATTAGATTCCTTTCTATTAGCGAGGTAAAGTTACGTATGCGTCATAGGAATCGGGTCGAGTGACTCGAGTCGGTTTGAATTGTGGCTACTGAGCACTGTTGGCGAGGCTGTTGAGTTTGTTGATTTTGTTGAAATTGCGGAGCAATTCACGGTTGTGTTGACGGTGGGTGCTATGGCGGCTACACATCGTTGTCGAATGACATTTTGCGTGGTTTCCCTCGGGATACCATTCCTCGTCATGTTCTTTCTTCCTTGGGAAGCTGGTTCCAACTTTCTTTGTACTACTAGAAGACCTACTTCCTTGGTTAGGCGTCTGTCCGACCCCTTCTTCTAGTCGCATTCCATGCTTACCATTTCATTGAAGTCTCACGGAGCACTAGCGATCATTCGCTCATAGTAGAATGGACCAAGGTATTGAGAATACCTTAGTCATCTCTTTCTCTTCTAAGGCGGATTGACTTGGGCGCAATTTCCCTCCATCGTTGCATATTCCTTAAATGTCTCTCTTTCCTTTTGAGACATGGAGCGAAGTTGATCCATATCGAGGAGCCATATCAAGTTGAATTTGTCTTGCTGGATAAAGGCTTTGCCTAGGTCGTTGAATGTTTGGATATTCGTCTTTGTCTAAACCCATATACCACTTGATGCGGCACCGGTGAGACTATCACGGAAGTAATGGATTACAGCGATGATCCTCATTGTGCGTAGACATTTTCAGGCATACATCGTGAGATGACTGCGGACGAATTTCCTTTGTACTTTTCAAAGTCGGGGACTTTGAATTTTCTGATATTTTCTGCGAGGAACTAAGCACAAGTCACTGGCGTTTTCCAAACAATTCTTTCCCTCGAATCGTTTTTATCTCAAGTGCATTTTGAGGGCTGTTCTGGAGATTCTCCATTGAACCGGCGTTCGTGTTATTTCTGAGTGTGATGAACTTCTTAAATGCGTGGTAGCATGCACTCGGTGAGTTCAACATGATCGGTTGAGAAACCGACATTGTTACTTGTGGAAAAGTTATTCCACGTTGTGGAGTGAATGTGGCGTTACTAACAAAGTAGGTATTTCAAGCGAGGTTGTTTGAGAAGTCGGTTGGCGAACTCCAATGCCGAAGTTAAAGGCATTCCCATGGATAGCCCTGGCATGTTAAAGGTGAACTCTTGTGCGACGGATGGCGGAGTAGTAGTATCCTCGAAGTTGCTATTTGGTTTTGTGCTCGACTTGTTGACTTTCTTGTTGTGTGAATTGACCAAAGGCGTGAGTCTCTCACTTCTCCTTGTAGTGTGGTTACCGTACCACGGAGTTCAACGTTTTCTTGTTCAAAATTCTCCATTACTTTTCTTCTTTTGGATCGGTATCGTGCGTTCGAGTTGGGCTGCGGGCGATCGAGAAACTCTAGATCACGACGGCTTGACGATCTTTCTATTTGATATTCAAGCTAGAAAAGCTGGAAATTTGGAAAATGATAAAGTATCGGACCTAATCAATAGACTTAAATGCAAAGTATGATGCATGAATATTTGTAAAGAAAAGAAATTTTCAAGAATTTACGCTAAGCGAGATATTTACGGCAAATATTTGGATGGAAAACACAATTTTATTGATTAATGAAGGAAGATTACAACAATTGTTTTTGTTGGAGCATTGCTCACACAAATGATACAATAAATGATAAAATTAAAACTAAATTAAACTAATTAAACATCTTACGTCGGATGGCGATCAAAACTTGATGCGACTTGACGAGTTTCCTTCCATAGTGAGCTTTTAGTTTGGCTTTCTCGGCTCTTAGCTTGCTAATGACTTTCTTCCATTTGTTGGGAGGCGGGATCGCTGGTTGTCATCTCCTCGAGCTTTCTTTTCCTTCCTTGGCGTATTTACGGATTGCGTTATCCTTGGCGAATCTTCTCATCTTTCTCCATGAGCCATTCATCACGGAAATAAAGCGTCTTTTCATGATCTTTGACTTGCTTCTTGAGCTTCTCAATCTCAAGGTTAGTCTTGAGAATTTGCTTTCAAAGCTTCCTTTTCAAACCTTATCTTGGTCAAGGCTTCTTGGTATTCTCCCACTTCAGGAAAATTTGTCGATTTGGGCGAGAACATGGGATCCTCATAAGCGTAAGGCATTGAATTCCTTAGCTCTTTTCTTTACCAAAAGTGTAGGTTTCCATGGCTACACAATTCTTTGCCTTTCCTTTCCTTTTCTTGGATGTGATGCCAAGCTTTAATCATCCTAGCTTTCAATCCTTGGAATCTTCTCCTTCATGATAGAAGTAGCTTTCTCTTGTAAAACGGAAGGTTTACGAATTGCATATCGAGGTGACGTTTTGCTAGGAATGGGTTGTAGTTGATTCCTCCTTCGTACCAATGAGAGGTCGTTGGCAAATTCTCCTGACTCTCAATGATTTCCATCTCATTGTTTGCCAAAGTATACCAATGGATATAAATCGTTTGTAAGAGACATGAGTCTTACGGACCAATGCCACTCGTCTTTGTTCGCGGAAGATAGGAGATTTAGGCAAGTGTGAGGTAATCCATTTGAAAAGCAGTACCAACACACGATAGTTCCGTCTCCTTGCGATTCCTATGATGAATAGAGGCGTCGTGTCACCAAGCGAGGTGGGAGCAGGATTTCCAATCGAGAAAGATCCTTATGGCGTTGATATCAGCGAAATTTGGGACGTTGGAAACAACACCAATCCATAGAGAGTAAAGCTAAAATAGCTTCAAAGGCTACCATACTACAACGGAGAACTTGAGAGCCTTCTCCATTAGGAACTTTGAAGTTAGTCCTAAGAGTTTTCCTCTGGTAGTTAGGTTTTGTCTATCTCGGTTTCTTTAAATGAGTCATTGTTGCAATGACTTGTGACTTAGGAATGGCTTCCAAACCATTGAAAGGCACTTTGTACGATCTTGAGATTCCTAGGATATCATACTCTTCCAAAGTAGGCATCAAGCGATAATCGGGAAAGTGAAGCGTGATAGGCGGATCGTGAATTGAGCGAAGGTTTGAGAAGTCCTTCATCAACGTTAGCGTTCAAAAGAGTTAAAAGAGTTCCATAGCGTTTTACGAAATCCGAGGATCTTCTACCAAGGATGCTAACTCTTTCAACTTTCCTACGTCGAGAATCCTAAAGCTGTATCTTTTGGTGAATCTTCCTCGGCGTCCATCACTCTAACCTAAAATATTTTACAAAGAAAAATCTCTAAATTCTTTGGAAATGGGAAGAGAATTTTTTTTGTTTTATGAATGAATGAATGCATGAATGCAGCAAACATGGTTAGTAGTTATACACACGGCAGCGTTGAAGTCACGAGCATGAAGCCAGCGATAAGAATCAACGTGGTTAAGTTCTATGGGCTTATTCATACGTGAATCGGGTTCTCTTGATATTGGGCTCAACACTCCCTTCAAAACATTATTGGATTTGTTGAATACTCGATGGTCCAATAATATTTTCAAGAGAAACTACTTTGATCGTAGTATCGCATGACAATTACTCTAGGCTTACACCGAATAATCTACTACATCCTAATGGCGGGATGGTTTATGTGTTCTCGATCCACTCGACTTCTTAAGTTCCCCGAAAATACAGCGTCTTCGCAATTACTTGCTTAAACACAATACCCTCAAGACAACCTCCCTGGCGGGAAATATTAACGAAAGCATTGAGCTGCTCACGTATTAATACCTCCACCTAGATCTTAAAATGTTTCTTAAATCCGGGTTAGGATTTCTTTCCATCAAGTGAAATCATGAAACACACAATAAAGAAAAGAGATATATGCAAAATATGAAAAGCTTATCCCTTTCTTTTCTTTTGAAAACAAAAAAGCTTGGTGCTCGGACGAGTAGCGTTTCTTTTTGAAAATCAAAGTTTCAGTACTCCCAGTAGTCGCCATTTTCTGTTCGTTAAAGGTGGCGCATGAGGATCTGACGTGAGTTCGGATCTTACAGTGCATAGCGATTTAAATCTTTTGATTTGTTTATAAAGATGCATGAGCATCAAGCTTTATTATTTTCAACACAAGAAAGATGATTTAATGATTATGAAAAGGGAAAAGTGAAATACCCTCAATTGATATTGGTATGCGTAACGACTAAGCAAACTAGACATAACGCATTGGGGAGATTCGAGGGGGTTGGTATATAAAGGAATAGATGAAGCATCCTAAATATATATGGTTATCCATAGCTTTTATATATGAATATGTTTGATATGTTGTGTGTTTTTAATTGCTATTTCTATGATTGGGAAAGTTTCTCCTTTGGATTTTAAGAAGCATAGATTATGTGGGATTCTAGGTTTTGTTATTATGTGCTCGCAAAGATCGTGGATCTTGCATACATATCTAGTGGGAATCGAGCATTTGTAGCTCGGATCTACGGGTTCTATGGTTTGTTTGGTGCAGGGAGATAGAAATTTGCTCGCCAAGGATGAGACCTTGTGCCTCGTATTCTCAAAGGATGTTGAGAAAGTCGGAGCAATCGTAGTTCCACTTATGCTAGTGGAAAGCAACGGAAGTTAGTAAGAGACAGACAAATGTCATCTTAATGAAAAATGTATCTAATCTATTTCATCACATACATTTTGAAAAGTTATTTTGATTAAAATCTTTCGTCGTAAGTATTAGGTGTTTTGCTTGAGTGTACAAGCGTTACCACTTACATGTTTAAGAAAGATGTTTGAAAAAATGATTGAATCTTTTAACTGTAAGTATTGGGTGTTTTGCTTGAGTATACAAGCGTTACCACTTACTGTTAAGAGATGTTTTTGTTTGAAAATAGTTTGAAAAGTTTTAAGAAAAAGTTTTTTACTGTATGTGATGTAATGGATGAGATACTTCTTCCATAGAGATGATAGATGTCTAAATCTCGAGGAGAAATTGATTGGATTAAAGGGATGCTTTTAAGAAGCCCATGGGTCCTTATGTTATTAGCAGAGGAGGCATTGAGGGTCATCGAGGTCATCGAGGTCCTTGTATGAAGCTCAAGAGGAAGCTATAGGGTATGGTGGCATTGGCTTGAAAGGGATTTCAGAAATCATCCTTTTGAATAAGAGCAATTTCAAGAAATTTTACTCTATGGTGATTTTGAAAGTGATTTCACGAGAAACCATCCTTTCGGGGTCTATCTTAGCGGGTGATTCTTTGTATTGGAAGCCCAAGAGGAGGCATTAAGAGATTTCTGGTCTCTTTCATTGTATGATGCCCAAGAAGGCTAAACTCGAGGAGTTCTTTTACGAAGCCCAAGAGGAGGCTAACTCAGCAGGGAGTGTTGTCTTATATGAAGCCTAGCGGAGGCTAACTCTGCGGGAGAGTTTCTTTGTACGAAGCCCAGAAGGCTAAACTCTGCTGGAGATAAAAATATCTTGTATGAAGCTCAAGAGGAAGCTATTCCATCTTGGGATGGATTGTCTTGTATGAAAAGCGGAGGCTAACTCAACTGGAGGAGTTGTCTTGTATAAAGCCCAAGCGGAGGCTAAACTGTGGGAACCTATTGATTAGTCTAATTGTTATGTTATTTATTAGGCATTGTATAACAGTGTGTGTGTGTGTTATGTATTCAGGAGTTTATGAAGGAAATATAAACAATGCATGATGTTTATTTGTTTATGAAGGAAATATAAACAAGTGTACGTGAAACGAGCGTTTAAAACAGCGTAACTTGTTTATTTACAAGTTTGAATTGTGTACAAGAAAGTGAATATGTACCGACGAGTTTTTATATGAGAAAGGTGGATGTACATAGGAGGTTAGGACTTACTTTGTAAGAGAGGCCCATTGATTTGAAAGCAGTTTCATGGGAATAATGCTCCTTTCAATACCAATGGTATTTAGTGTAAAATGTACAGATGAAAAAAATGATTGATCAAAGTTTATACGTAAAAGTATTTTCAAAGAAAAGTATACATATGTACGGATAAAAGTTTTGAAAAAGTATATGTTATGTACAGATAACAAGTTTGTTTTGAACTATCTGTATTATGTACAGATGAAAGTTTTGTATGAAAAGTATTTGATATGTACAGAAAATATGTACACAAAATCTTGTTTTGTTTAAGTATACACAAGTGAAATGAAAACAAGCGATCAAAGTTTATGCGTACTTGAGTATAAAAGGAATATCGTAGTATATACGGATGAAACTTTGTAAAAGTGTTTTGACAAAAGTTTGATATGTACAAAGAAAATATGTACATAAAAGAATGTTATGGGACTTACAGTGATGGAGGCCCATTGGTTTGGCAGTTTCATAGGGAATAATGCTCCTTTCAATACCAATGGCATCGGCGTATAGACAAACGAATGAAAAACAAATGAAAGAAATTTGTTTATGTTTGAATATTGAAAAAGATGTTTTGAATATGTACAAATAAAGCTAAGTATGTACATAAAGGGTTGGGACTTACACCATAAGGAGGCCATGATCGATCGAGAAATTCGAGAGAAGACAATCGATTTATTGTTTGAACTGGATCAATCATGGTAAAAAGATGCAAGTTTGATGAAATGTTTTGAAAAATGATTTGAAAATGTTTTGAGATGTGAGGTTGATGTATGAGAAGTTTTGAAAAAAATCGGAAGTCGAAAACTTGAAAAATTCACCTTTTAAGGAGGTTTGAAAACAGTTCAGAACATTGTTTTCGGCTCGATTAAAATTTAATCAGATGAAAGTTTTTTTTGATTTTTTTGACATAATCATAAAATATATATATATTAAATGACAAGTGTGCAAAAAATCATCTCAAAATGAGAAGTTTTGATTGGTTAAAAAAATTGTTGAAGTTTGATAAAAAAACATGAAAATATTGAAGTTTGTAAAAAGGAATGGAAAAATGGTCTTGCTGGGTTTTGAACCCATGACCTTTGGGTGGACGCGTGGCAGAAAGACTTAAGACCAAGCCAGGAACCACTGAGCCAAACGCGCATCTGTGTTAGTGGACCAGGAACACGTGTTAACCTAAGAGAGGATTATTTGAATTTTTAAAAATGAAGAACACGAGAACACGCGATTACAGGTTCGGTTTGATTTTGATTTGATGAATCCTTGCTCAAATCTTCGTTTATCAACCAAATTGAGTGAAATAAAGATCAATCTTGATCGGTTTTTCATCACGAACATGAAGATGCATGTTAATTTCATTTATATTCATTCTATCATGTTTTGATTTCTGGAAAAATGAAGAACCCTAGAATCTAAGAATCCAAATTAAATGATGTTTGTTCAATGATTCTTTGATTTTGTTGAGGGTTAATGTTCGTTAGGGGTGCAGAAAACAATTGGCCGTGAGTTTTTTCCAAATGGTGTAAGGAATCATGATATCTCAGTTCGTATGCATACATGGAAAAGTTGAGATCGATTTCGATGCTGGAGTGTTTCAGTTGCTATTTCTTGATCATTTAAGCTTCATCGGCATGTATGGATCTTGTGAGGATTGCTTGCTTGCTTTGAACTTGCTTCAATCACTCCACTCAAGTCAACTGCAATCAGCTCAACAGGGAACTCGAAATTGATGTTAATGGATTCTGATTCTTTGTTCTTGTTTTGGATCAACTCCATGATGTTCATGGAAGGTGTTTGGATCATTAGAACAACAATTTCTCCAAACTTGAAATTCGATTCCTAAGTCGGTTTGAAGTTTTGAAAAATGGAAATTGAAAACTGGTTTTCTCTTGCTTTTAGTTTGATTTTAAGTTTGTAACATGTTTGTTAATGATTATGGAACATGTTAGACACCAAAGACTTTCATGATTTCTTGATTTTGTAAATTGCAAGTTTTTCAAAAGTTTATCATGTCTCTTGATTTTGGAGAAAGAAAGAAAGCATGATTCTTGCAATGCTTTGGTGTGCATTTCTCTTGAATTAGTGAGCTATTTATAGGCAAGAGTTCTGCAAAATTAGGCAAGAGTACAAGCTATTTGGTGATTCATGGATTGCTTAAGGGCAAGAATGGTATTTCAAAAGCAAAAGGAACCTTCCTTTTTACCATGTGCAATTTTACAATCTTGATCCAATCTTCAATTATATCTTCAAGCTGATATTTATCAGTCCATGATGACTCATTTTGGCAAGGTGGAAAGCTTCTAGAACAAGAAAATGCAAAATGACCCATAATTTGAAGTTGTGAACTTTGAAAATTAAGTTTCATGGAGCCTTATGTTCCAATTTCAAAGACATAGCTAGCCTTCATGGATTTTGAAGTTCTTGGACATTTTGGAAAGATTTTTCCATGATCTACAACTTTCATGTTTTGAGTTTTTTTCAAATTCCAATTGGAACTAGGTGAAAAAATGGCTTGAAGTTTGGAAAAAATGTGAAATTCAACACTTAGAAATTTTTCTAAGTTATAGAAATTTTGACTTTTTGTTGACTTTTCCAAATTCTTTGATTTTTTATGATCATGATGGATCATTTGAAGTATTTTGATGATGGAAAAAGTTTTGTTTTGAAAAATTTGACCAAAAGTCAAAGTTTGACTTTTCTGTGCAGATGAAATTTCATCAGACGTTTCTGAAATTGACTGGTGAATTCTGTGAACTTCTGTGATGATTTGAATCCAGAAATTAGGTCAAGAGGTTATACCTAAGATATGATGACCAATCTCTATCCAAAAAAGTCATCCACTGCTCAAAAAGTGAGAGAATTCTCACACCCGATCAAAACCCTAATTGGTCGATCCTTGATTGATCTGTGAGAGAATTTGATATCTGAGGATGGAAGGGTGATGATTTGATCAAGATAGATCAAATGGAGTGAGGAAAACTCAAACCCTAATTGGTTGGCTCTTGAATCAGATGAAAATCTGATGAAACCCTAATTTTGACCTGTGAATGCTACACCCGATTATTGCTGTCTGAACTGTTAGTTATGCAATGATGCAAATGTGAGGTGGTATATTAGGTCAAAAATTGGGGTATGACAGCATGGGAAACCAAAGCCAGAGCAGATGTCACAATAGAAAATAGGAAATTTTCCTGGCCTAGGGCATGTAGATGCAAAGAAATTTGCTGATAACAGGAAGAAGACCAGACCTAATAGGCCAATGTCAAAGCAGATGTCACAATATTGGGGTCAACATCAGGATCAGAGAAACATGAATAAGAAGTTTCAAAGATGGAGATGTCACCATTGTGGAAGGTTTAGACACATAAAACCCTTCTGCTATAGGTTACATGGGTACCTAATCGGACTCCTATGTTAAGCTGAGAACATCAAAGTACCTACACTCAAAAGTGGAAGAAGAGGCCAACATTGATAGCACACCTCTCTTAGAGTGTCGCCAAGGAAGATTGGTACTTTTTGGGTGTTCCAAGCATATGTGGTATAAAAACCTCTTGAATAATGTCAAACCTCACTCTACCGGCTTTGTTACTTTTGGGGATGGAGCTAAAGGAGAAATCAAAGGTGTTAGAAACTTGGACCTCTAGAGTTCCATACCTAAATGGAGTGTTCTTTGGTAAAGGCTTGCTAACCTCATAAGCATATGTCGGCTATGTGATATGGGATTTAAAGTCAACTTCACTAGGTGCGAATGTCTTGTAATCAATGATAAACATGAAGTAGTTATGAGAGGAGTCGGATCAAGGACAAGCGCTACATGTGGAATAAAGAACACCAACCTCTTACATGTGCTCTGAGACAAGGATGAAAAGGAGGTAAAGCTATGGCATCAAAACTTGGACATCGCATCTCGAGAAATGAAAAGATCATCACTATGGAGGTACATCGAGAGGATTCCAGAACTCCATATTGATGAAGGAAGAGTCATGGTGAATGTCGGGTTGGAAAGCAAACAGAATGTCACACCCAATGTCTAGACATCGACCACTTCCAAAGTGCTAGAGTGCTACATATGGATTTGATGGGGCCTATGCAGTTGAAATCCTTGGTGGAAAAAGATATGCCTATGTTGTTGTGGATGACTTCTCCGGTTACGGATAAACTTTATCAAGAAAAATCGATGTGTTTGATGTCTTTAAGGAGTTATGCAAAGACTTCAAAGAGAAGGAAAGTTGTATTGTCGATAAGAAGTGATCATGGAAAGGAGTTTGAGAACAGCAAATTTGATGAATTACGCTCCTCGGAGGAATTAATCATGAGTTTTCTTCTCCTATAACACCTCAACAAAATGGGGTGGTGGAAAGAAAGAATAGGACTATCTGAATCTGCGAGCAATGATTCATGCTAAGAAACTTCTATTCATTTACGGTGAAGCTATGAATCTGACTTGTTATGTTCACAACATGGTCACCTTAAGAAGGAACTTCCTCCACTGTATGAACTATGGAAGGAAGAAAACCAAGCGTGAAATACTTCCATGTGTTTGGTAGCAAATGCTATATTCTGACAGATCGTGATCAAAGGAGAAAAATGGACTCTAAAAGTGATGAAGGCATTTTTCTGGGATACTCCACTAACAGTAGATCATATAGGGTATTCAACTTCAGAACCCAGGTTATGATGGAGTCTATTAATGTCATTGTAGATGATC